>VCHN02000014.1:155562190-156131116 GCA_007115665.2 Sequoiadendron giganteum | reverse complement strand
CACGACCCTTGGATTTTAATGTATAAATATTTCAAAAAATTAGAAAGATAGGGGAGGGAGGAATAGTAGTTAGATTTTTCTTGAAAATGGAATTGGGAATATAAATAATGACAGACCTTTTTTGAAGCAGAGCAATGGATGAATTATTTTTGAATTGGTGAAACCTTTACTGTGTTCAGTTGTTGTGTTACAATCATTTATATTTCTTATCTAGTTGTCTCCAACTTGAAGTCCTCTAATCATTTAAGTCAATGTATCAAGCATATGTGTGATTTATCAAGGTGCATTTTCCCACTTTGTGTGATTTTTATTTGTTGGTGTCTGCAAGTCAGAATTAAATTCCTTCAAGTAAGTCACATTGACTTAGCATTTCTTTTGGATTGTTGAAGTAGAATTTGGTAGGAAAACATTCCAACCTTATTTATGCAAGTCATAAATAGATGAAATTATATGTCAGTCATAAGATTTTATTTTACAAAGTGCCTAACAGCTTGAATTAAACCAGAGAAGTAAACACACATAATTCTTAATTTTTGACTCCATTGCCCATGTGGATAGAAGGCACTAATTTGCAACAACCGAGAGAATTAATTTTATATACAAACAACATTTTCAAATCCTTTCTTTTGTGCAGTAGGAGTAGGAGTAGTTGTAGTGATTTTCATCTATTCACTTCCATTTGCCATTGTGGATAGATTGCTCAATCAGGAAACACATTTCAATCTGCATCATTCATATAGGTACACCCGCCTTGGTCTAGCAGAACCTAAAGAGAAGAAGGTTCAATTGCACCAATTGGCCTTGTACGTTGGCCAAAAGCGTTGTGAGAGCTTGGCAACCTCTCCTGGTTCAAACCTGCGTTTTTGAGACCCAACAAAGTAAAAAATAAAACCAAAATCAAATGGAGGAGAAGCAAGCAAAAATAATACAAGAAAATTTAGAGTTTTTAATAAATAAGGAAAAAATAACAAGCAAATAAATAAAAAACGAAGTAAACATAAAGAAACAAACAAGAAAAAACTAAAATTGACAAAATCTAAAGAATGTAAATCAAGCAAATTATAAATAAACAAACCAATAAATGAAAATAAAAGAATGAAAATAAATATAAAAAAATGAAATAAAAATAAGATAAAAGATACAAAAAAACAAGGAAAAATCAAAAAAGAAAAGGAAGCCAAAAAATGAAACAAAATTACTAAAGAATAATAAATAAAGCAAAATAAAGAACACAAGCAAGAAATAAAAAATATATAAATATCATTATCTATAAATTATATGATTATTTATATAATTTATAAATAACCAAGAATCTAAAAATAGACATATAATTTATAATTTTTTCATTTAATTATATTTTTGTGTTAACATATAAAATAAGAACGAAACATAAAATTTAACCAAGGAGACTTTCAAAATTAAATTAGAAGCTTAATTTTAAATAAATGTATAAAATAGAAATACAAATAAATTGTAAATTATATGTAAATAAACATATAATTTAAAAAGACAAGATAAAAAATTAATAAAAGTAACAAATAAAATAAATAAATAAACAAAAATAATAAATAAGCATAAAAGAAGTAAAAAACATGAAAATAATAAATTAAGAGAAAAAAAAAATAAGTAAAAGAGTATAATATAAATAAACAAAAATTAATAAAAAAATGTAAGTAAATAAACATATAATTATAAGAATAAACAAAAATTATAATAAAGGAAATGTAAATAAACGTATTGATAAAAAATAGTAAAAATTAAATGAACTAAAAAATAAAATATTAAAAATCCAAAGTTTAAAAGAAAAATATTTTATAAAAAACATAACAATAAATTAGGCATAAACAAACAAAAAATTAATAGGAATAAAATTTAAAATAAACAAAAATTATTATAAATAACAAGAAAATAAACATATAATTTTAACAATAAACAAAATAAATTAGAAGAAAATAAATTAAAATATATAATATATAAAGAGAAAATAACCAAATAAGAAATATGTTTTAAATTATAACAAATTTAAAAGAGAATAAATTATAAAGAGATTATAAGTATATAAATTATAATTTATAAGTAAACATAAAATTTATAAATTATATGTTTACATATAATTATAAATTATAAATAATTAATCAAAAAATAAATTGTACAAAAATATAAAATTACAAATAAGAATATATAAAAAATGCTAAAATTTAAAATAAATTAACAAGAAAATTGAAAAGAGATTAAAAAGAAACAAAAAATTTAAAAGTAACAAATAACTAGCAATTGCACATTGGTGTGCAATGGGTACGCGAAGAGGTGTGGAAGGTTAATTAGAGAAAAATTGGTCTATTTTTTATACATTTGTGTAGTACATGAGGTCAATTGGTAGGTTATTTAGCCAATGATATGTTTGTGCAAAAAATGTCTCAATGGAGAAATGATAAGTTCAAACCAACTATGCATCCACTTACAAAACCTCTGAATTAGGAAGATAATCAAGCTCCATTACTCGAATCATATTAATTTTGCAATAGGAAGAGAGGAAGAGGGAGAGATAGGGATATAAAGAGGGAGAGAAAGAGGGGGGAGATCAAGAGAGGGGTAATGAGATAGAGATAGAGAGGAAGATAGATATGTAGATGGAGATGGAGATGGAGATGGAGGAGGGGGATATGGAGAGAGAGAGAGAGAGAGAGAGAGAGAGAGAGCGATGAGAGAGAGTGATATATAAAGAGAAGTAGAGTGAGGAAGATATATATGGTAGAGAGATGGAGAGATAATGAGATAGAGATAGAGAGAGAGATGAAAGAAGAAATATGGAGAGATAGAGATAAAGGGGAAAAGAGATATAAATATAGAGTTCTAGGAAGAGTGAGAAGGAGAGAGAGACAGGTCTAGAGATAGAGGGAGACAAATAGATAGATAGGGGGTAGGGAGGGAGTGAGTGAGGGAGATATGGGGAGAGATAGAGAGAGGGAGGAAGAGAAAGGGAGAGAGATAGGTAGAGGAGGGATATAGAGAGGAGGGATATGGAGAGAAAGATATGGGGAGAGGAAGAGATAGCTCAATAGATAGAGAGGAGAGAGGGATTAATATAGATAGAGGGAGATATAGAGAGATAGAGAGGGATAGGGAGAGAGAGAGATAGATAGATAGGGAGATGGAGGTAAATATATAGGGATAGAAATAGATAGAGAGAGGAGTGAGAGATATAAATAAATAGAGATAGGGATATAGAGTGGGAGAGATGGAGTGAACAAAAGAGAGAGGTAGAGATAATGAGATATAGATAGAGAGGGGGGAGAGATAGGGATAGAGGGATAGAGGGGTCAAGAGTGAGAGAAAGAGAGAATGAGAGAGGTAAAGAGGGGAAATTGAGAGTTTTTGTGTGTATGAGTGAAAGAGAGAGATATAGATGAAGATAGATATGTATAAATAGAGAGAGAAGGGAAGGCAAAGATAGAGAGAAATGCGGGAGAGAGAGGAAGACAAAGATATAAATCTCTCTCTTCTCTTTCTCTTCTCATCTCTTTCTCTCTCTCTAGAAATATGTCTATCTCTACCTCTCTCTCTCTCTCCATATATATATACATATATCTACCCGTCTCTCTCTATATATTCCCCTCTCTATCTTCTTACCCCTCCATCTCTCCCTCTCTCTCTCCCTTACTCTATTTGGATATCCATATTTATCTCCCACTCCCTCTATGTATCTCAATATCTCTACCTTTACATATCTTTGTTTCCTATTTCTCTTTATCTCTCTATCTCACTCTTTCTATGTGACTATATCTAATCAATTTTTAGTTTATGACTTTCTCTCTCTAAATTTTAATTTAGATTTTAGATTTTAGAATGATAAAGAGAGGAGTGAGAGATATAAATAAATAGAGAGATAGAGATATAAAGTGGGAGAGATGGGGTGAACAAAATAGAGAGGTAGAGATAATAAGACATAGATAGAGGGTGGGGGATAGGGAGATATGGATAGAGGGGTCAAGAGTGAGAGAAAGAGAGAGAGAGAGAGATAGAGAAGGGGAATAGGGAGTGTTTGTGTATATGAGTGAAATAGAGAGATAGAGACAGAGATAGATATGCATAAATAGAGAGAGAAGCGTAGACAAAGATAGAGAGGAAGATAAATTAAGAAATAATGAGAAACACTGAGATAGAGAGGAAGACTGAGATATAAATATCTCTTTCTTTTTCTTTCTCTTCTCATCTCTCTCTCTATAAATATGTCTATCTCTACCTCTCTCTCCATATATATATCCCTCTCTACCTCTCTCTCCATCTTTCTACCCCTCCATCTCTCTCTCTCTTACTCTCTTTTGACATCCCTATCTATCTCCCCCTCTCCCTCTTTTATCTCTAGATATCTCTACCTCTATATATATCTGTCTCCTATTTCTCTTTATCTCTCTCACTCTTTCTATGTAACTATCTAATCAAAATTTAGTTTTGAATCTCTCTCTCTCTAACTTCTAATTTATATTTTAGATTTATTTTATTATACAAATTAAAATAAAAATTTAAAATATAATTATTCTATAGTTGGTATGAGTTTTCCACAGTCCATAACGTTACAGTATATAGCTTTCGGATTCAACTGTGTAAGTTTTTTTGTCGACGTTTCGGATCACACAGTAATCCATTATCAGGAAGAGAAAAATGAAATGAGATTGTAGAACAAGTCTTAATAAAGGGAGAGGGAGAAGAGAAAGGAATACAAAAAATTGAGAAAAAAATAAAATAATAGCATAAACAAAACAAAAAAAAGCAAGACTTGTCTACTAACCTCATGTCCCCATGCGGCTGCTTAACTCTATTTTTTGCTTAAATTTATGCAGCGGGAGTGTTCCCATGCATAAATTTGATTGTTGGGAGAGGATAATTTGGAATCTTTTCCTATTTTAAAGGAGCAACTACTGTTTAGGAAATAAAAATAAGTTGTCAAAAAATAGGGGGGCTGAAAATAAGCAACAACTACTTATTGTGAAAAATTCCATGTGGCTTTACAAAATTTCTTCCCTCCTTTTTATTTACCTCCAAATCCTCCCTCTAAATTTCTCCTACAATGATACAGTGCAACAACAAGATACATATTTTCATATAGAAAAATAAATTTTTAGTCTTATTGAAAGTATACATTTTATTATAGTTCTTTGAAATATAGATCTTGCCTTGAATCTACCCATTTATAAAAAAATTAATTGCAACATAGATTTGTTTTTTAACTTTATTTATAATTGTTTGAACTTTATAACTATTCGAACTATTTTTTATCTTTATTTATAACTGTGCAACATAGATAATTAGTGTAAAATTGAATGCAAATTCTGCTAGCATCCTTTCTTGTCTGTACAAATTGAGAGAATGATAATAGATCTGAATGTCTTCATTTGTTAATTCTTAGTCAATAATAACATATTTGAATTCCCTGTCAATAATTCTTTGTCAAAATTAACAGAGCAACAAATGGTAATTAAATATAAAAATATACAGTTCATAAAAATTAATGGCAAGGATTGATAATTAAATATAAGAATATATAGTTGAATTATGTTCTTATTTTAATAGAGGAAAAAGCAATTTAAAATGACTGTTTAAAAATAAGCAGCAAAATCAAATATACATGGGGACACCAGCTCCACAAATTTCTCCTAAAAAAAATGAGTAGTGACTGCTAATGAAAATAAGCTAAGCAGTTGCATGTGGACATGAGGTAAGAAATCAAAAAGGATGCCTTCCTTCCAAATTTCACAATCCTCCCGCAGTGAAATTCAAACAATTTTTTTTGTAGTCCTACGGTAGTGAAATCCAAACAATTTTCTTCCCCGTAAAAAAAATTACGATACATTTAACTGTCTATTATTGTTAGCAATCCATTGCATCTCTCTTTTCACATAACATGCTATACAAAGCAGAGCAAGGTTTTCAAGTAAAACTAGGGGCGAAGGAAGCTGAAAATAAAATAATAATATAAGCATTTGTTTAAATATAATTTTCACCTTGATTAACTTTCTAAAAAAATACGTGTAATGCATTAATAATATATATATTAACATAAATTATATACATATTAAGTATTATATAAATTTTATGTTTAAATAATAATTATTTAATTCTTTCTTATAGTTTTTTTTTGATACGTAAGGATTATATTGTATTTATACTTATAGATCCAAAGTACAACCGTCTTCTATGCAGGTATTAAGCTAATTTCACCAATTCCACCAAGAACCAAAAAACCATAAAATGTCTGAACAAATCCTTCAAAATACAGGTCATAGCTTTAGACATTCAATACTTTAAACAGTCTACATTTAAACCAATCTAACCAATTCATGCTTGCATTAACAGAGAAAAACTAGCTGCTAAAATACTAATACCATACACTGCCCTTCACAAAAACTTATTCGGAAATGCCAAGTCTTCAAACTCCTCCCTCCATTCATCGCTATCAGTCGCCATTAGCCTGAACCATTTCTTTAAGAAGATGACCGCAACCGCTACTATGACCCGGTGCTTCATCAACCCAGTACCCTGAAGGTCCAAGAGAAACGGAAAAATCTTCACTATGTCTTCATCCTTCACCTTCGCCACCTCCAACGCATGTGGACATCCTCATCCTTCCACCACCACCCGAAGGAGCTCATCCATACCATTCAGTAGTCCGGGTATGAACAATTTCCTCATTAAAGTCCTTGCTTCAATCTTTGGGACCAGATTATCTAGTAGGGAAGCCGAAAAATGAGAAGATATCTGCAAATTATCACGCCCATACTCTGTTTCCTCCAGAAAACTCAAACCCAAGACCATTTTGATTGCAACTAACACTAGAGGCTCATAGTTGAGCAAAATTATTTTAAGGCGTTGATCCATTATAAAACGAAAGCTGGTCAGCCTATCCTTAGACTTGAGCGAAATGGGGGTGTTTGCCCCAAACCAAGCTACACCCGAAACTAAAACCTCTATCAGAAATTTTGAGGACCTAGCCATTCGGCTCCCAATAGTAAGTGCTTGACAAAATGATATCTAGACTTCAACCACAACACTGAACTAGAACAAATGCCCACAACATTTTGTGCAAGCCTTAAATGAGTACTTCTGCCCATCGCCACTAGCCTCGCCAACCTCCTTCTCCTACGTGCGAGTTGTCTGAATGCAAGTGAATAAATGAATGGATTTTAATATTTGCTGCGCCTCGGGAAGATAGATGTGTTGTCTTCCCCATGCATTCGGTTGATTGATAGGACAAGCCAGCTCTGATCTCCTACCACCATGGCTTTCCACTCGTCACTATCTCCCTTGTACAGCTCCAATGTGGTTGTTCATGCCACCATCCTCCACCACCTTGGTGGGTGCCCTCCCTACCTCCCACAATTCTTTCTTATAATTATTTTACATAATCATTTCATTTTAATTATATTTTATTTTATATAAAATAATTTTTAAAAAGTATTATTTAAATTTAAATTATCTAATCAATCAATATTATTTAATATAATATAATAAATTTATTTCATATTATACATATTTTTATGTAACATAATTATTAGATAAATTTTATATTTATATAATTATCAATTTTTTCTTCTAATTATATTATACTATCATTTGATTTTGTTTGATATTTATAATATCTTTATAATATATAAAATTTTAATATATAATTGTTTTTTATATAAGATACTTGATTTTTATATAATATAATTATAATAAGATTAATAATTATTAATATTAATATAAATGCATGTAACTATCTTTTATTCCATTAACAAAACTTATATTTATTTTTATTAAATCTAAAATACTATAATTAAAATACTATAAAGGCAAGTACTAGCCACTACGTGGCACTTGTCTCTTATGGATCAAAAAAAAAAAAATTAAAAAAATCTAAAAATTTTAAAAAACAATTTTAATTATTTTTCTAATTTAATTTTTAATATTTTTTCAACTTATAAAATAAGTAAAAACCATTTAATATATGAACTTTATAAAATGCAAATATTCAAAATAATTTAAATTTTCCACTTTTAACATCTTTCTAATTAACAAAAAAAGAGAAAAACATTTTTTATAAAAAAAAAAATTAAATTAAATTAAAAAATATATAACTAATATATATAAAACAAGTAAAACCATTCAATATATAAATATTAAAAATAATTTAAATTTTCACTTTTAATCTCTTTCTAATTAACAAAAAAATTGACATTTTTATAATTTAACTTTTCACCTTTTAACGCCTATTTAATTAACAAAATTAGATATTTAAATTATAAACATATTTTTTAAAAAGTTAAAATATATATATTAAACCAAACTATATCAATTATTTCATACATTCAAATTAACCAATTCACTCCGAGTCTTGAAAAATACGGACAAATTTTAAAATTAAATTTATAGAAGTAGATATTTTTTTTCATTTGTTGAAACCTTCATTCAGTAAATATTGTGGTGTCACCGGATGAGAAAAAAGGGCAGAGTTCGCAAGTAAAATATTAAGAAGTAAAACAAACAAAAAAATGGAGGGAAAAAAATATGGCGATGAACGGATGAAATCACTTCAATCGTATTGCACTGTACACAGCCGATATTAACCGTTGATGGTCCATTTTAACTCGTTCATCTCAAATAGGATACGCCTTTAGCATAATTAGGAAAAACCTATAATTTATAAAATGTAAGGAATAGTCATAAAATAATGAGAAACAAGAATTAGAAAAAGAAGGAAAGAAGGAACAATAAATAGAAAAGGACAGACCCAAAGAGAAGAGACACACAAAAGAAAAACTCGACGAAATAACAAACTAGAAGCAAAAACGAACTAACCCAAAGCAATAAGCAGGAACAAATCAAAATTAACAAGAGAAAAAAGAGAGAAGGGAACATACGAGCGGGAAAAAGAGAGGACCAAGGGATAGTGTTGGTTATTTTTACTATAACCAGGTTTATCTTCTAATCTACCTATGGAATTGCCAATTCCAATCAGGGGCAGCTTGAAGGACCTAGACCAACTGACGAGGAATTTAACAAAGTCTCCTACACTTTGGGCTCTACAAGACTCGAGAGGGTGATCCCTTAATGTGTTTACAACCTCTGCACCAATATTATAAACAACATTAACAACAATAGATAATCTCATTTAATAGCTCAACATAACAGGATAATACCAAAATGAATTGGTTGTTCATCAATAACATCAACTATTTGGAGCATGAGATAACTACAACAACACTTCACAGCTTAAGATAGTTATTGATTTGCAATTTGTAGCAAACTCTAAGCAAATACAAACAAATACTAAACCCCACAAATAAGCAAAACTTAGACCAGTGCCATATGCCATTGGAGGAGTCAAATTCATAAGCATCTAAGGATTCATGGCAGATTTAACACATAACATATAAGATCTCTAACAATATTGCCTTACAATACCATCAATTTGTATTCTAACCCAATACTACTTATCAAATCCTTATATAAACATATCCACCTATGACCCCATTCAAGCATTTTAATTAATTCCTTGAATTAAAGCTAAAATGAGAATCATACACACCACAACAGTGAGATGAATGAAACAACCCTTGATTATTTTATTCAAGATTCTGATATGCTTATACAATGGAGAGACATGAGTTCAAAATGAATCATTCTCATTCAAATGCTAGTACTGTCATGAAACATCAAACTCCCATGAATTCAAAACCTACTACAGAATGACACAAAACCTAACTTGCATTTTCACTGAACCAACAGGCTTTTTACAATTTGCTCTGCAACTTTACTTAGACTCGACCCAAAATTATCTAACTTGCTAACCCATATTTTTGGCCTTGAAATCCTTCTTATAGAGAATGAAGGAGCAAACAAGCATCAGACCAGAAATACACATGCCACCAGTCACTTGGATCGCCCTATGACATTTCAAAAATCTATTACAACAGCTAAGTCCCTGGAGAATCTTTTGTTTTATCCCATCTGCTGAAAATGGTTGATGCATCAGCCAAACTTCAAGAAACCTGTGCCAAAACTTCCATCAAAATATAACCAGAATCTAGTATAACTGCAATGCCTGAGCTATTATCCACCAGTAGTCAACTCTATCTTACCCTTCCTCGGTTAAGTATTTATCCACCCATCTCTGATATTCTTCATTTGTTGGCCAATCAAAATTAACCACCTCATTCACCTTAGCACTATAAGGTGTGTATTTCACCACTACCTGATTTGCCTCTCTCTCAAAAGACTCCAAAAATGTGTTGGTGCTAATGATCTTGTCCATACAACTCACCAACAGGTCATAGTCTGAGTCATCACAAATCAATTTGATTTGTGCATTGATAACCTCATCTACTCTATCCTGCCACTGCTATAGTGATTTAACATTTCCTTGTGCATCAATTATATCGGGTAAAGATGTATCACTCCAATCATCAAAACTCTTTACCAATTCTCTGATTTTCCTACTCAAATCATCTGGTAAGGCTTGAAAACCCTATAGTGACTTTACAAAAATTTGAGTAGGCCTTAATGATTGGGGCCTATTATCTGTATCAAATCTAGAGGATTTATACATGATATCTAAATCATTGGCCCTAAGGATCCACTTCTCAACCAAGGGAAAAACTACTTCTTGATCAGGGATAACTTTAAGAAACCCCCCCCTCGACGCAGGTGTAAAATCTTGGCGAATCCTGTATACTTCTCGATGAAAAATATTTTATTGGTGATTTTTTTCGTTTTTCAAGAAAAAAAAAATCCCCATTGGCGAATCTTTTATAATCCCTGGAAGTCTATGGAAAATCATGGCGAATTGCAATTTTTTTAAATCAAATAAAATATTTTTCATTGGTGAATAAAACCGTTTTTCAAACCAGAATTTTTTTTCCATTGGCGATTAAAACCTTTTTTCAAAGCAAAAAATATATTTTCATTGGCGAATTAAAATGAATCTCAAAATAATAAAAAAATCCAGTGGCGAAATAAAAATCATATGGGTCATTCGATGGATGACTGTAGTTGCATTCTGGAAGTAAATCTCTAAAGCACTAGACCTGCGATTTGAAACCTCCGGAATATCACTAGAACTGTTAGATTTCTAGAAATCAATGGTTGAGATTTTATTACTGTACAAATGGTTATAAAGTTTTGTTTCTCGGCGATTGGGTGACCTTGGCGGGATGCACAAATTTCGAAGTGACAACTCATTTAATGAATTATACAATGCCATTAAGGGATGTCTTCTCAAACACCAACTGGATAGATTTAACGTAATCTTTTAAATCCTCCGAAAGGATAGATCTTAAATAAGGTATTAAGGAGTTTGGAGAAACGGATTTAGTAGCAGATTGTCACTTCCTGCTGGTAAAGTTAAGTGAGCCTGCATACGAGGAAAGGTGGCAGCATTTTGAACTCCATACTCAGAGTTTCCTCAAAATGGTACTTCCAGTCGATATTAGGGTATGGGAAGATGAAATTGTGGCCGTCATGCAACCAAATTTGAATTGGCCTGAAGAAGAGCAACTCGACATCATTTCCCAACTACGTTCACTAGCGTGGAAAGAGAAAACTAGCTATGCCGAGTACAACAGGGTAATTTTTGTTTTAGAAGAAGAAGAAGAACGTGCTGAATTTCATAATTTTGTTATGCAAATGCAGTTGGAACTGTACAAAGCCCTGGCACCTCCAATAGTTTAACAACATACATGAATCCTTTTATGAATTGTGAATTTATGACACATAATAATAAGGGGGCATAGTTTAAGCTTTTGAGCTCTTTTTGAATTTTGATTGTACAGGGTGTGGGGTGACAGGTTTGTGAAACCACATTTTTGGCATTAGAGAGATAAAATAATATATTTCTAAATCTATGTATTTATCAATGCTTCCTTTTAATTATGAATGAATTGTGTTTCTTCATGATAATTGTTCAATGTTTATCTGTTAGTGTTAGGTCAAATTCAGAATGCTTATTTTTTCATCTCTGGGACTTTGTGTTCAGATTAATTCATTTGTTAAAAGAGAAAATATTGCTTTTCTTTACTGATTGTCAAAAAGACAGACTTTGTGTCATTTGTTTTAAAATATTTTGCATCTACTTTCATGGTTAAAGTGACAAATCTGTACACCAACAAGAAAAAAGAGTTGCAGTCTGGAAGTAAATCTCTGAAGCATTAGACTTGCGAATTGAAACCTTTGGAATAACACATTAATCATTAGATGCAAACATGTGGCGAGATAAAGGCCCATCGCTCATCGCTCATTCACTCTTTTCAATGCCTTGAATCTCAATGTTGTACATTTCATTTCATTGAAATTCTCAATCTTTTTGAAGAAAGTGTGGTTGGCAGTGGCAGTGGCAGAGATTAATGCCATATGTGATATGAACATCCAAAGCAATTTCTTGGACAACTCATAGCTTTAATTTCATATCGTTTGAATGAGTGATTTTGATAGCTTGTCAGCTTGAGGTAGAGTTCAAGTTGGCACGTAGCAAGACGTCAATCAAATTAGAAATTTTAATTATACAGGCTAGTAGCGGCACTGGTGGCCCATAAATAGGGATAGTGATTCAATGATTAGTAGATAGTGCCATAAGGTTTTTTATTTTCTAGGGTTAATAAGGATTCACAAAGAAGATGATGCAGTATTGGGGATATTGCAAATTCTCCTACCTACAATTATGTAGTTATAGACTAATCAGTAAAAGACGAATTTCCTTCAAGTTCAGAATGGGTGGAATTGGAAAGAAGTTGATTTGGTTAACCTAAATTTTCAGACGGGTTTTGAACCATGACGAGGAGCTCTAATGGAGATAAGTGCTATCCCAATGCATAGAGGCTGCAGGTAAAAGATGGGAGTAGATTTGTTTCTCCTCCTGTATTCTAACAGCTCCCATTTCCCTAGCATGGTTGGCCAGACAAACCCCATGCATTTATTTTCAAAGATACATTTGTTTTTCATCTTCTGTATGACTCTGGTTCTTGAAGGGGATAAGTACATTTTGTATCTTCACAACTCCCATTTCCCCAGGACTGATTGGAACCCCCTTTGCCCAGCATGGTTGGAAAATCCACCAGCAGAAGCTTGGAATCATGAATTTATTTTCAGAGCCACATTTATTTTTAGAGATAGATGTGTATTAAGTTTTCAGCAACAAAGATTGGAAATTGGAATCAATTTGTAATCCATTGTAACGAGCAACAACTTGGAATAAATTATTAAATTTTGTCTATGTAAAGTACTAAAGTGAGACACTGACATATGCTATTTATACAAAACAGGAGCTACAGTGCTACTCGTCTATAAAAAGATATGTAATAATGTGACATTAAAATTCAGCTACAATAAAATAAATGGTTGTGTTGTGTTATTCTTGAATCTTGATTCCTTGAATCTCCGTTATTCATTTACATTTAAGAGTGAAGAGTTGTTTTTTGAGTTCGGAACTTCAGTGTCTATTAATAATTTAATATATTCAAATCAGTTTTTTTTCTTTTGAGAAATTAAGTAATATACTTTGTGCAATATGCACTTGAGAATTCATGGTTACTCAAGTTTCAAGTTCAACCGTTGGATGAACATTTGATGTATGGTTGTAGTTACATTCCGTAATGAAATGAACAGAGTGATAGCCTTCCCAATTTAAACCTCTGGAATTACCCTATAACCGTTAGATTTAGAAAGATCAACGGTTAAGATTATGACAATAGCAAACAATCAATATGAAAATTTTATGACGGTTTGGTCATTTAAATGCCTATCAAAAAAATTGTTTAATTTACGAATTTTTATATAAAATATTTTATAAATGAAATATCTTGAAAAATTAGAAAACAATGATAATTATTAGTGATAAATATAAAAATCTACTGTTATAATTAACAATTAACAAAAGTTTCTAAAATCGTATTAAAAATAAATCTTGTTAAATATATTCTAAAAATTAAAAATAATTATGTTTTATTTTGAAAAGATTCTAAATTAATATATATTTTTATAATAATATTATAAATCACATATATTAATATAAAAAATGATAGCTATTAATATTATAAAAAAGTCAAAAGTTTCTAAATTCATATTAAAAATATTCAAAAAATTTATATTCTATTTTTCTTTTTATAATAAAAATTATAAAATGATATATATTATAAATTAAAATACTATATAATATTTTTTTACAGTTTAATAAAAATATAGCAAGTCAAACTATACGGTCTAATAAATTTTATAGCTATAATATACGGACTAAAATTGAAAAAACAGTCAAATATTTAATAGACCATCAAATTCCAGGCCTGTTGTCAACTGTCAAGTGATTAATGTTTAATTTTAAAGTTAATATCACAAATTACTCAAGTTTCAACCATTGGATGAACATTTGATGTATGGTTGTAGTTGTATTTCGTAATGACATGCACAGAGCGATGGGCTTCCCAACTTAAACCTCTGGAATCACCCTATAACCGTTAGATTTAGAAAGATCAACGGTGAAGAATTTGCAACTTGTAGATGGAAGACGTGTCATTCACTTTAATGTTCCAATTTCGAGAAAAAAAGCATTTAAAGCACTTTGTACTGCTAAGTGTCAACTGTCAAGTGATTAATGTTTATTTTTAAACTTTAAAGTTAATATCATAAATTACTCAAGTTTCAACCGTTGCATGAACATTTTATGTATGGTTGTAGTTGCATTCCGTAATGAAATGCATAGAGCGATGGGCTTCCCAACTTAAACCTCCGGAATCACCCTATAACCGTTAGATTTAGAAAGATCAACGGTTAAGAATTTTTAACTTGTAGCCTTGTAGACGTAACTCCTAAGACGTGTCATTCACTTTAACTTTCCAATTACGAGAAAAAAAGAATTTAAAACACTTTGCACTTTGAAATTGTACAGTGATTTTTAAAGTCTTCAATCTTTAGATTGCTCATTGGCCATTGCAGTGCACCACCCTATTTTGAATTTGGATTCCATAGTTCCACTTCCAACAACGCCATTCCAGTTTTCAAGCGTCGGGACTTAGAATCTGGGTAAGTGAAAGAATTCCTGTGGCTACGTTTCATCGTTTGACATTTCTTAAAATCTTATTTTGTGAAAGTTTGAAGTTTGGTTTTAGACTTTAGAGACTCAAGAATTCATTAAAATTAAGGAGGACTAATAGGTATTACTTATTAGGGAATTCAAATTTCACAACTTCACATTTGTACAAGCATGTCTACCACCACTACTAGTACCACTAGAGCAATGTTCGATAAAAAAATACATTATGTAGAATTGCTTAAAACCCCAGGTTTCACCGATGGGTACCATGATATTTATGATCCTAAAATCTATGGTAGGCATACCTCATAACTTATATTTTCATCTCAGAATAAGGTTGCAAAGCAAACAAAATTTGATAGTATCAGTGCACCGTGGGTAACTGGATTAGGCCGCATGATGTTACATGAAGTTTTCCCTTGCCTAGAATTTATCATGGTCTGTGTCGAAAATTATGATGATAAGAAAAGAGCAATTGTTAATAAAGATAACCAAGAAGAATTTTTATCCATTAATGCAGAAGAACTTGGAAAAGTGTTGGGGTTTACAACCGAAGAATTTGGAAACCACCACATTGACCTAGAAAAGCTTGCTAGTGATTATGAAGCAGTGGAAGAAAGGCTGAAAAATGATTTCTTAAATAAAATAGTTAAGGATAGAAACAAATTGAAAGGTGATCATAAGCCTCCTTATAATTTGGATTTTTTAAAACCATGGGTTCAAGATACTATTTCCATGCTAGCATTTTGCCTTGGTCTGGATAGCAATTTGGAAGTGGGTGCAAGCCTTCTTGAAATGGTATATCATATCCATTATGCTAATGAACATGTCAAATATAATTATACTCAACACATTGTAGAATCCATGCATAAACAATTTTTAATGATCAAAGCAGGTTCCACGAAGACATTTAGGTTCACAACCTACTTGTGCTATCTTTTTCTATTCAAATTTAGAGGAATGTTTCAGACCAACAAGCTTCAGATTCAGCCCTACAGTAATGCAGAGGAAAATAAAATGGATCTAGTATATGAATGGACCACTGAGATAAGGATGCATAATTCTAGAAGGAACTACAGTCATTTTGTAGACTACTTTTTGGCTCCATTGCATCAAGTAATTACAAATAACCCAATGCCTAGATTGCCTATGTCATGTAGAAACTGCATGCAACTAGGAAAAGAAATACAATTGACTGATTGGTACTTAATGGAAGAATATGCTGTGCTAAGATTTTATGGATCAGGAGTACAGCCATACAAACTTCCAATACATGTGACAGAAAGGATTTTTGCTTTGGAATATGTAAGGCAGGTGCAGAGTGTTGATGAACTACACTTTGTCAGTCAACAAAAGAAGACCTTATTTCCTTCTTTACCTTTTTCATGCGGAGGGTTCACATTCGAGAGGAAAGCATTTAGTGTGGCACATAATCTTTTGAATTTTTTTGCATTTGATGCTATCTATCACTGGCAGTATAATCCATTTGACATCATTAAATCAATGATTGTGGCCAATAGGAATGCTACAAATAGAATTCAACATCAAAGTAAACCCTTGCTTGAAAACTTGAGAAACAAGGATTCTTGGGATGAGGTCAAAATAGCAATGGAGAAAAGTGTTGTTGAGAATGGTATTTATTTTGAACAATTGTCAGCAGAGATTATGGCATTGCACCGAAAGACAATCAGGACATACAACAATTTTTATGAAAAAAGTGATAAACCATCTAGTAGAGTAAAAATTCCAGGTTCTGTAGAGAAGGAACTTATAGATAAAAATTGGTGACGATAAAAAATTACTACCTTTTGGTGTATGAGGAAGGACCTAGGTGATCCAAGAGCTCTTGTAGACTATGAAGCTAATGAAGAAGATGAAGAGTTTAGTAAATTATGGAATATAGAGCATCCTGATGAACATGATGAATCTAATGATGATATTGATAGGGAAGAAGAAGAACAAAGCCATGCCAATTACAAACCTGGTTTAAGTGAGGCCACAAAAGAAGAATATGCTTCAACATATACTTCAGGAGCAGCCATAATTGAAAAAAATGGCTATGAAGGTGGTCCTATGGGGTCCAAAGGACAAGGCACTTGGATATTGCCAAGTGTTGAGCATAGAAAAACAGTTGATAAATCTGGCCTTGGGCTTGGAGGTGAACAAGTAGACCAAGGGGATACAAGACAAACTCAATTTGTTAGAGCTTCTAGTCATCATCCTGATGGTCAGATACAATCACAACTAGGATATTCACTTGGTGGATAGCTTAGTGAAACTGGGAGTGCCATTGGTGGCGATGGTATGGGTAGTAGTACTAGTAGTGGTCAACATGTGCTAAAATGAAAAATTAAACACATTACTAAGAGGAAAACAAAAAAAGATACCACAGAAACATCAGGTGATCAAGGCAATCAAAAGAGGCAAAGGATTTTGACAGGTCCAAGTCACACTACTAGTGGATCCACTAGTACCAGAAAGGAGTTATTTCTAGGCACTCCCCCAATTCTAGTTTGTGTGGGTGTGATATCATTAGCAACTGCAAGTACTCCTATTCCTTCGCCATTCAAGCATTCCATTGTTCTTGCCTCCCCAGGTTATGATTTCATTGAAGAGTTTAAAAAGAAATCAGACTTGAATTAAAAAGAAAAGAAGCAACTGACGGAGAGTGTGTCTGCTATAACTTCAGAGCATGCAACAACCATGGTATTACCCACATTTGACACAAATAAAGAAATTATGGAGTACACAATTGTTGTTCCCACAGTTCAAAACAAACCAAAAAATCAGATGGATCGATCTAAATACCAGGTAACCAATTTTCAATTGGATTTTTCTAGCTTGAAAAATACTGACAAAATTAATGTATCAAAGAAGAATAATGAATTGGTGTACACATCATTGCTAAAGCAAGATAGAGAGAAGAAAAGGTTGCAGACCCAAATAGAAAAGATACAGGTAGACCTAACAAGTGAGAAAGCAAAGAGGAAAGCAGCAGACAACAAGAGCAATGAATTAGAAAAAAGAATAATAAAATCTACCTCTACATCTACAAGCAAAGAGGATAAATCAAATGAGAGAGAAGTGAATGACCTGAAGCGAAGGCTAGATGAGAGAAACAAGAAATATGATGAGGAAAAATCCACTTCAGAAAAATTAAGACTAAACATTGCGAATGGAAATGCATAGTGGGAACAAAAATTGGAGAAACAGAGAAAAACAAATGAAAGATTGGAAATAGAGCTGATGGAAGCAAAAGAAGAAATTAAGACTTCTCAAAATAAGCTTTCTGCATTTTGTAGAGATATAGTGAGGCATATGAAACAAAAGATCTGGGATGAAATAATGCAGAGGTTTGATCATTTGTGTGACATGTTTCAACTAATTGATGCTATCAGACAACATTATAAGAAGCTCAACAAATATTTAGTGGACAACAAAAAGGTGTTGGAATTAGAGAAATCTGCAAATCAAGTTCTACAAACAGTCTACAAAGCTAGTGACAATGATTTGAAATCAAAAGGGATTACTAATTGGATTGAAACCTCAATGAAGTTGTCATCTATCATTGAAAAGTGTTGGAGAATGTGTGGAACAAAGGAATATTTGCATTTGGTTGCAGACAAGATGAAGGTGGTGGATGAAAAGGTAAGGAACTTCACAGAGCTTGGTTTTCCAGAGGCTTTTGACTCAAATGAGTGATTCATTGGAAAGGATGGTTTGAGAAAGAAGATGGAAGATGCAAGGAAGATTGATTTGGACCAGTTTCCTTAGAACCTAGATGTGAACTATTTGGATTCAATCATAACACTGATAACCTTGAATGCAAAATTGACTGAAGAATTCAAGACAAGTTCCACTTCTAATTACAATCATGAAATGTTAACAAAACTTCAAGTCAAACAACATCAGTTAGAACAAATGGTAATTCCACCTCCTGAAGAGTGGAAGTTGCTAGAAAAGGTGATACAGTGACTTGATCATTTATTTTCAACCTTTGATAATATGAGTTTCCAAGTTCCAACTCAACTCTGTGCAGACTTGTCTTTGGGCATTGGCAAGATTTTGCATTGCCAATGCCAATATGTACTCCTTCATGTGAAATTCAATTAAAAATCTCAAATTCAGACTTCAGTAATGTGATGATGTTCAATTATCTGTATTATTTATTTTATCATTTGAACTACTGATGAACTTGATAGAACTTTTAATTTTTCTCTCTGAATTCCTCTTTGTCTTGACCTTGTCCTAGTCTGTCAATGTGTCATATTGTTTGGGAAAGAACCTAAGGTTGGGGTTTTTATTTTGGTTTTCATGAAAATCCTAATGTCGTATGTAATACCTTGGGTGAAAATCTATTCAGATGTTACCTTTTTTGGGTGGGTTTTGTTGGTGTTTTTTAACGTAAACCAAGTTCATCTCCTAATCTACAATCATTAACAATTAACAAATAATCCCATCGAATAGCTCAACAGAATAGGATAATACTGAAATGAGCTAGCCTTTCACCAATAATATCAACTACTTGGAGCATGGGATGATTACAACATTATTTCTTAACTTATGATAGTCATTTTATTTGCAATTTGGTAGCAAGCTCTAAGTAAAGACATACAGACACAGGGCTTCACAAACTCATACAATTTAAACCAATGCCATATACCATTGGGGAGTAAAATTCACAAACATTTAAAATTTAACAACAGATTCAAATACATAACATATAATTATAAGATCCCTGGCAATATTGCATTACAATAGTGTCAATCCATATCCTAACCCAATACTTCTTACTAAATCCCTTTACAAACATATCCATCCATGATTCCATCCAAGCATTTTAATTAATTCCTTGAATTAAAGCCAAAATGGAAAACATACACACCAGAGCAGTGAGATGAACACCATAATCCTTGATTATACTATTCAAAATTATGATATGTTTATACAAAGGAGAGACATGAGCTCGAAATATAACATCATAACTCAAATGCTAGTACTGTTGCGAAACATCAAATCTTCATAGACACTGTTTTACTCCTCTTCGGTTAAGTACTTGTCCACCCATTTATGGTATTTTTCATCCGTTGGCCAGTTAAAATTCACCACCTTGATCACCTTAGTATCGTAAGGTGTGTACTTCACCGCAACCTGGTTAGCCTCTGTCTCAAAATACTCTAAGAATATGTTGGTATTAATTATTTTATCCATGCTGCTCACTAGCAAGTCATAGTCCAAGTCATCACAAATCAATTTGATTTGTGCATCAATAACCTCTTTTGCCCTATGTTGTCACTACTGCAATGGCAAGATATTTCCCTGTGCATCTATTATATCTGGAAAAAAAGTATCATTCCAGTCATCAAAACTCTTTACCAGTTCTCTAATTTTTCTACTCAAATCATCAGGTAGGGCCTAGAATCCCTTCAATGATTTCACAAAATTTAGAGTAGGCTTCAATGACTGAGGCCTGTTGTCTGCATCAAACCTGGAAGCCTTAAACATAACATCTAGGTCAGTGGCCCAAGGGATCCACTTCTCAACCAAAGGCAGAACTACTTCCCGATCTCTGTTAATGTTTTTAATTCTACCCAAGAACAAAGAATACAAGGAATGTATAGATGGCAACCTACAATCAACCTTCTCATTTAGATGCCTCAAAATGGTGTCAACCACCTCATTGTGTTTAGCAAATGCATCATCCTCACTTGCCTTTAGGGCAACCTGCAATTCTGTGATTTTATTCAACATTTGCTTCTTGGTAGGATCCACAGAATACTCAACTTCCTCCTCAACTGGCTCTAGTGCAAGGCTGAGAGCAGGTGTCTGAATGGGGGACCCAGGAGTAGAAATGATTGGGATATTAAGGGGAACTGACCTTGAAGTAGTGGGTAGTGCTCTGATACCAGGGGCACTGGAGGATTCTCCTACCTGCCCATATTTCAGTCTATCAACTTTAGACTGCAGCTCAACATTCCTTTGATGTATTCTACTATATTCCCCAATTATTACGTTGTATTTCTCCATCAAACTCTTCTTTTTAGCTTCCTCCCTTTCAGTTGTCTTTTGGGCCAATTTGGCCACATTCAATGTCAAGCTTGTGGCTTCTGTTGTTGAGGTTTCAGAAGCTCTCTTGATGATGAGCCCTCCCTTAGACTTGGGCCAATATCAGCCACATTTGGTTTTCTACCCTGGGGTGCCAATGCCCATATGGCCAGAGTTTCATATTCCTCACTAAAAGCAGAGTCCTACAGAGCTGCCTTAACCTCTTCCTCACTGTTTTGCACAGGATGCTTGGACTGCAGGATAGCATCAAATACTACAGCATGAGCTAAGTCCCATTCAGGCAGAAGTAAGACACCAGCCTGAGTCACAAGTCTCCTTCCTTCCTCAGGAGTAATGCTCTTGAATTCCTCCATTAGTTTGGCCTTAACTTCATCATCATTCTCCTGTTCAGACCTATAAGGTCTTGACTCTCTCCTTCTCTTGCATTTATCCGGATATTCCTCTAATTTCATTCTCCAAATTAACTGCAATAATACATGAGTCTTTATGAAGGCATCATCATCCAGGAATTCCTTGCAAACCTCCATCCTGGCATCCTGTACACACTGCCCCTTTATATCCATATCAGTTAACACCAATTGTGTTGATCTAGGAGAAGAAGGGATACCAACCTACATGTCTTGATCAGTTATAATTATTTCATCCATCAGAGCCTTTTGTGTTTCCTCAACCCTTTACCTCTTTAGGCTTGGCTCCAATAGTAACTCTACAGGATCATTTCTCGGTTGTGAATCTAGGTGCACAATCCTTATCCCTTCAGGTTTCCTGATCCCTTGACCTAGTTGTGATGATGCTTGCATTATTTGTTTTCCCATTTTATCTCCTGCCTCCTCATCACTGCTATCATCTCTCTTCCTCTTGTATAGAGGCATGTCCTCTAGTGGCTGATAAGTTGGCCTTGTTTCTTTAGGCCTCGCCTCCGGTCTCTAAATTCCCAAGTCCACTTCCAAATTGACTTTCTTGGTTTTCAAGGTGCTCATGATATCTTTGAAGTTATTCATTAAGAAATCTATTCTTTTGTGAAATGGAGTGAACTCCATCAGTGGATCATATTTTGGATCCATTTTATGCACTATAGCCAGCAGTTTCTCATAGGCAATCCATTTCTCTTTATTCAATTCCTGCCTGCTCAAATCAAACTCATTTCTGATTAGATCCTCAAGAAAATTGAAACCATGTGCAAACTTGACACCTTTAATTCGTTGCCTGAATAGGGAAAAAAATCCCTCGGGATCATGTTGCCTCTTAGATCCACTCTTCAAATGATAATCATCAAAAAATCTTCCAAAGTGGACCCATCCTCCCTTGGAAAAGACAAAATCTAAAACAATGGTATAATCAAGGAACAAAGTCCCTTTTCATTTCCCTATCAAATTATCCTCATGAATGCAACCTAGTTGCCACATGACCTTGGAAAATTCCATCGTTGATGGTACATTATATGGGAGAATGTGAGGAGCTCCCTGGAAACCATAAACCCTTAGGACAGTGCTTACGGGGTATAAGATGATGTCACCCCAATTGTGGCACACCTTCAAATCAGGCTTCCTCACTTTGGGTTGAAAGAAATCATGCAAATCCTCAGGGACCCTTGGCACATTTACCACCAATCTAGCTCTAAGTCTGGAAGAAAAACAATTATCAAACTGCACAAAGCTAGCACCTCCCATGTTGCAAGAAAAATTTGCACTCCAAACCTGTACTGGTAATCTTTCTCCATTCACTTCTTGCCTCAACTCCATTTTCTCTGAGAAGAAGTTGGCATTCTTGTACAGGAACATATGCATTAATAGGGAGTACCAAAAGAAAGGAGTACCAGTGTTCCCCATATGCAACTTCGACAAACCCTCATGTATCTTTTCAGCAAGAAAAGATGCATAGTCATACACTACAGAAAAATTGGGATGTTGAATCTAAGGCCCCATAAACATATAAGCAATGGGCATCACTGTATTAGGGCTGAAACCTAAAATCTGGCGAAGTGAATAAAGTGTTGCCAAGAAGTGATCAGCAAAACAACTCAACCTGAAAGGCTCCTGATCAGTTGGGCTGATGTGAATCGTTGAACTGCCTACCTTGGCTAAATGAGGAGGAAGCAATTTTGATCTGAAAAAAGGCTGTGACCTGGCATATTCCTGCTTCATTTCCTCAAAATCTACCCGGACTAAGAATGGGCTATATTCACTCAAATCAAAAACTTGTCGAATCTCATCTGCATTTATATTTAGTAGAACCCCACCATCATTATCCCTGATAATCCTTGTAACAGGATCATATCGTGTTGCCACTACTCTGAGTAGGTCAATATCAGGAAATACATTTGGTACTAGTTTCCCCATATCGTACTTCCAGCCATTACAGAAAGAATGAGGCATATTTCACTACCCATACCATCTCCTAAACATTTCTAGGCCCATCATTTGGACCCTAGCATTTGCAATATTATAGGTTTTACACCTTAGTCCCTCGCCTAAGGCTTTTCCATTCATTAAAACCAAACCCCTCTTCTTGTCGTTCATTGAAAGCGGGAATTGATCAAGGAAATCATCGTATAAATTCCTTTACAAATAACCAATATGGTCAGAATGTTGCTTTCATGGCACTATTTCGAACAACCAGGGCTTCTCCTAAAATCAAATTCTTGAACAAACTAGGGCTACCCAAAATGAAATTACACCAAAACTTTGCAATTTCCCACAATTCAAAAGAACCAGTAACCTTACAGTCTTAATCAACAAGACCCCTAACCAAAACAATACAACCCTCTACAAAAAATACATTCAAATAGAAACCGTGGCATAGAAGGTAACTCATGGGATTTTGTGCCTTGCAGAAAACCAAACCTCGCTATAATTGCTTGAAAAACTCAATCTCTGGCTCTGGAGTCCTAGACTGCTTCGAAAACATTTGAATTCCTTTATGGTGAAGATAGAATGGAATTAAATACTTAAAGCCGATGAAAAATGGCCAGAAGACGTCTCATCCGCCATTAAAGCTCACTTGCATGCCGCGCCAATGGCTTCAATCGTATTTGATGCAAATTTAAATCCTCACCGTCGATCTCTTGTTCCTGTCAGATCATCAATGATTAGACGACCATCTTAAAAAGGTTGACAACATCTCCATGTCATTATTGAGGGCCCACCATAATACACAGCGCCAAAGGAGTACACGTGGTGTCCACCCGTGATATTGCAATCACTAAACACCCTTCACTTTAGGATCACACGATGGTAGGCAACCGTTGATTCCCTCCATCGGCGATCATGATCATTCACAATAGTGAGCAGCACCAAAACCTATCCGTCGAGCAAATTTTCATCAAGGTTAAAACATTTATGTTGATCTTGAGCACGTGCATCTCACATCTGGTTTAGTAACCCACTCTATAATGTACTAAAGTCTGATACAAATATTAAACACTTTATTTACTCCTTTTCAGCATCGGCAACTTGGGACACATGGCGCCCGCCCGTGATATCGCAATCACCAAGCAACCAAAGGTGATGTCATCACGAGATCGCGGGGAACGGTCAAGATCAACTATAGGGAGATCGACGGTCACTAAAAATAACGCCTGCAAAATAATAAAATTACTTAAAATAAAAGAGGGGAAAGGGACACCGCCTAGGACAATGACAAATGATGGCTCAAAGTTGTTCTAAAACATAGGGTACGGTCCGACCACAACTTGAGAAATAAAAGATCAGGCGAAATATTTAGCATTTTTATTAAAAGGGGCCCGACCTAGACGATTCAATGGAACATAAGTTGTTTTGAAACAACCCTCAAAAAGGTAATGTCAGAAAAGACCCAACCCAAAGATATACACTATATGGCAGGTTACTAAAGCGGTTGCGAGATGCACATGCTCAAAATCAACGGAGGTGTTATAATCTTGATGAAAAAGTTGCTCGATGATTATGTTCAACAACGGTGACTGTTATGAATGAACACGATTTTCGATGATGGAGATCAACGGTTGCCCGCCATCGCATGATCGAAAGATGCGAGTTGTTTATTGATTACAATATCATGGGCAAGCGCCACATGTATTCCTTTGGCGATGCATAGTGTGGTGGGCCGTTCATGCTGAGATGGAGATTACATCAGCCTTTTTGAAGGCAGCCATTCGATGCTCTAACGAAAGTGAAGGATCGACGGTTGGGATTTGAACTCACATCAAATGCGATTCGAAACTTGGAGCCTTTGGTGCGACATGCAAGTGAGATTTAATGGCAGATGGGATGTTTTCTGGCTCAATTCGATTGATATTAAGTAATTTTCCTTCGTTCTATTTTACCACAAAATTATAACAGATTTTGGTTGTCTTGATGATAGTTTTGGGCCACTTTTGGCACAAGTTTCTTGAGGTTTGGCGGCTGGCCAGTGCATCAGCCATTTTCCAGTGGATGGGAAAAACAAGAAGATTCTCATGGGACTCAGTTGTTGTAACAAATTTTTGAAATATCATAGGGGGGTCCAAGTGACCGGTGACATGTGTATTTCTGGCCCAATGCTTGTTTGCTCCTTCATTCTCTATAAGAAGGATTTCAAGGCTAGAAATACGGGTTAGCAAGTTGGATAATTTTAGGTCGAGTCTAAGTAAAGTTGCAGAGCGAATTGTAAAGGGCCTGTTGTTTTAGTGAAAATGTTGTTTTAGATTTTGTGTCATTCTATAGTAGGTTTTAAACTCATTAGACTTTGATGTTTCGGGATAGTACTAGCATCTAAATGGAAATTACTCATTTCGAACTCATGTCTCTCCATTGTATAAACATATCATTATTTTTAATAAAATAATCAAGGGTTATTTTGTTCATTTCTATGTTATGGATGTTGAACTGTTAGTCTGTTAGCTTCTGTTATGTTTTGACTAAAAATATTGATATGATTCATGAAGTGCAATATAATATAAAATATCATGGAGACTTGGAGTGCAATATAAAATATTAAATAAAATATCCTAAACTTGAAGTGCAATGATTCACAATTTATTTGAATACAATATAAAAAATCATCAACTACTATTTGGAATATGATTCATGCAGTGCTTGAGTGCAATATAAAATAAGATTATAAGATATCATGAACTTGAAGTGCAATGATTCATAATTTTCATTTAATAGAATATAAAATATCATCAACTACAGTTTGGACTTTGGAACAATGGAAACTGATTCAAGAAGTGCAGTAAAAATACCTAAAACTTGCTAATTCTCTTCCATTTCCCAAACAGAGTCAGGGTCCTCAAACCGATGCTCATCTTCAGATAAAGTATTCGGAGACTACTCTGCACTTTGTTCGGCCTGTGTCTCAAAATCAACATTCATTGTTTGATTTGTGTCAATTTCAATATCACTATCATCTTGATCTATCCCAGGCCCACTGCCACGACCACTAGTACCACCACCAGTACCGACAGCTCCTAGAATTGGAGAGCCTGTGTTGCACAACCCAGCCCCTCTTCTTTCACATGTGGACCTCCATATTGCGAGTTCCCTTTCAAAAGGAAATTTTTTGACATTATACGTAGTTCCTTTCATCCTCAAGCAATTTTCCAAATTCTTGTCCAGTTTGTTTCTTAACTTTGATTTCAAAAACCCCAATGTACTGAAAACTCTCTCATCCTCCATCGACCCCAATATCATTGTTTGACATAAATCAGCAAGTTTGAAATATTCTGACATCGAACCATGCAATATTTCACTCTGACCTAAGCTTGTCCAAACCTTTTTTATTGATCCCAGTTGAAAGGCCTTCTCCTTGCCCATGGAATTAGACTAGTCCCTCATAGCTATTGCAAAACTCTGACATTGCTTTCTAAGCTTATTTTCATTTAAAATTCCTTCTATTGCCTGCTCATTGTATGTTACCTTTTTTGAAAAGTGTTTGATCATGATTTTTACTTGATCATGAAAATATTTTGGGTTATCTCGGTTTACCAAAAATTGAGGATACACAATACCCATGGCTTCAAATATTTCATGTCGAGGGAATCTATCACGAATCTCTAAGGAAAGAGATTTTAATTTCCTTCAAATTATCACTAACAAATTTAACAATGTCATTAAAATCTTCCTCGTTAACAGGTAATTCTTTTCTAGAGCACCTGGCTGTCTTAGAATGGTACATTGGTATCTCATATCCATGTACATAAATACATAAGTGCTCGCTTGCATTAAACTATAAATAATTATCAGGATTATTCAAATTAGTAATTTTCTACCACATCAAATAATTTGTGCCTTCTTGTGTTAGATCTAGATATAGATGATCGAGGGCCAAGCATGTAAGTTTATGTAGATTGGCATATTCATAAATATACATAGTTCTATCTTGGGCTTTCTTCACAAGATTGTTCATCTCATCCAGCATGGGGAGAAGACTAGCTAAAGTCAAGAGTGTCTCTATATCGCTTAACCTATGTAAGAGTTCAGGAGCTTTGTCTACTGTGCTGTGATGCTCGTACATCAACCCAATCAAGGATTGATATTCTGAAAGAACTCGTTGCGCTGGTCCATGCAGGGAGATCCATCTGGTATCGACATCCTTGAGAAGCTTGTTTCCAGGTGTTATTCCCTTAGCAAAATTTTGAAATTCAAGGAAACGTTTGGGACTTCAAAAAAAGTATGCATGGATCTCGCGAACTAGATTTTCAGCTTTTGATACTATTGGAAACTTGCTTACAATTTTAAATGCTAAATTCATTATGTGGGCCATGCAATGAATGCCAAGCATGTATGGTGCACAAGTAGTTTGTAACTTTGTGCAAAGACCGCTCCTTTGACCTTGCATCACTGCAGCTCCATCAGCTTCTACACACACCAACTTTTTGGCAATTGTCAACTCATCCAAACCTGCAATTTCATTCACAGATTTATTGACTAGTTCAATTAGATTTTGCGATGTTGAACTGTCCTTCATTTTATGAACACAAAGAAGATGAGCTTGGCGAACATGTTTTTCTACAGTTTACAAATGCATACAAACCCAAGAAGTATTTTCTACTGCAGTAACTTCATCTAAAGATAATGCAATGAAATTTGACTCTTTTAATTTATCCTTTAAATCTTCCTTTTCCACTACAGCAAGATAGTTCGCCCATTCGCATCCAGCGTTTACTGACCAATGTGAGAAGGGAAAGTGGGGAACACTCAAATAAGATAATAAATCAAAATATTCTGTGTAGTCTATCATAGGACACCCCCTGGACAAAATATGAAAAAACAACACTCATTTGAACAGTTTTTGACAGATTTGCTACTACCATGGCTTTTCCAAAATGAGCCTCAAGTGTAACTTCACATTTTTTAATCTTTGACATTCTGTGGTTATGCTCTCCATAATCTGTGGCATACTTAACATGAAGACATTCTTCCTTTGATTTCCATCGTACGACTGATTGTTCCTTTCCGTCTATGATTTGTTTTTCGTAAACTTTTCCGATATGCTTTTCTATAGTGTCAAGCTTTAGCTGCATCATCTTGTCTCTTCCAAATTTCCAACTACAAATCTTACATCTAACCTCTGTTGCCCTTTCAATATCATTTTTGTTTGATCCCCACTGGTTCAAGGAATGGGTACTTCGACAACCAACCAATCTGAAAATTCCTTGTCATTTCTCACTCGTGCCCCAATTTTGCTTTGCCTTTTCTTTTCTTGCTACCAACATCATCCTCATCCAAGTCGGTTATCTCATTCTGGTTATCCAGGGTATCCCTTGGAACATCTTCTGCGTTATTTCCATCCTCATTTGATACATTTTGATTTAACACAATGACAATCTCACCTTGACCTTCCTGTGGTGGAAGAGTTGATGATGTATATCCATCTTCAATAATATTTGGTGGAAGAGTTGATGGTGTAGCTCCACCTCGATCTGATGGATTAGAAGCTTTGCTAATTCCAAAGTAAGACTGTATGGTAACTCCCTGTTTTGGGCATTTTGATGGCCTCCCAGTCTCTTCATTACCCACCTGCTCAGGAGTCTTACCCTTGCTGCTTGACATATTGATCTCACTTCGAATAAAAGCTGGAAAAAATTGTCTTCTTGTTTAAGAAGGACAGACAAACAGAGAATATAGATCCTATTCCCTAATTAAAATTATGTTTAAGACTGAAGCAAGAATGGAAAACAGATAAAGAAATCTTATTATTATAACTAATAGTCTAATAACTAATAACAGTATGAAGAAATGATCACTCACCTTTGAGTCTACAATTTCAGGTTTCGTTGACTTCTGAATCGAGAAGTAGAACCTCAGAACCGAACAAAATGTGTAAGAACAAATATCAGTTTCAATTATATTTATATCAATCAATATTTGGCGAATTTCGCAGGATTTTGAAATGGTATGTTACAAATTTGGTGAATCCTGCGTGCTTATACAACAATACCTTGAAATTTTCAAGGTGAAATAGGTCCTCGTAAGCAACTATTTGTAAATTTAAAATGGTGAATGGGTCTTCATATGCAACTATTTGTAAATTTTAATTGGCGAAATGGGTCCTCATATAATGTTGTCTTAGTAGTATTGGCGAATATGTTGGTGTTTTATGACATGCTCCCCGAGATTACAGGCGAAAATATTGATCGGTCCATTGGAAATTCCTAGTCTTATATGGAAAATTTATTGCCTAAACATGCCTCGTAAAAAAAATGCTGGTGAATGGACATGCATTGGACCGATACTACATGAAACCTGGGCGATTTGAACACCTTGTTGGATACCTTGAATTCGCCAAATTCGATTTTCCCGATTCTTGGAATTCACCAATTGGCGAAGATTCACCACTAAAGTTATCCCTATTCTTGATCCCTAGTAGTGTTCTTTATTGCATCCAAAAATAAAGAATACAAAGAATATACTGATGGCAATCTGCCATCAACCTTTTCATTTAAGTGCCTCAAAACTGTGTCAACAACTTCACTCTGCTTTACAATTCTTCCCTCTTCACTTGCCTTTAAAGTTTCCTGTAACTCTATAATCTTATTTAGCAACTGCTTCTTAGTAGGATCCATAGAGTATTCAATCTCTTCTTCAACTGGCTCTAATGTAGGACTAAGAGAAGGAGTTTGGATGGGGGACCCCGGAGTAGAAACAATTGGAGAAGTAGGAAGTACTGATCCTGATATGGAAGGCAATGTAATGATACCAAGAGCACTTGAGGACTCCCCAACTTGCCTATAATTTAACCTATCCACCTCATTTTACAGCTCAACATTCCTTTTCTGCACCCTGTTGTATTCTTCAATTATAATATTTTATTTCTCCATTAAGCTCTTCTTTTCAACTTCTTCCCTCTCAGCAGTCTTTTGGGCCAATTTGGCCACATTCACAGTTAGGTTTGTAGCCTCTGTAGTTGAAGTTTCAAAGGCTCTCTTTATTATTAACCCTCCCCTTAGGTTTGGGCTAATGTCAGTAACATTAGGCTTTCTACCCTGAGGTGCCAATGCCCAAATTTCTAGGGTCTCATACTCCTCACTAAAGGAAGAATCTTGCAGTGTTGCCTTGACCTCTTCCTCAGAATTTTGCATGGGATACTAGGATTTTAAAATAGCATTAAATGCTACTACATCTGCTATATCCCATTCAGGAAAAATTAGCACACCAGTCCGAGTTACTAATTTCCTCCCCTCCTCAGGAGTGATGCTCTTGAATTCTTCCATCAATTCAGCCTTTACTTCATCATCGTTCTCCTGGTTAGACCTATCAGGTTTCAACTCTCTTCTCCTTTTGCATTTGTCCTAATATTCTTCTAGTCTCATTCTCCATACCAGTTGTAAGAAAACTGGAGTTTTAACAAATGCATCATCATCTAAAAATGCCTTGCATGCCTCCATCCTAACATCTTGCACACATTCTTCCTTCACATCCATATTAGACAGAACCAATTGAGTTGACCTGGGAGGGGAAGGAATACCAACTTGCATGTCTTGATCTGTGGCAATGATTTCATCCATCAGAGTCTCTTGTGCCTCTTTAACTCTTTGCCTCTTAGGGCTTGGCTTTGATGGTGGTAGTAAAGGATTATCTTCTAGTGATGAGTCCAAATCAATGATCTTTATTCCTCCAAGTGCTCTGATCTTCAAACCTGGTTGTGTTGATGCCTTCATGATTTGTTTTCCTTTCTTATCTTCCTCCTCCTCATCACTACTGTCACTCCTCTTTCCCTTATAAAGAGGCCAATTCATCGTGGGTTGATATGTTGGCCTTGTTTCAGCAAGCCTCACATTTGGCTTTTGTATGCCAAAGTCCAATTCCAAGTTGACCTTCTTTGTCATCAAAACACCCATGATCTCCTTGAATTTGTCCATCAAGAAATTAATTTTCTTGTGGAATGGGGTGAATTCCATCAATGGATCATATTTGGGATCCATTTTATGCACAATGGCCAATAACTTCTCATATGCTATCCATTTTTCCTTGTTCAATTCCTCCTTGTTCAAATCAAATTCATTCCTGATCAGATCCTCAGGAAAATTGAACTCATGTGCAAACCTGCCACCTTTTATCCATTGTCTAAAAAGGGAAAAGAAACCCTGAAGGTCATTTTTTTGCTTGGGACCACACCTTAAATGAAAATCATCAAAAAACCTCCCAAAGTGGACCCATCCTCCCTTTGAGAACACAAAATCAAACACAACAGTATAATTAGGGAAAAGAGTCCCTTTTCCCTTCCCTGTTAGGTTGTCTTCATGAATAGAACCTATTTGCCACATAACCTCAGCAAACCCCACTCTTGTTGGCACATTGAATGGTAGGATATGTGGATTTCCTTGGAATCCATACACCCTTAAAGCAGTGCTGACTAGGTACAAGATAATGTCACCCCAGTTGTGACAAACTTTTGAATTTGGCTTCCTCCCCTTCAGTTTGAGAAAGTCATTTAAATCGTCGAGGATCCTAGGTACATTTACTATCAATCGATCCCTGAGTCTAGAAGCAAAGCAATTTTCAAATTGCACAAAAGTTGCACTCTCCCTGTTGTATGATAAATCTACAGTCCAAGCCTACACCGGTAATCTTTCTCCATTTACCTCTTGCCTCAACTCCATCTTCTCTGAGAAGAAGTCAGCATTCTTGTACAAGAACATGTACATCAGGAGGGAATACCAAAAGAATGGAGTTCCTGCATCCCCTACATGCAACTTTAACAACCCTTCATGTGTCTTCTCTGCCAAAAAAGATGCAAAATCATAAACCACATAGAAATTAGGGTGTTGTATTTGCACCCCCATAAACATATAGGCAATTGGCATTACTATGTTAGGGTTAAAACCCAAAATTTAGCACAATAAATAAAAGGTAGCCAAGAAATGATTTTCAAAACAACTTAGCCTGAAAGGCTCTTGGTCACTTGGACTAATATAAATCATTGAACTACCTGCCCTTGTCAAATGAGGAGGGAGCAGCTTCAACCTGAAAAGTGACTTTGACTTTGCATACTCCTACTTCATCTCCTCAAGATTTATCTAAATCAAGAACGGACTAGGTTCACTCAGGTTAAAAACTTGTTGAATTTCTTCCTTGTTTATACATAATAAAATCCCTCCATCATTATCTTTGATCACTTCCGTAACAGGGTCATAACATGTTGCCACCGCCCTGAGAAAATCCACATCGGGGAACACATTTGGCACCACCAGCTTCCCCATGTCATATCTCCAACCATTTGAGAAAGGGTGAGGCAAATTCCACTGTCCATACCACAACCTAAAAATCTACAGACCAGTCATGGGAACCCTAGCATCTTCAATGTTGGAATTCTTGCATACTAATCCTTCACCTAGGGTTCTTCCATGCATCAAAACCAAACCCCTCTTCCTATCATTTGTTGACAACAGGAGTTGATCCAAGAAATCATCATACAAATTCCTTTGTAAATAATCAACATGGCCAAAATGTTGCTTTGCCAGTGCCATCTCAAGTAAACTAGGGCTTCCTTAAAATTTCAAATCTTTCGAACAGACTAGGGCTATATAGAAAATGAAATTACAGCAAAACCTTGCAATTTCTTACAATTCAACTAACCAATAGCCCTAAAACAACTATCAACAAGCTTTCTGACAAGCACAACACAATTCTTCTCAAAATCTCAATTAAATTTACCAAGAAGCATAGAAAACAACTCACGGTGTTTATGCTTTGTAGAAGACCAAATCCTTGTTGTGACAGCTCATAACTTCATCCTTGGCTTTGAAAATGCTTTCGCAAAGGTGCTTGAATACTTTGTGAGAAAATAGAGTGAAAGAAAATCACTTTATGTCAAACAAATCGAACTAGTAGACATCTCTTCTGCCATTAAATCTTACTTGCATGCCACGCCAATGGCTCCAATCGCATTTGATGTGAATTCAAATTCCAACTGTTGATCATTCACTTTTGTCAGATCATCAAATGACTACCTTCAAAAAGGATGACATAATCTCCATCTCAGCACCAAGGGCCTACCACATTATGCATCGCCAAAGAAATACACGTGGCACACACCCGTGATATCGCGATCAGTAAACACCTTGCATCTTCTGATCACGTGATGGTGGGAAACCATTGTTCTCCACCATCGACAATCGTGTTCGCTCAAGAAAGTCACCGCTGTTGAACATAACTGCCAAGTAGATTTTTCATCGAGATTATAACATCTCTGTTAATTTTGAGCACGTGCATCTCGTAGCCACTTTAGTAACCTGTCGTATAACACATTAAAACCCGACAGATCTATTAAAGCAATTTTATTATCTTTTCGGCATCGCCAGCTAAGACACGTGGTGCTCGCCCGTGATATCGCAATCAGTTGAGACTATGTGGTGGGGTCATCATGGGATTGCGGGGAATGGCTGAGATCAACCGACGGTTAATTGACGGTCATTTAAAATTGTTCTCTGAAAAAATAATACATTTATTAAATGGACAAGGAGACATCGCCTAGGCCAACGACAAACGATAGCTTAATTTTGTATTTAAACGTGGGGCACGTGCCAACCTAGACTTAGGGAATAATAAAGTTAGGCGAAATATCTAAAATAGTTTATTAAAAGGGGCCCGACCTAGACAAAGCAATGGAGCATAAGTTGTTTTAAAACCCACTCCAAAAGGTAACGGTCGAATAGATCCCACCCAAGGCGTAACATAGAAAATTAGGATTTTCATGAAGGCCAAAAATAAAAACCCCAACCTTAGGTTTTTTCCCTAACAACATGATAGATGAAGACAAGGGCAAGACAAAATGGAATTCAAAGAGTAAAATTTTGAAGTTCCATCAGATAGGAGGAGAGAAAGGGGAGAAGGGAAAGGAGAAGGAGGAGAAGTCGAGAGGACGAAAGGGAAGCAAGGAACTAGCAAGACAAGGAAAGGAAGGGGGGGGGGGGCGTTGGAACCCAAGCAACGCAGGGAGACAAGGGAGAGAGACACAAAAGGGGGAGGATTAAAACTAGAGGCGAGAAGGAATATTCTGGGATCTTAAGTTGGAAAGCAACGGGTGCCAAGACAAGCTCAAACTCCAACCTTCATCACGATTAAGTTTCAGGGGATGATGGTTGATTTCAATACCTTCTTTAAGCTTTCTCTTGAAGAAATTGTCTTCTTTGGATAAGATTTGGGAAATTTCTAGATAGATGTGGTGCTTGATGGAAGAGGAGTGGTCGACTAGGGCTGATTTGGAGGTGTGTTCGTGTCTAATGTCAGCACTATGTTCCTTGATTCTGGTGGTAAAGGAACGACCGGTTTCCCCAATTGATGGAATGCCACACGAACAAACAATATTATAGACTCCAGAGTCAAGAAATATGTCCCTAGAGTCTTTGAGGGAAGGAATACATTTTCTCAAGGTAGAGAAGGGTTTAAAAGCACAACGAAGGCCTTTTTTAAGAAGGATCTTGGAGATTTTTTGGGAGATACCTTCAACATAAGGAATTGAAACATTAGGAAGGACTGAGGAATGTTTGGGGTTGGACCTAGAAAGGAAGCTAGATTTGTCTTGGATGTGTTGGTGTTTTTTATTGTAAACCAAGTTTTTCTCCTAATATACCTATGGAATTGCCAATTCCAATCAAGGGCAGCTCAAAGGACCTGGACCAACTAACGAGGATTTTAAAAGACCCCCTAAGCAATAAAAACTTGCAAACCTGTAGTCATTCATTCTAGGAATGCAGTGCAACAAACGGCTCAGAAAAACATGTCAAGAGGTGAAAAATATTAGTTTCCAAAGTTAATCAGTTGAACCTTTCTGAAACAGTAGCTATTCTGAAACAATTAAAACTTACTCAACTGCCAATTTGTAAAAATAGTGAAACAAATCTTGGTGAGCTGCCATCGGACACATGAGTTCATTAAGGTACCCTGAACACGTGTGCAAAAGGAAATTTCATGAAACATCTTTGATAAAAATATATTAACGATCAAATTTGACCAGTCAAAAAGGTTGTCAGGAATGCAGACGTGGAACTGAACAAATTGCATTTGGTTTCAATCTGCTAAAAATAGCAAATCAGATCATGAAGCTCTGAAAATTGACACCCGAGATCATTTAGGTATGGAGAATACAGAACAACATTCATTTTGACATGACAGTCAATTGGTTGCGAAATCCAAGCTCAAATAGGAGGTTGTTTTATGACACTGACAATCTGCAAATAGCAAAACAGTGCAAAAACCCTCTAGCTTCACTTTTCAAAACCCTGACAAAACTTATCGTGGGAAGCTAAAAATTGACGCACACATTCACCTATGTCAATAAAATACATCTGCAAATGGGTTTTTCTTGAAATTCAATAGGCCTCAAATTCTGATTCTCCAAAGTGGGTCACTTAGACTGACCCCTCAAGTACACTTCAAAAAGAGCAGAAGCAAACTTCTCGAAATGGGCACCTCAAATTTTGCAAATTTGAGAGTGCCAATAGGTTGAGGGCCCTCGAGAGTTTATTTCTAGAATAAACATTTAATTTAAAAACTTGATGAAGGTGCATCAACTCTTGCATTAAGTTATCCTCATCGCAAATTCAGTAGGCTCTCCAGGCAAGGGTTTTGAGAACGCTAAATTTTTGACTAGGATGATGATGAGAAGACAAGTGGAGATAGAGATCAGTATGGGTAGCCTCACGTAAAACCTTACGACCAATGGAGCCATTTGGCTTTTTTAGCATAAGAACATCAAGAAAAGGGAGTTGGTTGTTGGACTCAAAAAAAACATTGATGGATCACGGAGTGTGATTCGAAACATTGATGCAAAAAAGCAAACACAATCTAATCTAGAAACACTTTCAGCAAAAAAAAAACCCCAACCTTAGGTTTTTTCAAACAATATGAAAGACCAGAGACATAAGGCAAGATAAAATGGAATTCAAAGAGAAAAAATTTGAAGTTTCATCAATAGTCACATATGATCACATCATTCTTGACCATTTGATATCATGAAAAACCTCCAAAATCTAGTATTCAAATAACCCATATCATCGAAAAGACAAGTTCCATCGAGGTGAAATGAAAAGGTCATACCGAGCATATAGGTCTCACCGATGAAGTTCCATCGACAAGAAACATGTCTTGTCTCACCGATCAAAGCACAAGGAGTTGTATCAGCCAGACCAACGCCATCGGAGTAAGATCCCCGAGTCAACCCGAGTGCATTTGTCTCGCCGATGAAATATCATCGCCAAAAAAGTTATCTTGTCTTGCCGACAAAACAAAGAAACATACTATCACCAAGACAAACGTTATCAAAATGAGTTCAAAATGTCCTCCTGACCCACTATGTCATGCCAATAAGATTACATCGGCAGGAGTCTTGGCGACATACTTGAGATCAAAGGAATAATCATCGGGGAGAATCATTACATCGACAAAATTACTGAATGCCTTAGCGATACACCATGTCTTGTCGATGAAGACACAAACAGATCAAGATAGTTGTTGGGGTGACTCTTGGCGACATTTATATGAATCAGATGGATAGATTATGTGATATCGGCGTAATGTCTCCCCGACAAAAAGAATTTTTAATGAACATTAGTCAAGCTTGAATAAAAGGATCGCCCAAAGTTTCAATTGTCTTGTCGATAGAACATTTGATGTGACAGTGGGTAAATTCGAAGATCAGCTACGCTCGTATTCAAAGCTAGGACATTAATGGCAGTATTACTACCAAATGTGTCGATGATTTCCTGAATTGAGAAAAGTAATTGAAGGAAAAAATTTTAAAATTAGCAGCAGAGGAACGGACGAAGGGCCAAAGGATCTTGTGATCAAATAATTTTAAATAAACTTGTAAGTTCCCTACAATTAAATTTCTAGTTTTGTGATTCATAAAATGGAAAGCACTAGCTCAGGAAAAGCAAAAGGTAGGAAATAGAGTGAGAGTAAAAACCCTAGAGGAAAAAAGCAAAAATTTGAAGCAGAGAAGGAACTGGGGGTAGCTAAGAGGAAGTTAAACTAGGACTTAATTGATCAATTTTCTGGCTCGGGACCTAAGGCCAGGCAATCTACACAACTTAGTGTGGAAGTGGAAAAGTTAGAGGATAAATGCAAGCATCTACGAGACATATGGAACCCAATTAGGGGATATCAGCTGTTTATTTTTCATTACCAATGAAGGAACCGATACGAACCAGTGTGCAATCCTTGGAAGTTAAACCTAGGGAAACTAGTCTACCCCAATGTATTTGTAAATTTAGAATTGGTGAAGATGCTAGCTACCAATTATAATCCAAAATGTAAAGCTATTTGTGATCCATCAGGAAAACCATTTATACATGTATCTAAAGCTGCCATCTGTGAGATTTTTAAACTAGAGGGAGTGTGTGGTGAAAAAATTGTACCTGAAGAGCTAGAAAAGGAATTCTGGAGGATGGATACTTTGTACAAGGGTTGGAGGTTGCCACTACATAGGTCTAAGAAAGATGGTGTTTCAGTTCCACTGAATGACAGTGATGGTCCCTCGTTCCATGTTGATTTGTTTGAACCCTACATGAGGTACACATATTTTTCAGTGTGTCAAGTGCTAGGAATGGATGCCCCTGAGCACATGTCAATTGTAACCATGGTAATTGCAGCAGACATCCAATGTCACAATTCAAGGTTTTTTTATTATGCTTCACACATCTTTAAAGTACTTGATTCAGGACTGATGGCATTAAAAAGTGGAGCTCCTATCTTGCACTTGGATGCTTATTCAATCCTAATGCATATGATACTTTATTATGGACAAGAATTGTAGATGTGGACTGAAAAATTGAGGGTTGTACAATTTGATAAGGAAGGAAGCTTATTACCAGTACAACTCTGGACTGCCAACTGGGATTGTAGATTTGCTAATTCTTGTTATCTACATTTTGAAGAGTTTTTTGTGAAACCACTATACATATTTTACAATCATCATTGTGAATACTCATTGTTCGATGAAATAAAAAAAATTTAAGGCCTAAGGATTTCAATGGACCTGTCAACCATAATTGGGGAGACTGGTATTGTCTAGAAGATGCAACCATGATTAGAGTATATGGATTTGAAGATGGACCCTTCATTCTGCCCAAGACGGTGCCTGATAGGATTGCATATTTGGAGATTTCTAGGCAATTGGACTTTTCAGATGTTATGAATCTGAGTTCTTTCAGAAAGCAGGCATTTATGCCTAGTACATTGTGCTTCGGTGATTTCACTATATTAGCAAGGGATGGATATGACATAGTTCTCAATAAATTGTTGCAATACAACATGAAGAAGGGTCCACTGCGAAAAGGATTTGATCTAGAAGGGTATATTGATTTTGCCAAAAATAAAATGAACTTGGGAGGATACAATCACATACCCTATCTGTATGATGACTTGATTAGGAATTTGGAAGCAGAGGAATTCGAAAAAGTTCTTGATGAGTATAACAAGGGATTGCAAGATACAAAATTATTATCTTCTGAAGAAGAGGCATCTGGTGATGGTAGGCCTAGCAGTACAATTGATAAAATTTCTAGATTGAGAACTCAAGACTACAAGTATGTTCCCAGGGAACCAGATGTTTAAGAGAGTGCAGATACGAACACAAGGAAAATAGAATATAAATCATTTGTGGCTGATGATGAATTCATTAAAACCTCAAAATTTAAAACCTTTTTGTGCAAATTAAAAGTAAAATCAATAACAGAATCAATGGAGAATATTACACCAAGTAATGAGGAACAACTATTGAATAACTTAAAATCAGGTGTAGAAGAAGAAATGAAGAGCATGACCCCTGGGTTGGATTTAAACTTTGCTTTGGTTTTTTATAGTGTTTTGAAGAATAATAACGCCACACATAAACTCACTCCCTAGGGGGTAACAAAGATTTATGTAGGATCTAAGTATAACCCAGATGAGGGATCACTTATGATATGGGCCCTATATCCTTCACACAATAAATTTGTTGTAATCAATACTGAAAAGGCTTTTGGACATGTAGTGACATTAAAATTTGGTGAGGTTGATCCAATAGCCACAACAGAAATTGGCATTAATGTGGCCAAATTAAATAAAGACCAAATCCAAAAGTTAATCAAGGAAAAAGAAATGTATAAGATTAATAACGAGAGACTACTCAAACAAAATGATCACTTGAAGGACATGATGGGAGTCACGCTGGGATCCACAAAACAATTGACTCATGGTGAAAGCTCCCAGGCAAGAGATCAGTGGGAAAAATCAAAAGCGTACTCACAAGCTAAATGTGATACACTCACTACAATAATAAGGAAGAGGCGGACCAATTTAATGACTTAGTTGAGTAAGCTCTGGGGAACACATTCACACAATTTTATTGCACTACAAGAACATAAGAGGATAGATGGCAGGATTCGAGAGAAGTTCCAAGAAATAAACCAAAGGGATGCTCCTGATAACATAGCTATTGATACTGGAAATAATTTTATGAAAAAACATAAAGACTTCCATGATGAATTGCAAGGTGATGAGCAGGGGATGATCAATGTCACAAAAATGGGAGTACCAATGTTGTTAGAAGATGGAGGGGAACTAAAGGGAAAATATAGATGGATGAAGGAATGTGAGACGATGATTCAAACAATTCTGGAGACAGCCAGAGGAAACGATTTAACAATGGACGGGGCATGTGAACAGAATGAGAAGATGTTCAAAATGGAGATAGCCATAAGGAATGCACTGGAGGATGCTGATACACAGAAGTGGCCAACTTACCGAGATTATCTGTCAAACATTTATTTATGGCTTAATAGAGCATAATTTCTAGTTTGTTATTATTTTTAAGCAAAAGACATTTCTGAAAGGACACACCCTTTCACAATTTTGATATATTTATATATGTTTCATAATGTAAAACAAATATAGGCGGATAGGAGAGAGATACAGTAGATAGTTTGCAATGAAACTTTCCTTTAAAAGACTCAGATGCATATATGAATTTGATGAAGTTAATGAAGATGTCTAAAATTTTGGCTTAATCTTGGTATCAGCTGTTTGTGGAATTATATAGTTATCTGGTTGTCTCCATTTTGATGATTTTTTGTTGTTTAAATTGATATATCAAGCATATATTCAGTTTACCGATACACGTTTGTTTTAATTGTGTGATGTGATTATTTGGTTCTTTCAAGTAAAGATTAAACCCTTCTAGTCAATCACAGTAACTGAAGAGTATTAATTGGATCAATAAGAAGAATCACATAATTAGGATTTTCATTCTATCTCAAGTAGAGTTTGTCAGTCATTTACTTGCACGTTTATACAAGTTATAAACTACATTTGTGTGCCAAACAGTTTGAATTATTGCCATCATAGATTACACTTTTCTAGATCTTCATTATACTCCATACACCCAAGGCACTGGTCTCACACTTTCATCTTTTAGTTTATCCATTTTATTTTTTACATGTGTTAAGTGAACATATTCTAATATTACACACACTTTATTAGGATTATATATGTTCACTATAAGATTGACATTGTGAATAGATTGTTGTAAACAAAATCCAGTTTCAATGCCAAATGTAGCAATTGTTTTGTTGCTTTTGTCAAGTTTCATTAACCAAGCTATTTAGTGGGATGAATAAAGTTGTGTTATGAGCCTTGCTCTCTTTAAAATAATTAGACAATATTAGGGAGATCAGGAAGGGGAGAAAACTAAACTCCTTCAAAATAGGGGTAGTTGTGGGTTTGTTAGTTTTCTTTGTATACTATATACTAGTTCCTCTAGGATAAATAAGTCACTGTAGAAATGAAAGATGTTTGATAATCTACCTAATATTGTTTTGTGTTTTTGAAATGGAAGAGATCTACAACTCTATAGAAATTGTTATATGCTAATGGTCAAATTATTAGACTATTTAGATCATTTTAATTGACTACTACATAATAGTTTATGTGTTGAAAGAATTGTTTCCATTCTTTGTATTTTTTACATTGGAATACAAATCATATTTAATTTCACGTGAATATACTTCTTTCATAAAGATATTTGTTTGATTTTTCCTTGCTATTTTCATCTTAAAATTTAAATAAATGTATTCTATACTAAAGAATTATTTTCAAATTGGGACAAAAAGGATTCTGAGAGATATATTTAATAATAAATTTTACAATCATAAATATCATTTAATTTATATGTTGTAACTTCAATACTTTTAGTTAAAATAAAAATAAATTAAAGTTATATATACATATAGTTAAATTGGCAAAGTTGTTTGTCCATTTTATTTTTTATATCTGTTAATTGAACATACTCTACTATTACACATACACTTTATTAGGATTATATTTGTTCAATGTAAGATTGTCATTGTGAATATATTGTTGTAAACAAAATCACATCACTTAAGTCTGCTCAGTTCGCAAAGGTAGACCCACCTAGGTTTAGCAGCACCTGAAGAGAAGAAGGTTCAAATTATTTGGCCTTGTTTGTTACCCTAAAATGCATCAAGAGATTGGAAACCTATTGAGGCATTCTTACCTGCATTTTTGAGAGATAATAGCCTCCAAACCTCCAAATCCACAAAAAGATTCCACTTGTACGGCCAAATTCTTGCCAAACCCAAAAACCATTGTTTTAGACCAAAATCATGAGGGTTTATTGAATCTCCTACTTCCACAACCTCCCAAACCTCAAAACCAACTCACGCAGAACCCATTAGGTCTTTAAATGGGTAAAAATTCATAAAATCAGATCACCCATACATATCTTGTTGAAACCTAGGCTTGAACCTCTCATTTCACATGCTTTTCTTCACAAAACTCTTGAGGACAGCAGCTATACCTTCTTTATTTCTCATCCTACTCCCTATTCATGGATCCTACAATTACAACAGTGTCCATGGGGCCTCTTACACAAGCTATAGTAATCACAAAAAGTGTAAGAGCCCCTTTATATCATGTTTGGACTACAAAACCCTCAAAAACAAGGTAACCGGGTTGTATGCAAAGAAATGAAGCTTTCTAACTCAAATCAATGCCTTTAGCCCTCAAATCAGATTCAAATCAAAGCTAACATATATCTTCATGACATTTAATTCATTTCACATCAAAATATGGTTGTATGTGACCATACAATGCTGCAAAAAAGGAAAAATACAGAAATTTTGAAGAGAAACACAGATTTTGGAATGTCAAGAGCTTGTATTTTAAATCCTCAACCATCAAAAACCTTTACAATGATCACTTTATGAGGTGTAGGTGCTCCTGCACCACTACCCCATCCAAAATTTTCTCACGTTACACAAAGCCACAATGTTCGTCCAAGATAAGCCAATCAAATCCTACCTTATGTGTCCTAGTAATCAAATTGGAGATGATCCTAAAAATGACATCGCGAAGGGTGATTGGTCTAAAAAATCTACATGAATTTGCAATTATTTCACTACTATGATCAATGTGTCATCTTTCATGAAATTTCCCAAAACACTATTCATTATGATCATATGGAAATTTCTAGGAGAGCTACAATAGTTATAACATCAGGAATTAAAATTAAACATTAAAAAGTACATCATGAATTAATTATGTAACCACATAATTCAAATATAATTCTATCAAGAAATTAATATCAAATAGATATATAATCACATAACTCATAAATTTCAATGTCATTGATCTTCTTCTTCATCCAACTCTTTGTCTGTATCATCCGATCCAGATTCGACATTGTAAGGATTGGTCATATCATCATCATCGTCATTGATATCAATTTCGATAATGTCATCATCCACATGGATATCATCTTCATGAACATTAAATCCTACATCATCATGATCTAGTTCCTCCTCTTCGACATCTTCGTCAGGCACATCATCAACTAACTATTGATCCTGATCATCATCTACATCATCTTCTATTTCTTCAGTATCTTCTTCTTCCACCACATTATACTTTACCAGCTTTCCTCTTGGATCATTTCTAACAACATATGACCAACCCGGTTTACCTGGAACCTCTGAGTAAAATACCTGCTCACATTGGTTTGGAAGAACATAGGGCTCATTTCCAGCTTGCTCAAAATACCTTGTATTAACCATGGTAAATCCATTATCATGTTCAATAACAGTTCTCTCGGGATCATTTTCATTCAATCATAGCCTGTACCATATGACGACGAACATAACTAATTTGAAGGACTTAAAGTCACACTCAAGTATATCATCCAAAATTCCATAGTATTGATTTTTTGAGACTTCTGGATGTATGTCGCTTCTAGATGAAACATTAGTCACCTGAAATACTGCAGTTATCCCAGAATCACAAGTTTTCTTCGTGTCATCCAAATTTTTGATTCAAAATTTATGACCATTGCACCACATAGCCTTGTGGTGTTTCACCTGCAATCTCAACATATATATACATCAATATAATTGAAAATAATTAAATAATATGGGTGATTAATATATTTATACGTACCTATTTATCTCTTAAACCATATGCTAAATCCATTTCCCTTGGTGTAACATTGGAATCTCCATTACGATGAGCTTCTTTAACCAATGAAGCCACACCTTCCCATGTTAATGCATGACCAGATTGTTGACATCGTTCAATCAATACCGTCATCCAATCAAGATTGTTTGCGACGTACAAATGTAGTGCATCCCACTCTTGACCAACTATATCAAAAAATGAAATTCACAAACGATAAATAATTAGTTAATTACCATGGTATACGACCTTAATTTATAATTGATGTATATTGAAGATTAATAATTAAATAAGTACAATATACATAAAAACCAAATGTAAAATGTATTCTAATTAATCTCCATGACCATCTTATAATTACTTGTCACTTTCCGCAATATCCCTTTCCTCATCAAGTACTCCCCTTCAAATTTGTTAATGGATTTGGGATCCCAAATGCAATCTATATGGATCTTTGTTGCAAACTTTGGAAGATATTCAGTAATGTACACCATGGTATGGTATACCATATATCCCTCCACCATAGAACCCTCAAGATGTGCTCTTTGTCTAACCAAAGCCTTCAAATATCTCAAATGCCTCTCAACCATCCACATTGACCTTATGTGTTCAGGTCCACACAATTCAATCTCCTCAACTTGGTGTATGAGGTAGTGTTCTTATGCATTGAAAAATGTCAAAGGTAGACACTTTTGCATTTCACACATTAGACAAGGAATTTTTCTCTTCCAATAATTTATATCTTCTTTATGGATTTCTTTAGATGACAACCATCTACAAGTGATTCAAGGCACAAATATATTAACGAGATTTAACACAAATATACAACGAATTGAACAAATATCGCTACTTACCTCATGTATTTTCCAAAATCATATATAACTTGCTTGACATTGTTTTCGAAGTGTTCTGGGAGAGATAGAGGTAGAACGTACTGCAACAATTATAAAATGATCTTTTTATTATTTTTCCAAAATTAATAAACATAATACACTGAAAAGTACATGCAGTATACAAATATATATATATAATATACCAGAATAATTACCTTAATGAAGGTATGCCAATCATGCGTTTTCATCCCTGACCCAAATTCACCTTTATTTGTTATGATATTGTTTATGTTTGTAGCAAATCCTATGGGAAATCAAATTTTTCGTATAACTTCTTTTATAGCATTGCTTTGCTGCTCCGTTAATAACCAAGGAAGGGAACTTATATTAATTTGGTCTCCATCGCTATTTAATTGAATGATATTTTTCATTGCATGATTGGCTTCCTAAATGTCACTACAAATTTTGATAATTTTTTCTTTGTCATGCCTTCCATCCAATATTTTTTATAACGTTTATGTCATATTCTTTCTGATATGCATTGTATCAAACAAATTCACAATTTGTAGCTTCTCACAGTAGGGCAACCTGCTAAATTGTCTGGGATAAATTTTCAGTCCCTATGGAAGCTGACCATTAATGCCTTGACAACCTTCATGAAGAATATAAGTTAAAAAAATTAACAATGACAATCATTGTCAATTACAGCATGAGTAAACACAACACAATATAGAAATATAAATTCAAAACATATCATATATGATATATAAACAATTTGATCTAATGTATAACCTTGACGATTAATTCTATTATATTCCAACTTCCATAGGCAAGGTGTCATTCTTCATGGTTTTGATGTAGTCTCTTCTTTCCCATTGAAAAGATGTTTTAAGTAGTTCAATACTTATGATTTATGTGGAGGAAGTGCCTATACTCATCAAACACCTGCTTTCCTAAACTTGTTGAACGATGAGATTTCATCTTTGGACCACAAATTGGACATGAAAATTTTCCATTTGTTTGAAGACCTGCAAATCATATATAATTGGATTAAATATGTCAATTTTTATAATTATATATAATGAATAGATTATTTAAAAAACATGCATGATATCTACTTCATAAAATTAAATATCGTTAAAGTCATGTAGTCAAACGTTATAACATACTAGAAAAATGTGTTAGCCTTGGGGCATCATGAATTGTCCATACAAGCATTGCATGGAATTGAAATTGTCTTTGTCCTATTGGTCTAGATACGTCATGCATAGTGACACCATTCCATAACTTCAGTAACTCATCGATAAGAGGCTCGATATATACATTAATATCTTTAACTTGGTACTTACCTAGTTGAATGAACATAACCATTACATAATTATTATAACCATTTTACTGCAATATATATAAATTAATGTACATGACTATTAAATGAAAAAATATAGGTCATTATGCAACAAATAAGACAAATGAGATGCTACTACGTTAAAGAAAATTGATGTAAAAAAATACCCGGAACAATCATTGCCAACATTATGTGCTCCCTCTTTATTGACATCCATGGAGGAATGTTATTGTTGATAACAAAAATAGGCCACACCGAGTAAATAGATCTCAACTCTCCAAATGGATTGACACCGTCCGCTACCAATGAAAGCCCGAGATTACGAGGTTCTTCTTTAAAGTGTGGCCATTTTTCCTCCATGTCCGTAAATGTAGAACCATCTGCAGGCATTCGAAGAATGTCATCTCCACTTCTATTTCGTGCATGGTATTGGTAATCCATAAATTGCGCTAATCTTTCACACCTAAATAATTGCTGCATACGTGGAATAATGGGAATATAACAAAGAACCTTGTGAGGCACCTTTTTTGTTAGTTGATCTGTTTGATATCTATTGATATGACATTTTGGGCATTCTGTTGCAAATTCATGTTGTTTATGATATATAATATGATCATTGGGACATGCATTTATTGCTTGATACTCCATTCCAATATCTTTCATAATGCCAGATAAATCTCGATATGAGCGAGGTAAAATATTTGATGGTGGTAACAAAAATTCACCAATCAATCTACAACAGAAAATAATTTGTTAATATAAAGAATATTAATGGTAAATATTTCATCCTCTATTTACTAGTGATGAACTAACAACAATTAAAATAGATGAAAAAAGATGACATATATGACATACCTTAACATCCATGAAATTGCTATGTTGGATAAACCATTCATAACCTTCAAGTTCACCAACAACAATACAGTAGAGAGAAGAGTTGTTTGGGAGCCTTCATAAAGGGGCTTGTATGCCTTCTCAAGTACAGGTAAATCATGAACATCATCAAAGTCATCTCAATCAACGTGATCAGTTGTGCCACTAAATGTGTCATGGATCAATGTATTTATACCATCATCTTCAACTGTGTTTTATGGCGCATGATCATCTTCTTCCATAGGATCATTAACTTCATCTTCGATATTCACAGCTCCATGTTCCTCCACTTGCAAAACCACATTCTTTGGGCCATGATAATCCATATCATGTGCCCTAGGGTGTCCCACCTTTATAATAATGACATACACAAATAAACCGTGATCAAGTGATTTTATATATATAAAATGTTAAAACAATATAAACACATATAATTAATAACTTACCAATGGATGATAATCACGCCCCCCTTCAACGTGACCATGATGCCTACAATGTTTCTCAGCTGTTGTGATTAAAAGTCTTCTCATCTTTAAGCCCTTGCAATTAATGCAAGGACAATAACATTTCCCATCAGCCTTTCTTTTCAATTTAGCCCACAATCTATCAAGTGACTCTTCATTTTGTTTTGGACTAGTATTATCTGACATGATTTTTCTTTACCAAGCTTGAATATTTAGATCTTCAAAAACTATCAAAATCACACTCCAATAATTTTTAATCATAGACAGGTAACAAAATCTAATAATTATGATATTTTACACCAAAAAAATTTGGCATGCAACCACCCCTGCAAAAGAGAAGATAGTCTGAAGTTAATGACCCCAAAAAACACTTTAAAATGCTAATTCCAGAAATTATTAAATTCTGATTTTACAATGATTTCCAACTGTTAGACTCCTAAAATCATAATATTGAACTTGCACAACAAAATCTGGAAATGAAATTCTGAAAATGAACAAATCTAAAAATGAAATCTGATGAGATGTTGCTTTAAAATATGATTTTCAAACCTGGAAGTACAAATCTGACTTCACAAATGAATTATGGAAAAAGACAATGACTACCCTCAACCTGGCGTTGTCTTCTTGAGTTTTTTCTGATTTTCCCCAAGAAAATCATCAAGCAAAACAATGTCACAATAAATAGTCAAGCTCATTTTTATTTATGTCGGACACAATTTAACTTTGCAAGTCTGTCAAAATTTCAGCAAAATATCTTCATCGAAACGTCGACAAAAAAAAAGGTTCGTCGAAATTTCAACGAACGTCAAGGATAAAAAATTTAAAAAATGAAAATTGTGCACAAGTGCCCGACGATACATCTGATTATATAGCTTTCGTCAGAAATTTTCATCAAATTTTGCAATCAAATGAGTTAGTGAAGCTCTCAAATATAAAAACTTAAAAAATCTAACCCTACATTGTAGAAAAGATGAAAACCCAAAAATTGGTGTAGAAAATAGAAACTATATAACTACAAATACAAATTATAAAAAATAATATAACTTTACAAAGTTAGAATCCAATAAGAAAAATACAATTATCCAGAAATAAATATAGCATTAAGAGAGTTTGAAAGCACAAAGCTACATAAATTAAATAGAAGCTACCTGAGAGTAAATATTTATAGACTATGTGAGAGAAAGTGACAAAGATAATAGAGAGAGTACACCAAAACTATCAAAAAATAAGAAAGTGTAACTCCCGTGGAAGATGTTGACAACTCACTCCACTCACGTTAAAATACCCACTTTATTAACCTAAGCAAACTTAAATAAAAATATAGGAAAAACCAATAGTAAAAAAATAAAAAACCTACACTAATAGTTGCATACTATATTAAGTCATTCATTGAGCCCTATGTGTTCTCCAAAACTCAATATAAACAATTGCATTCATTCTTTCCTTATCACTTCCCACCAAGGCATTTCATTGTAAAATATTGCAATGTGCTCATTTAAAATACTTTGGGCTCAAAAATTACACTTAGTCCTTTGAAGAAGAATGGAGATGAATGATAGATATATTTCTATAGGCAGCACACATAAATCTATGGTTTCACACACATCAAAAAGTGGAAGGTGATAGGGAGATACCTCTCACAACTATGAAGGGAACTCACCATATGCTAGTTTCCTAGTTAATGTCCAAGCCAAATCACCCCATAGATGACAAGAGCAACCTCGTGAGTAATAAACTGTATGACCCATTGCATGAATGTACACATGCCCTTGATTCTTACCACATAGGAATACTCATCTCACCACTTTTCCAACCTATACACATAGCACAATTCCATTTTTTGATGTATAGAGACACATTTATGTTTCCCTTATTAGTCCCTTGGATCAATGCAAATAGTTCAAGCACATCCAACTATGCATCCTATAAACTACATATTACCCCTTCAATAAACTAGCATTTTCCATACATCCACATGGCACCATGGAATTTTTCCACATACATTAGACCCAACCAAGATATCCAAGTCGTCATTGCTATGCCAATGAAAAGCTTCTATGTGACCATATATAAGTAAATTATTACACAACTCTTAAGAGAACTTGCTAGAGGCTAGTTCCATGTTAAACAACCAAATGAAAAGGTCTCTACCTTGAGAATTAAAAAATCCACCACCTATTCAAAAGAAATGCATTCCCACACACCACACCCAACCAACCAAAATATACCACCTATCCAAATTTTCCATGAGGTACTTTTGAGGCTAACAATGCAACCTAAAATGCTAATACACAAAGCCACTTGATGGAATGGCATGGACCACAATACAAAATGATGAGTGGGGTGTGATTGGCTAAGTTAAATCATAACTATAAAGGGTACATAGTACAAGCTAGTTTCTTGATCAAAAACCAAATAAAGAGTGTAACTTGAGTTATGGGTTGTAGGTTAACACAAGTTACCAAAGGAAAATAATTAAAACTATAGGTCAAAGGAAAATGAACTACACATAAAGAACTAGGGCACAATGAAGCAAGTCCACCAAGAAATAACAATAGGTCTTGAACTAAGATCATTAGGACCATGGGCAAGGTCATAAGACACAAAAACATATGTAGAAAATTTTAAATACATGTGGCACCATAACTTGGGAACAAAGTACACTAAGCCAAATGGGCCCAAAGAGGTCAGTGACGACACCCATGGTGACAAAAAAAAGTTTTTAACTGTCAAATAAATTATACCTATAACCATTGATCCATGGGTATGCATCCCCTCCAAAACAATTTGGACGACTTGATATTCCCAAGGTGTGGGGATGCCAAGGATATTCCCCCCCACTATCCCTCCAATACCACCACCATTTCTAAAACATCTTTGATATGTTTCCCTCTAAGAAGGGATGTTTTCAAGACACCCCCCCCAAATGGGGACATCCAAGGGACTCTATTTTTTCCTTGAGACTTCTAGGGGACTGCAAGCATCCCTTGACCCTAACAACAAATGTGTAGGCATCCCTCATAAAAGAATGTTGAAAAGTTCTTTTAAATATATATATATGAACCAAAGAAAAATAGGTTTATCAAAATGAAACAAAATGATTCACCTATTTCTCCTATTTTCATTCAATTATGAGGGTAATAATCCATAAATGAGAATCATAAATCAAACCTAACTGAACCTTAAGAAATAGGGTGCTCCACTTTTTAGGAGATGGAACACAAGGGGGTTTAGGACCTATTTCACTCTTAGTTCATTAGGAAACCCTAGAGATCTCAACCCAATTATTCAATTGGGAGAAGGTATTGTTACAAGGTTTCCTTAGGTGTGATTAAAAATGGGTTCACCACTAAGAAAGAAAGAAATGAATGCAATATGCAAATCTAGCTATATGACCTAGGAAATGAAACTCAAAATCAGAATAATAAACTGAGGATGAATAGAGAAACACTTGGAAGGTTGGAGATGTCCAAAATAAGGTCTGTAACTTTGAAATTATGAATTTTGATGTGCATTGGGATGCATACGCTAGACTGGGCAATTTAGTCTCAATTAGGCTTTTTGGGCTGAATTTGGAGTCTACTGCTGACAAACCAGGATCTACAAAAATCTATTGAAAAGTGGTATATTGGGACTCATATGTCCAAGATGGTGATTTAGTCCCAGTATTAGGGTTTGACTGAAACCTCTGTAATCCTCTAATAATATTTTGTAGCTTTCGTCTTGTCTGATTGGTGCAGGAGCACCTAGGCTAACCTCCAAATCTTACTTGTTAGTTTTGGCTTGTATCTGAACTTAGCCAAGTCAGAGAATTTGAATATTTGGTTTAGACCTTAGAAGGTCTTCTTTTTGTTTGGACTAGGTGAGATAGTCATTAGGACTAAGGTCACAATTACTAGTCTTTGTTAGTAGTTTAACTTTACTTAGCATTAGTAGTTTAAGTTGAGTAGTGAGTCTTAAATGTGTTCTAAACACATGTTTGATGTTTGAAAGATGTCATGAGGCCTTTAATGGAGTTGAATGCTCGAACTATAGGAGGTAGAGGTCTTAAGAAATAGGAAGGAGGCATAATGACAAATGGGCTATTATTGTTACCAAACTGTCATAACAACATTTGCCATTATGGGAAACGTTGCATGCAACTTAGTTACTTAGGATTCCATAAAGGATAGGAGTGGTGAATCCTCCAACATTCCTAAATACATGGTGAAAGGAATCTAAGTAGGAAGAGGTTCGAGTTCAATAGGAGTGAGTAGTTTTTGCAATCAAGTTTTGGAGCTAATGAAAAGATAGTTCTGCAAATATTGTGTTTTGTGTGCATACCGAGTGATTTTGAGTGATAGTGATATTAGATGGATCGAATGCCTTGATTTAGTGATAAGAGTGTGTTCATAGAATAGATATAAGTCTTTTTCATTTGATAAACAAGTTGGTTTTAGAGTAGGTATTTGTGTTAGCTAAGTTATTTTTTTTTAGAGCTCCTGCTGGTCCTGTCTTGACCAGTCGGTGCTTTCATGGCTCCCCCATGAAGTATAGCCTTGGGAAACACATAAGGATAGGTTAGAATGCTAGGGTAGTCATTAGTGTACATAGTTGTAGGTTTAGGAAGCATGAAAGAATGGAGAAGCTTCTTTTAATCACTAGTCTCTAGGCGAGCAGATAGAGCCCGGTTAGAGATCTAGAAAAGAAACATTGAGGGTTTCTTGCAGGGGAGTGAAGCATAGTATGGCTAAGTATGGTTCCAGATGGGTTAGGAGTAGGTCTTGGTGTGATAGGTGGACTGGGATCCTATCAATTCATTTGATTGGGGATTGAGCAAGAAAACCAGTCAGTCCTATAAAATAGGCCTATAAACCCTACTTAACCTAGGTTATAGGAAACTACTGTATGGATGTTTTCAGGCCCTAAAATCCATTGAACCATTTTAAACTTCCAAAAGGGTATCCGGATATGCTTTTAGTTTTGTAAGGTCTTTGGGAAAATTTTGCAAGAATTGGCAAAAAGGGACTGGTAAAGATTTCAAGGATTAGGCCTGTTTGAGGTCTTCCAATGGTGAAATCTTGAGTCCGGTGAGGACAGGGCTAAAGATCTTTCTAAAAGGGATCAAATTGGAAAAGTTATGAAGGTTCTCAAAAGGATGGACAGCCCTGCAACAAAGAGTGATGTTGGTGAGAAGATAGCACTTAGAGCCTTCTAAGTGAGGAAGAAGAATTGAACTTGTCAAATGGTGTTAGTCCTCCAAGGTGAAGCACAAGGGATAGAACTCTTGGAACAGAGTTAAGATTGGACTTAGTTAATCATCTAAGCCAATCAGGACCTAGAGGAGACTAGGTTTCTAGAAGACACAAGCTAGGTCTCTTAGTTGCAGTGCAAGCAAGCCTAGGGAGCACTCACATCATCGATCTCCAAATCTGAAAATCTGAATTCTGATCTGTAGGTTAGTTTCCGTGAAGATGACAACTTTCCTACAATCTTGAAATTTTTTCTTAAAAGGATCTTCAAGCTCTAAAAATACCTAGATCTACAATCACACATCAAGGGAGAAAAATGTTGATTTGTTAGTGGATAGGGGTTTGCCTTGGTCAAATCCCTTTTTGATAATCAAACCTTGAAATGAAATGAAATAACATGAAGGAATGATGAATGAACAAATGTAATGTTGCAACTCACCAAACCCTTGAAATAAAGGTTGCAATCTTATATGAAATAGATTCAATGGATGTGGATCTTGATTCTTGATCTTGATATGAAACTTGATCTTAAATACTTTCTTGAATCATGAAAACCTACATCACAAATGTTAGCTCAAAAACACACATGATGCATGAAGACTTTGACATAATTATTGAATCTTGAATTGATGCTCCAAAATGCTTGATAATCAACTCTTGAATGCTCTTGAAAACTCTTGAGCACATAAAATTGCTAGGATACTTGAATACTTGAATTGCTAGGAGAAATTATGTGAAATAACCTTGTATTTATAATTGTTTATGCCAAATTTCCGAAAATTACAACACTACAAGCCAACATCAAATCTAGAAGGATAAAATCCCACCAAAAATTGAATTCAAAATAAGTCCAAGCTAAAGCAGGACTCATACACCCAAGGTGGCATATGAGTCCTAGTGACTTAAACTTGGGATACATATTTCAAGAAATGTTCAGTTCAATGCCATATTCAGGATCAAGCCCCAAAACCTAGGTGGGACTCATACGCCCAAGGTGGCATATGAGTCCCAGATCACTAGATCTGGAACACACAACCCAAAAACATGAATTATGATTAGTCATTTAATAAATGTCAGGATTAACCTCAAAGAAATGCATTAAATAAAGCTTGTGGATGCAAAATAGGACCAAATAACGCATAAAGAAGCTCAAATTTTAGCAGGGAAGGCCCAAACAAGTGTGAAAATGTAAAGTAATACATTTTCCTACACTACATTTAGCCCCCACTTTAGTGAGAAGAGGAACTTGCTTCAAAATCACACTAAAGTAGACAAACTCGCATCAAGAGGGGTCCAAGTGTACCAATGCTATTGAGATATGATGAAAATGATCAAGAGGGATGATCAAGCCCCCAAGATTGAGATCTTATTACAAGCCAACATAGGAACAAGAGAAAACACATGTGAATTATGTATGAAGAAACAACAAGATATAAGCATACACTATCAAAGCCATAAAGAAGAAAGAAAAGGAGTGGATCAAGCCTCGACCGTTTATCCAACGTGATGTGGATCAAATCTAAGGTATTTGTCCAAAAATGTTTACAAGTGGAACATGATTTCCACTATGCAAACCAAACGCACGCTCACAAGGGCTAGTGGAACCTCATGGCGTCCACTAGGTGAGCCTTCAGAGAGGTGAGACACATACACACGCAACCAGTATGCGCACACACACACAAGCAAGTGGCTATGGGAAATTCATGCCTAATTTCGGCTCCTATATGATAACCATAGCAAAGCTATACCTCCTGATAACTTTGATAAGGTGCCACACAACATGAATAGCGGGATTCATGAGGCAAGAAAAACTTCATATGATTGACACCCATGAAAAAATAGGATGGCTCTACAGGAAAGCAAAGTGTGTTATGCGAGGTGGCCATATAACAGTTATTATAAATGAAAAAGTAGTGTAAGGTACATTCAAAGGGGTTTTTCTTAGTTCATGTAAGGTCTCAACTTAGCGGACATCGTGCCTAATGTCTCCAAGAGAGGACCAATCAAAGAATAGAAGATTCACAACTTAGGGGATGTAGTGTGTCACATCAAGCCACTAAGAGGAATATAATATGCTAAGAGAGATCATGCTTTTGAAGGACATAAAACCCAATGTCACCACAAAGAGAAAGATGCATCACATGAAGTAAGAAGACCACACAATAAAACATGAGTTGTAAAATGCAAAAGAATAATGCCAATGTATGCCCCCACTTTAAAGAAATTGCTAAACACCATGTTGTGAGCAATTAATTTAAAGTAGCAAATTATAAATGCTAACAATAAAGAGGACATGAGACCTTATTTGGAAAGCCATATGCCAATTCATATGTTTCCAAATGAAGCTACATCATGAAAAGGGGTTGGGCCCCCAAAATCACATAAGGAATCCATGGATTTGGGGCAGTATGTCTTTGCTACAATATTTTTAAAGAGCTCAGAACTGTCATCATTCCCCAAATACTCATGGAACAGGAAGAATAACACAAAGAGAGAGAAAACAAAGAAAAATATTTTGGGTCAACATGGAAGAGACCTAAATGTCTCGACGTCTTATGTCATCCCCAAAAGGAAAACACAACAAATGAAAATATTAAAGATAAAGCTTTTGGGTCAACATGGAAGAGACCTAAATTTCTCAATGCCTTGCGTCATCCCCAAAAGGAAAACACAATACAAATGAAAAAGATAAAAAAAATTATGACATAAAGAAGAATGTAGGTACATATAGAGGAATGCACAAAGAGAGAGAGAGAGAGATACATCAAATGAAACATCACAAGGGATCACATTACGCACATGCAATCACATATAAGAACATGAAAAAGAAAATGAAGTAAAAGACTAGTAAGGCATATGCAAGTCAACCTATAGTAGGTTGTCTGCATCCCAATCTCATTCATCATATACGAAAGGTAGACAACTAGCCAAAGGGATAACAACAAGTGTGGTACTAGGAAAAGGCTATCCAATTCTTGCTCCCACTATGTGCAAGACAAGAATGAGCCGAGGTAGATGATGAGAAAGAGCTCCTTGAATTTTAGGATGATTTGCAATGAATGTAAAGCATGTAATAGTGACAATATTATGATCCTACAACTATTACATGAAAAGGAGCAGAAGAGCATCCTTTTAAGGGACTATTTCTATAATGTCAAACCTTTTGAATATTTGTTTTAAAGCACGACAGTCATCGGTACTATGTCCAAGAACTCTATGGTATTGACAATGTGACATGTTTGTGTTCTTAGGATTTAGTTTTTTATTTTCTCGCATGGGTGGTAATGTGATAATTCCTTGACTTGAAGTATGTGTAAGGTTCTTCCAGTTTCAGACGGTGGAGAAGGGAATTTTAGCTTCTTTAGTTTGTAAGGCCTTCGTTGCTTGCTAGATTCACCAGCTTGTTGAGGAAGAGGACCTAAGATGATCCTATCATCCTTATCATCGTTACGAGGCATTGGTTGTTCTTTAGGAAGGAGGACACTTCTGTCAGGAGGAGGATCTTGGTATCCTACCCCTTTGGTATCTTCAGTTGGTATTTTCTCTAAAAGTTGATGAATTTCATGTTTGCTTGTATCGCATCCTTGTTTACTTAAGATCATGAATCCTTTTCCATATGTCTCGTCTAGGTTTATTGATGTGTTGGTTACTTTGTTAACATAGGATTGTTGAATTTTTACTTGATTAGAGGTTCTAGGATAACCTATTGTAGGGATCTTACGCTCAGTTTGTATCTCAATTTAAAGATGTAAAATACCAAACATCTCAAGTTGCATTGGTTGTTTCATAAAAGGATAAAAGGATTCATTAGTTTCAAGGTTGTTAAGGCAATCAATTATGAAGTTGTTCATGTTTTCATCATCTTCTCCAATGATGTCAACATCACAAGGAGGACATGCATTAGGATTTGATTGAGCATGATAGAGTTCAATTTCATTTGGATCACTTCTAAAAGCACAACTTGACACATCCACTAATGATTTCAAGGACATCCAAAACCTACCAAAGCACATATCCATGATGAAATTGCAATTTTAAAATTAAGTAATGCATGAAATTAAGCCAATTAAGCTAGATCTAATAAAATGAAGGAAACAGAATCTCAACAAACTGAAATAGAGATCTAACAACAGCAATTCATGCACAAAAATCAAGTTTTTAATTTTGTAAAATGCAATTTTAGGTCTGATACAGGACTAAATCGCCCAGAGGGGAGAATGAGTCTTGGTTAGGGTTTTTGGTAGGTTCAAATAATGAAAAATAGTCAACACACAATTCCTAGAAATTAGGAGAAAAGACCTGCACCAAGACTAAATCGCCCAGAGGGGCGAATGAGTCCCAGATTAGGGTTTTCACACTAAATTCAACAAATTCTGAGTTGATTATAAGGTTTCTAACTTTAATGTTGACTTGACTCTTTGCAATTACAAAATTTCAGTGAAATTGAATGATTTAAGATGCAAAAATGCAACCTATTTGCACTTTTCCCTAATGCAAGATTTAGAAGCCCTAAATGCAAATTAACTAATGTAAGATATAATGCAAAGCTAATGTAAGCTAGATCTAGGACTTTAATGCACTCCAAATCAAAAATAAAGGGTTCAAAGGTCAAGTTCACCAAAATGAACCTTAGGAAATAGGGTGCTCCACCTTTAAGGAAATGGAACACAAGGGTAGGGACCTATTTCACTCTTAGTTCATTAGGAAACCCTAGAGATCTCAGCCCAATGATTCAATCGGGAGAAGGGACCATTACAAGGTTTCCTTAGGGGTGATTAAAAGGGGGTTCACCACTAAGAAAATGCTTAGAAATATAGAAATGAAGCAATATGCAAATCTAGCTATATGACCTAGGAAATGAAACTCAAAATTAGAATAATAAACTAAGGAATAACAAAGAAGCATCTGGAAGGTTGGAGATTCCAAAATAAGGTCTGAGACTCTGAAATTATGACTTTTGATGTGCACTGGGACTCATACGCTAGACTGGGCGATTTAGTCACAGTTAGGGTTTATGGGTTGAATCTAGAACCTGTTGCTGACAAACCAGGATCTACAAAAATCTATTGAAAAGTGGTATATTGAAACTTCAACCCAAGGTGGAAATGTAGTCCCAATACTGGGGTTTGATTGAAACCTCTATAATCCTCTAGCTATAATCTTTTGTAGCTTTCATCTTGTCTAATCTCCAAATCTAAAAATTTGAATTTTGATTTGTAGGTGAGTTTTCGTGAAGATGACAACTTCTTGAGAACCTTGACAGATTTTCTACAATCTTGAAACTTTGTCTTAAAAGGATATTTAAGCCCTAAAAATACCTAGATCTGTAATCACACATGAAGGGAGAAAAATGTTGATTTGTTAGTGGATAGGGGGTTGCCTTGGTCAAACCCTGTTTTGATAATCAAACCTTGAAATGAAATGAAATAAAATGAAGGAATGATGAATGAACAAATGTAATGTTGCAACTCACCAAGCCCTTGAAATAAAGGCTGCAATATTGTTTGAAATAGCTTTAATGGATGAGGATCTTGACTCTTGATCTTGAATACTTGCTTGAATCATGAAAACCTACATCACAAATGTTAGCTCAAAAACACACATGATGCATGAAGACTTTGACATGATGCTTGAATCTTGTAGTGATGCTCCAAAATGCTTGATAATCAGCTCTTGAATGCTCTTGAATACTCTTGAACTCATAAACTTGCTAGGAAACTCGAATACTTGAATTGCTAGGAGAAATTATGTGAAATAACCTTGTATTTATACTTGTTTATGCCAAATTTCCCAAAATTACAACACTACAAGCCAACATCAGATCTAAGAGGACAAAATACCACCAAGAATTGAATTCAAAATAGGTCCAAGCTAAAGCGGGACTCATACACCCAAGGTGGCGTATGAGTCCTAGTGACTTAAACTTGGGACACATATTTCAAGAAATCTTAAGTTCAATGCCATATTCAAGATCAGGCCCTGAAACCTAGGTGGGACTCATACGCCCAAGGTGGCATATGAGTCCCAGATCACTAGATCTGGAACAAACAACCCAAAAACATGAATTATGATTGGTTATTTAATAAATGTCAGGATTAACCTCAGAGAAATGCATTAAATAAGGCTTTTGGATGCAAAATAGGACCAAATAAGGCATAACGAAGCCAAAGTTTTAGCAGGGAGGGCCCAAACAAGTGTGAAAATGTAAAGGGATTCATTTTCCTACACTACAATATATATATATATATTCATTCTAATGCCCATATCCCTAACCCTAATGGCTAATGGGTCAAATCCCTAAGACCTCACAGAAACCTTTGAAAAGACATGTTAATCTTATTCCAAATCATAAAAGGATTTCATTGACTATAGTTGAAAGTTGAAAGCAGAGGTAGCAAGCCTAGAGTGAGAGAGCATTAGGAGAGGGAAAGAAAGATAAACAATAAGACTTAAAAGAGTGAAAGAATTTGCATGATTCATTTCATCATTGGAGCCTCAAAGTATATATTTCTCATTTCATTCTTAAATCTTAATTCTTCCTTCTAAATTTTATTTTGGTTTTATGCTTGTAGCTTTGTTTTTAATTTCAAAATTAGAAGTCAAATTAGGATTTCAGCTTGTGTATCATCTATTTCTACACTTCATGTGACCTAAAATAAGAAAAAAAAGTGAAATCCTTGTTTGACCATTTAAGTATTTAACTTTACAATTGTCAATTTATAATAGCAATATTTATATTTTATAAAAAAATTAAAGTTATTTTTGTAGATAAATGTAAAAATATTTCATTAAATTTTAAAATCAATCATGAAATTTATTTATCAAATTAGGGTTTTAACTTTCATATATCCTTTGATTATATGATACATTTGACCAAGAGTAAGAAAACCAAAAGTGAAATCCTTGTTCAATGAAGGTTAAGAATAAAAATTCCTCTTTGTGTATCCTTTGCTTCTACACTTCATGAAATCTATAGTAAGAATAAAAGAAGATAATTTTTGTCTTAATCCCTTACATTATACATGGTTTGGATATTAATTTTTAAATTATAAACTAATTAAATTTATTATTTCTTACAATTCCACTATGAGTATGAGCTCACATAGATGACTGGGGATGAGAGTGGAAATCTAGAGGTTGAAGTTGAAGTTGAAATTGGATCTAATTATCCAACTAATAATCCAAGTATAGAAGAAAAGAGGGGTGAAGGAAGTAGTTCTAAATTGTGAGTGAAAATATCTGTTACCCTTCCAAAATTCTACAAAAATATGCTAAAGGGCCTTTCAATCCAAAGTCTGTTTTAAGACAATTTGCATCTAAGTTACAAGCAAATCTTGGGACTGTTGATGCCTAAAGTTACTAGGAAAATAGCCTTATGGGAAACTCAGTTAATGGGGGACCAATTGCGCTAAACTGAGTAACCTCTAGGTTTTTAAAGAAGCCAAATCCTTCTTAATTGGGGTTTAGAATGGGAAAAGGAAGCAAATATAAAAAATAAATTTTAATCCCTAAGGTGATGCTCCAAGATTTAGTTATATGGGCACGGGAAACCTTTCCTTTCAGATGAGGTTTGAGGGCCTGTTCAACAATTTGCATGTACGAGAATAACAAAAAACAGAGATGAAAATCCTAAGCAATTAATCAAATAACATAGTATAACTTTTGCATACATCTACTAAACAAGAAGAGTCTGAGACATGATCCGAACAACAAATTTCTATTGAAATTTTAAAGTTGTGCAGATAAACTACTTAGTACAACAAGTATCACAATGTAATGTCTTTTATTAACTAAGAAATAGAGAGGCCGAATAATTGGCACAGTCTGTAAGTCTTAATACAATAATCCGAAAAAAAAACAAAGGCTTAGAGATTTTTAGTCTCTATTTTGTGATTTTCGAACCCTTTCTCAGAGAGTGAGAGCAGTATATACAGATCACCCACCACTAGAGAGCCAGTAACTAAAAAATATTCCTAATTACGAGCAATGATATTCGTCTCCATGATTCCCTAAAGTCATTCTCGTAGAAAGAATTGATACATGCACGCAGTCGCCTTTGAACAAGATGCGCTTCCTAGCAAATGATGATTGTGGTCCTAGGGAAGAAGCACAAAACTCTCCAGGTGACACATGTCACTCACCCATAGAGTTGGTTAGGACATGTGGTGAAGAGACGGGGCTTCATACTCATTCGTTCCAACCCTTCAATCAAAATCCTCGTAGAGAAGACACGTGGAGAAGTTTGCTTCTGAACGTTGGCCGTGGGGTCCGCCAAAATTTTGCCCATGGAATGATGCAACATCACACATGGGTGGAGCTCGGAGGAGAAACAAAGGAGAGAGGGCTCTCAAAGGCCTGCGCTTTTGACACATGGAAAAAGGGTGGGGTTCGATAAAGAAGCAAGGGAAGAAGCCCCTTCAAGGAGCGTGTGGCGGACACGTGGAGCAAGTGGGTGAGGGCGCTATGAAAAGGGGCTCGAGAATGTTTAAATATATAAGGTGATGGTTGGGGTCATGCAAAAATAATAACACCAACCCGAAAGGCACTCTAAGGATTTTTATCCACAACTTTTGGCGACTATCAGGGGCATTTTGCCTACGGAATGGGAACCCAAAATTTCTAGTTCAAAGACCAAAGCCTTATTCATTAGGTGGCAAAGTTAGAGCCTTGAGAGTGTGGCCTGCAGAGGTAGCCAGTCGACCTCGGATGGCATTGATATGGCGCACAAATTATCTTGTGCCTTGTGTAGATCGATAACTTATTTGAAGGGCAACTCCATAGAGATCCCCGTCTTGGACTCAAGTTGAAAGAGAAGACACGCAATCTAATAGGTGGCACCTTCTATGTCCACCGCAATGGGAGGTTGACTAAAATCTTGAAAAGGAGATAAATCTCATTGCTTTTCTTCGATCTTCACTACAATGTGTTCTGTTGTGGCCACCAAATCGTCAGAGAGAAAAGGTGAGGGCAGGCCCATTTGAGTCAACTAGGAAAATTGCATCCGCATTTTGTTCATAGTCCGAGTTAGTGTTGCTGAGCAATTGCTAGCCTGGAGAATGGCCGCATGACAATAGATGAATTCCCTCACTTTCTTGACAGTTGACCTTCGATCTTCAATCCCTACATTCACTAAGTTTGCATTCACCACCATGTACAACTTGCCCATCAACCTCTCTACCTTGAGCACCTTTTTCGTAATGAAATTTGGAACCTACTCCATCGTTCCACGCACCTCCCTACTTAAACCTATCACATCTGCCATGAATTGGAGCACCGGTTGAAGATTCAAATAGAAATACTTGACTCTCTCCCAGTAGGAGATATATAATTGTTGGGCTTAAAAAAATACCAATCTCCCTTTCCCTCAACCCAACATCCTAAGTCACCTCTTCAATCTTCTTCCTTGCTGTAGAGAGTTGTTCCTGCAAAGCTTCCAACTCAGCATCCTTGCTTTGCAATAACTCCTTAGCCTGGCCTCAGGTCGTGGATTCTTTTTCCAGAGAGAGCTTTAATTCTTGGATCGCTTTTTCGAATTGAGCCTATTTTCCCTAAAGCTCCTCATCTTTTTGTTGCACTTCATGCTCAACCCGATTCAACTGGTCTTGGAGCTCTTGGTTTTTCAGTTGCAATTCGATAACTAGGTTGGGATCTTGGGATCAGAACCTTGCGAGTTCCTCCTGAAGTTTGTCATTTTCTGCCAACGCTTGTTGAGACAAGCATGCAATTTTGGCATCCCTTGCCTTCTCCTTTTTCTGTAGGATCTCCATTCTTTCCTTGATATTCTTGAGCTCCTCCTCTTGCTTCTTCAATTGTGACTATGCTTCAAAAATTTGGTAGTCACCACCTGTTGAGTCTCCTCCATTAACTCAACCTTGTCTTGTGGTCGGGTTGTGTGCATATTGATCTCCACAACATGGATTGTATATTCCTCAGGTTGCATCTCCCATTGTGGTTTGATGGTGTTCGGAGTCATGGTTGCAAATTGCAACATCCCTTGACCTTCATTAAAAAGGATCAGCGTGCATGGCTCAGTTGGCTTTGCTACATCTTTTTCTTTTCTTTTCTGGGCCCTGATAGCCCATGTTGCCTTAGTCATGTTGCCTTGATCAATAAATTATGCAGGTGACCTAATCAGTTTTCCAGCGAAGGGTGTACCAAGAGGAAGAGAGAAAGGGAATGAAATCATTGTGGTCTCAAAGGATGTTTTCTTTGGCAGAGAGACCATCAATTGGGAGAATGGGGAATGTTATGCCAGGGTCTAGATTGGGAAGTAGCGGGAGGACTCATAGGGAGTGGTGGCGGGAGTTGAGATGTAGAGGATACCAACTGTTGGTCTATTTGAATCAAACCTAACACGGTGGGAGAAAAAGGATTTGCAATAACGGGTTGAGATTGGGCTCTAACAAAAGGTGGGACAGATCATGGGGGAGTAAAAACTGCTTGTCTGACTTGGGAGAATTGGGAGAAACCTCCTATGGAAGTAGAAACAAAAAAGGACAGGCCAGTACTCGAGGTAATGGGAGACGTAGAGGTTATAAAGGAAGAAAAATAGTGTGACGCGAGAAGAGAGGGAGAGAAAGATACCTGAGTTTTCATGGAGACCGATCCTTAGCTCGTTGCAAGTACTTATGAGCCTTCTCTAAGAGCTGCATCTGTGTGTGGCATCTTCGCAGGTGGAGAATCATCCAACTTTATGACCTCCTAAGACTACTAGGCTACCCTGGGTCTCTTCGCAGCCAATGTATGTTGTAGTGAGGTCTTCAAATGAGATGCAGTCAATTGTGTGCTTAGTGGAGCTTTGTCGGGCTATTTTGCTACTTTTCTAGTTTCTGCATTTGGGCCTTCTTCGCCTCTTTTCTTTTCATTATTGCAATCACCTCCTCTAGATCTTCATCCTTATCTCCACTTGTATCAGTATCATCATGCGCTCAATTTAAGAGATCATCAAATTTTTCATCCTTGTTTATCTCCTCGAAAAGGGCATCGAGGCATTGGGTCTCCTAATGATAAATCCAGAATTATGCATTATTTTCCTCACTCCATTGCCATTGCTTGACGAATTGATTATGAAGGGTAGCCCCAATTTTACATTTGTCACTAGGCTTGGCAAAAGGAAAAAAGAAAGAGATCCATGGTGGCCTCTTATCATCAATAGGAACAAAGGCCAGGTCCACAAAAAGATCATCCTGGTCCCCTGACTGCAGATTCTGTCGAGCTTCCCAGTAAGGTTGGGAGTTGTGAGTCACTCTAACGTTCAACTCCACTAAGTCATTATCAGGATTATAATTCCATTTGTCATATATTAACACTAGCCCCAGATGAGCTATCTTTTCCTCTAGGAAACCATGTGTCTGCTTCTTTAACATTATTACCGAACCAAAGCCCAAAGGGCATCTGAAAAACCATTCTTATTTCTTCCTCCGCAAAACCTGTCATTGATAATAGCCAGTTTTCGAAATACCTCAAGGGCCAACCTTGTTCGTGACACATACTGGGAGCCAAAATGGTTCATCGAAAAAGCCATGCAACCTGATAAATGAGAAATCCTCTCCAAGGAACCAATCATAAGGAGGAGTAAAATACTTCATCCACCCTATTTCTCAATGGAAAGACGATAACCCTCGCCCTCCTTACTAAAATATCACAAAATCGAAATCAGGAAAAACTCGAAGAATGCATAGTAATCATAAGTTATGGAAAGGAGGGGATTCCACATAGAAATCGGCCTTCTTACCCTATTTTCATCAAAAAAATCCAAACCCATACAGTTTCTAAAGAATTCAAGATTCTGGTGCAAAAACATGTGAGCAAGGAGAGAAGAAAACCTGAACCTATGTTGTGTCTTGTATTCCTTGAATTGGTTCAGCATCTCTCGAACAATGACCTCTATGAATTCATACTAGAATAGAGAATTTTGTCTTCTCAACTGAAAACCCAGACCCATATGAAACTCTTGAATGTACTGATCATTGTCCATGCCGCAAACAAAATCCATCATAGAGAAGGCATCCTGTAAGTCCATGTTAAAAGCATTTTGCACAATTAGAAACTGTGGTGGCTTTGTTGCTTCCTCTCTAGATATTTTTGTTTTCTAGTTATAAAAGTCCAAAGCATATTTTTTGGTCCTCTAGATGTCTTTTTCTTTCTCTACAGTGAATGTTTCCATTCTCTCTACCCTAGAGCTCCTTCCAACAGGGATGCATAGAATATTCCTAATAGCATCCACACTGATCACAACCCTTAGTTTATGGCCTTCAATGGCACCGGTATCCGAGTTGAAATGTTGAGCGCACTCATGAACTAGTTCCGGGTAGTAGTGTACCAAGGGAACCATATACTGTGGGAGACCGTAGAACCAAAACTTTTGCACCAAAGACTCTTGGCAACTAGTCTTTTTCATCCTCTTGTAGGTTGCTTCCCTAAGACTCTTAGGGTTAGTTTTGAGGATAGGGTCATGAATGTTATCCCATTCCTCCATTATCAGGGCCTTGTCCCTGTGATCACTCATCTTTCTGTAACCAGCGTTTGAGTCCACTTTGTCTTTCCAAGGAATCCTGGTGAGGCATAAGAGATGTCACCAAAAATATTGGCCATTGGCACCGCTAACATGGCGTCAATCAAGCTTTGGATCGCCTCTCCTTATGCTTCCGTTTGAGGATTTTGGGCTATTTCGAGACTCTATTGACCTTTATGATCCTCAACATTTCTTCAACTCACTAAGCTTCTTCCCAATAAACTGTGCACTCAAAATTTCCTCACAATGAACTATGTATTTTGTTAGGTCTCAAAAACGCAAGTTTTAACCATGAGAGGTTGCCAAGCTCTCACAACATTTTTGCCTAACATACAAGGCCAAATAATTAATTTGAACCTTGTACTCTTTAGGCTTTGTTAAACCTAGTTGGGTGTACCTATATGAATGAAGAAAATTTGAACTGTGTGTTTCTCCCTTAAGCAATCTATCCACAATGGCAATTTGGAAGTGGAAAGATACAAACTTATTTGGTATGAATTGTATTTGCACTATTAAGGTAAAATCCTATATGCTTAATTAACAGATGTAAAAATGGATGAAATTAAATAATAAAATGCATGAGACCAGTGCCTAGTTGGATAAACGGAGTCTAACGAAGACTTAGAGAATGTGACACATAATGGAAATAACTCAAACTGTTCAGCACACCATTATGGGTTTATAAATTGTATAAACATGCGGGTAATTAGTTGACAAACTCTACTTGAGATAGATTGAAAACCCTAATTATATGGTCCTTCTTATTGATCCAATTAACACTCCCAAGTTACAGTGATTGACCAGAAGGATTTAATCTTTACTTGAAAGAACCAATTAATTATATCACACAAGTACAGCAAATGTGCATTGATAAACTAAATATATTCTTGATATAACAATTTAAATAATAGAGAAGCATTAAAGTGGAGACAACCAAATAATTGGATAATTCCAGCAAACAATTGATACTAAAATTAGGCCACAAAATCAGATATCTTCATTGACTTCTTCAGGATTTATAAATGCATCATGGTCTTCACTGTGTAAAACATTCTACAAAAAAAATTCTTCTAACCACCTACCCTCTATCTTCCTTCTCCTCGCTTTCGGTCTTGGTCTCTCTTATTTATGAGAGGCAACAAACTCCAGACCAAAAGACACATTGTTTGATAACAAAGCAGGAAATTAAACGATAATAATAACTAATCCTTAATCTCCGAGCAAAAAATCTATCTCTCTTACATTCGCGGTGTCTCCCTTTTTTGTAGCTTTGCACTTGGTTGTGATATCAATCACAACTCTCTAGGGCTTCCCACGTAGTCGATCCTTGGTTCTAATGTCCTTCACAGCCGATTCAGAGCTTTCCATGTGGCGTCTCATTGGTGCTTTCCTTCGGGATGCTACTCTTTTCCTCCACCAAGATTTGGTTGCTTGTTGTGTGGTGTAACGCAGTTGTTTTCTTTCTATCCGGTGGGGGCCACACCACAGTTGCTTTTTGTCAGGAGCCTCCCACGTGGCCCTCTATCGTGACTTTCCTTTGAAACGCTCCTACTTTTTTCTGCCGGGCTCCGGCTGCAGGAATTTCCATAGATATAGGAAATAGCACTTCTTTCTCGTATACCAGCTCATATGGAGAAGTCTTCAAGACTTGCTTGGGGGTTATTTGGTCTACCCAGAGCACCGCTTTGAGGTTCTGATGCCACTCTTTCTAATGCTCCAACCCGATTATTTTAATGAGTCAAACTATTTTTTTATTAGTCGACTCGACTAGACCATTTCCCTGTGGGTAATAGTTTGAAGATGTCTTTAGGAATATTCCATTCTTAAGTGCGAATTGACATACCTTTGAACCCAGGAAGGCCTTCGCATTGTCAGAGATAATGGTCTTTGGTGGGTCGAACCTCATTACCAATTCCTCGAGGAAATTCACAATCTCCGCCTCTGTCGCATTCTTCAAGGGCATGGCCTCGGTTCATCTAGTAAAATAATCTATGGTCATGAGGATCCATTTATGTCTCACACTAGAGGTGGGATTAATCATCTTGATGAAATCCAATCCCCACTACACAAAGGGTTCTTCAACCACTATCGGATTCAGAGGCATTGTTGAGTTCTTCCTCCTCCCTATGAAGAATTGGCATTCTTTGCATAGTTTAACCATAGAGTGTGAGTCATTAAAAAGCATAGGCTAGAAATACCTGGCACACATAATTTTGATGGTGGTAGTCTTTGCAAATAAATCTCTGCCTGTCGGACTGCTGTGAAATACGTCTAGAATTTTCTTCACTTGCTCTGAGGTGACACCATAGAAGAACACCATTGAAGTTCATTTTGAAAAGGATCCCCTCAATGAGCACATATTCATTGTTCTGTAATCTATATAATCTTTTCTTCTGAAATGGGAGGCCCGCCGAATATTTCCCAATCTGCATGAATCCCATTTTTTCTGCTACCCACCAACCTTCGAATTCAGGTTCATTCATTAGGAAAAGCTCGGGTTGTTCCTCCTCAGCTGCCACTTCTTCATCACGTGCTAGATACTCACACAATCCTCTTCCCTACACGGTCTTGGTGGGCCTGACCTCAATGTCATATTCTAGGATCTTAGTTATCTAATTGGCCCTTTTTTATGTGATTCCTCCTTCCATAATGTACTCACGCACACTAGAATGTGTGACATATACCACTACCTTGTTGCAAGATATGAGATGTCATAACTTCTTGAGCCCCTTAACAATGGTGAATGCTTGCCTTTCGATGAAGTTATAGTTCATCTCATATTCCTTTAAGCTCTAGGAATGGAAGGCTATCAGATGTTCTCGCTTTCCTTCATCATCCTTTTGTGTCAAAAAAATAGCGATGCTAGATTTTCTACTGAACACATACATTAGGAAGTCCTTTGATAGGTTTGGATTTACCAAAACAGGGGCTGAATAAATATCCTCCTTAACCTTTTCAAAGGCTTCTTCGGCCTCTTTATTCCATTTCAATAATTGATCCTTTTTTAGCATCAGGGTGATAGGTCTAATTAACCCCGCAAAATCATAAATGAATTTGCTTACAAAATTTACCTTTCCCAAGAAGGACTGAACTCCCTTTTTGTTTACTGGAAGGGGAAGTTCCTTGATTGGCTTCACTCGATCTAGATCAATAGAAACACCATCTTTGGAAACTACATGTCTTAATAATTTACCTTGAGGTACCTCGAAGATACATTTTTTTGGGTTCAGGGAAATCTCGAACTCCTGGAATTTCCTAAAAACCATTTCAAGATGATCAAAATGATCATCCTTTGACTTAGAGAACATAGTAAGATCATCTAAGTAGATCAAAATGATCTTATTGATCAATTCTTTGAAGGCAATATCCATTGATCACTGGAAGGTAGCTCCTGCATTTGAGAGGCCGAAGGGCATTTTTGCATAGGCAAATGTTCCTCACTTGGTAGTGAATGTTGTTTTGTGTTGATCCTCCTCTTTGACACAGATCTATTTGTAACCAGAGAAGTTGTCGAGCAGAGAGAACATTTCTGGGTCAGCCACCATTTGCAAATAGACTCCATGGAAGGCAAGGGGTAGTGGTCCTTTAGGGATGCTCTATTTAGATCCCGAAAATCAACACATAGGTGGATGCCTCCATTCTTCTTTTGAATAGGAACCAGGTTAGACACCCATGTGTTGTGCTTAATTGTAAAGACAATCCAGGAGTGAATAATCTTGGTCAATTTTTGTGCCATTAATGCCTCAATATTTGGATTCACTGGCCTCTGCTTCTGGCAGACAGGTTTTGCGCCTTCCGTCAGCTCTATAGTATGCTAGATGATTTCATGATAATATCCCTTGAGGTCATCATATTGCAAGGCTACTACTCCTTCATATCTTTCACAAAAATGTATGATTCATTCTTTATCATGTTGTGGGACATCTTTCCCAACCTTAAGTTTCCTTCCATCTCTGACTTGAAGACCTGCGTAATCAATTTTTTCCACTACAAACTTTCTCTTGTCATTCCTTGCATCATCACAATTGAATAGGTTTTCAAGAGTGACAAGTCCTTTTGGAAGCTTTTTAGACCTAAGCTAAATAATTTTCCCTTCATAGGCCTCTACAATTTTTGGTTGGAGTTGGTCAGTGAACTCAACTGAATGTTGAATGAATGAGGAAATGTGTTCATCACTTTTGAACACTTACCAGCTTTGGTCATTATCTGGGATTGCAGGTCGGATGATTACTCACACAGAGTGTATGTTCTCAATCAACTTGGAAGAAGGGTCAAACTGGGATCCAATTGTTGCCATGCAATCTGCAGTTGCATTCTACTCTCTAGGTACCACCTGAATATTGAAAGCTCCAAAACTTTCAATTAGGTCCCAAACCCTATGTCTATAAGATCGCATGCAGATATTATTTGTTGTGGAGACTCCCTGAACTTGATTTATAATTAACTCAGAGTCTTCGAACACCATTATTTTTTTAATGTCCATCTGCTTCACAAGGCTTGGACCTTGCACTAGGCCTTCATATTCAGCTTCATTATTCGAACGGGAAAACTGAAAGCGAAAAGACCTGAGTGTCTTTTCATTGGATGGGGATGTCAAACATATCCCGATTCCTGCACCAACTTTACATCTTGCTCCATCAAAGTGAAGCATCCATAGCTCTAAGGCTTGACCACCCTCTAGTTTCTTCATGACCCTCGGAATCACTTGATGCTCATCATAAATGACATAGGTTCCCAACCCGGTGGCATGATAATTTCCAAAAGGATCACTATCTATGAATTCACTCAAGAGGACTTCCTCTTGATCAGTCTAGTCTCCGATGACCTTCTCATCTTCTAGTAACTCAGTATAATACATCTCATCCTTGGTGATAGAAGTATGAGTACCCTCAAATTTGATCATGGCTTCATTTGCTACATGTTCTGAATGTAAAGGTTTAGATACTATCTTCATCTTAGCTCCATGCTTGGTCTTGAGGATCAAGTGTGACCAATCCAAGGAAATATATCTGCCTATCTTGGAAGTGAACTCTCGGGATAAGAAAAGATCGAAGATGGGAGGAATATGAATGTTCACGATATCTTGTGGAATAGTGATGCTAGGGTAGGAGAAAAAATTCAAGGGGAGGTTCTTGATGACACCTAAAATTTCAACCTTATTACCATCAAATTGCACAACCCCTCTATTTAAAGGTTCATAGCTAAGTCCTAAGGCTTCAGCTATTTTCTTAGGCATGACTATGGTGCTAGCACTAGATTCGATCATAGAATTGTGCAACAATTTCTTACCCACAATGAGGGTCAAGAAGAAGGGTTTCAATTTAGGCTTACCTTTAATTTCAGTCAAGACTTCTTCTCCATTTTTTGTGAGTACTTTGGCCTAATATGGCGAATCAATGGCCTTTCCTTTGGAGATTTTCTTTGTCAACTTTCCACTCGCATCTTCTAGTAGGGCCTTCTGCAACAATGATTTCTACTCTGGAATAGCTAATATATCCCAAATAGGTACATTAGCAGAGGTTTTCTTCAATTGTTCCACCACATTGAATGGAAGCAGATTCAAAGACTTTTGTCCCTTAGACCTTGTTATAACAATCTCCTTGTGGGGCAGAGATTGTTGTGCAATTGTGGAGGTTCCAGGGGCTTGGTCGGGAACTCTTTAAGACTATGGAGTGACCGGTTCGCCTGTGAATCTCCTCTTTGAGAAAGTGTTATAATCTAATTGTACTTGCAGGGCCTTTGACATGGATGCCCCATTTGAAAACACCGCCTCTTCTTCTTCCATCCATGAGAAGAGCGTGTAGTCGGGAGCTATATTTGTTTCTTTCTCTAGGGACATCCCTTGCATTTTCCCGGTGAGTACCGTGATTTCCATTTGTGGAGAGGCGTGTGCATAACCTCCTGATCCTGACGTAACACCTTGATTGCGTTGTTCCGCCACTCTTTTTTGTAGATTGCCACGCGGACAATTTTGGGGCATATGTGCTTTGTTGCAGGGGAAGTACCAAGGATTGATATCATTAGCGAGATTATTTTTCTCCGCTACCAACTCTCTATTTGAACTTAGTGGGACATTCGGCAGTGGAGTAGGCACCGACACCATCTGATTACTTGTTTGATCTTGCAAACTCATGCATGAGCCTCATTGGAACTGGTTTTGTTGGTAGGAAGGTCTTTCACCTTGATAATTTTGGTAAGCTGGCTTCTAGGGCATGAAATAATTCTACTTGATGGTAGTTATTTCATTTGAGTTGTTCCACAACAACTCCTTGACATCACTCATCTCATTCCTTGAAGAGTTAGATGTAGAAGCAACATTTTTTGGTGTGCTCGAATATGCATACATATATTGAGGAGGAGCAGGCACACTGATTGAAGCTATCTCTGTGGCGAGAGCTCACAATTCTGCAAATATAGGCATCGCGGGCCGAGGTGGTAACTTTTCGAAATCAATCAAATCATTCTTTTTTGTAACAACAATGTTATACGCGTCCAACAATGTGTTCCCACCAAGAGACTGAATCATCATTGAGATGTCGGTGTTAATAGATTTCAGGTAGAACATGAATGCCAAATCAGGAGGCAAGTGGATCGTGTTCTCAATCCTTTGCCAAGTCATGTGGAACTTGCATTTAAGTTGGTCATGGCCTCTTAAGGGGCCCACTTGATGGTCACCAGCTACTAGAATAGCAAGGACCGATCTTTGTTGTTCAAAAATCACTCATAAAAAGGATCTTTGAGCTGGTCCTAGGTACCGATGATATTGGCTCCCAGAGTGTGGTACCAATCTAGCGCTTTGCCTTTGAAAGAGGCTGCAAGTAGCCTCAATGTTACATTTTGATCAGTTACACCATGCACCAGACACACATCTGCCACATCTTGCAAATGTTTGGATGGTGTATTTGAGCCTTCCCCGATGAATTTTGGTACAAATTTCAAAGCAGAGATTGGGATAGGGGCCCAATGGCTAGTGCTACTAGTGTTATGACAAGGCTTTTGGTGTCCCATGCCACAAAATTTTTGTTAGCAATCGGCAACATGGCTGGTGGAGGGGTCAGGACGTTCACTGGACGAGTTCTTGTTTTTACTGTTACTAGCGGTGGCACTAACAGACCAGGGTTATTCACAATTTGGGATCTAGTAAAAGGTCTATGGCTCATACACCCACTTAAGATTTAGATACATTCAATGTGTTGGAACTGTGAAATTTTGGCAATTTCATTCACCTTTCATGATTATTAGTCTCCCCAAAAACGTTCATAATACAGACATAAAAATCCTCACATAGCATCTTTTACCTAAACCCAATTTAAATTTTGTCATAAAGCCCCATAAAATTCATCTGGCATTAAAAATTTAACATATGAAAATATCGGCATAAGTTGATGCAGGTCTCATCGATGATAATATACATATCCTCAGTATATTGGTAGGACATCAGAAGGGTCACACCGATAAAATTATATACCAAAAGAATGCGGGTTTGTATTTCTTGTTGGCAAGACAAAGGCTATCAACGTGACGATGTAAGGTCATATCGAACTAAGTTACCTTTTTTCAATTGGAGAAAAGTGAAGTCTATAGGAGAGACTTTGGTCATCGGAGAGAGATTTCAAAACACTGCCTAAAGCACCATTGGTCTTGCCGATAAGCAAAGGGAGGACTCACTCGGTAAGACAAATGATGCCAAGGAGAGTTCAGAAAGTGTTACCGACCCCTCGGGTTACACCGATAGAACTAAGAATGCGAAGATAAAGGGTGTCGAGAAGACGATGCGCGTTTTCTAGCCGAAGAAAAGGTGTATCGGTGAGATATGTCACTGCAGGGAGATCTAAGAAACATCACGACGAGTATTATTCTGTCGGCAGAACAATTTCTTGGGCTTGGCAACATAAGATAACAAAGCAAACATATTGGTACGACGAAGAGCTTTCGGAGTAAGGTGAAGAACCGTTGGCCCGATTCATTAAGTCTGGGCGATAGTTGCTTCGACGAAGGTCATGGCGATATAAAAGGCAAAAAGAAAGAAACTATCGGGGAGACTTGTGAAGTCGGAGAAACTGCAAGACGTCTTAGCGGATGCGTGACCGTTGAACAGGCGGATCGGCCAGAGATTTGAAATGTCTTGCCGATATAAGCCCTGATGTGACAACAAGAATTTTGAAAAAATTGCAACATTCATGTCTCAATAAAGACATTAATGGCGCCATGAAGAGTAAAAATTTTTGCATATCAGGGTATGCTCAATTGAAATCATTGTCTCACGAAATGGAAAACAAAGGAGAGCAAGGGAACAAGCAGAGCAATTAAGGCATTTGCCTAGCTTGGATTTGCAAGAAAGTTACAATAAGTTTCTCATCCTCTCAGAATTCGTAAAATTCGAATATGGAAGGCACTAGTTCAGGAAAACTAAAGGGGAGAAAACCCGGGGAGGGTAGCCAATCAAAAGCAAAGAAGCAAAAGACTGAATTGCAACTAGAGGGCACTGAAAGGAAATTAAATCAAGACCTCATAGACCAATTACCTGGTTCTGGGCCTAAAGCTAGGCGTTCTACACAACTTAAAGCGGAAGTTGACAAATTGGATGACAAATACAAGTTTATAGGGGATGTTTGGACTCCAATTAGAGGGTATGAGTTATTCAATTTCCATTATCACAGGAGAAATCACTTTGAGCCAGTATGCAATCCATGGAGGCTCAATTTTGGGAAATTGGTGTGCCCTAATGTTTTTATTGATGTCGAATTGGTAAAATTGATGGTTGTACATTATGACTCAAAGAATACAGCTATATGTGATTTTTCAGGGAATTCGTTGATACATGTATCTGAGAATGCAATCGCTGAGGTTTTCAGGATGGAGGGAATATGCAGTGAGAAAATAATAAGTGAGGAGATCGATAGTGATTTCAGAAGGATGGACACCATTTATAAAGGATGGAGATTACCCCTACACAGGAATAGGTGTCATGGAAAACCTACTCCAATGGAAGAGAGTGAGGGACCACCATTTCATGTAGATCTCTTTGAACCCTACCTGAAATAAACTTACTTTTCAGTGGGACAAGTATTGGGGATGGAGGTACCTAAGCATATGGCGGTTGTGCCCATGGTGATTGCTGCAGATATTTAGTATCACAATTCCAGATCATTTGATTATGTTGCACATGTTTTTAAGGAGCTGGATGCAAGTTTGATGGCGATAAAGAATGGTGCATCTATTCTCCATCTCAGGAATTATTCACTACTGATGCACTTAGTATTGTATTTTGGACAAGAGTTAGGTTTATGGCCCCAGGAGCTGAGGATTTCACAATCTGACAAGCAAGGTAGGCCATTGCCTGTTCAATTATGGACTGTTGTTTGGGACAGCAGGTTTGCCAATTCAAATTTCCTGCATTTTGAAGAATTCTTTGTGAAACCCTTGTATAGATCTTTCAATCATCCTTGTGATTATTCTTTATCTGAAGAAGTAAAAAGGTTTCTTAGGCCTAGAGATTATAATGGACCAATCAACCACAACTGGGGCGATTGGTATTGCTTAGAGAATGCCACAATGATTAGGGTTTATGGTTTTGAGGATACACCATTCATTCTGCCTAGAACTGTCCCGGATAGAATTGCATACCTAGAAATTATTAGCCAAATGGATTGCTCCAGTGTTATGAACTTAAGTTCATATGGGAAACAGTCCTTTATGCCCAGTACATTGTGTTTTAGTGATTTTACTATATTAGCCAAGGAGGGTTATAATCTGATTCTAGATAAATTACTGCACTATAACATGAGAAGAGCACCAGCAAGAAAAAACTTTGATCCAGAGGGATATATCCACTCTACCAGACAAAAACTAAATTTTGGAGGGTACCAGAATGTACCCTATAAATCTGATGACATAATCAAAAACTTGGAGGCAAAGGAAGCAGAAATTGTGATTGAGAAACATGATCAGGAGTTGGTGGATGCTAAGTTGTTATCCTCCATTAAAGGGATATCAGAAGTTGACAAGCCACAAAGCTCATATGGGAAGGTATCAAGAATGAAGACTCATGATTATGCCTATGTTTCTAGAGAAATAGATGTTGAGGAAACTATGGATGTAGATACAAGACATGAACACTATAGGTCTTTTATATCAGATGATGAATTTATAAAGACCTCGGAGTTTAAAACATTTTTATATAAGCAAAAAGGGAAAGAGATAAGGGGATTTGTTGACAATGTCACTTCAAGAAATGAAGATCAACTGTTAAAAAGCTTAAAGGATGAGGTAGACAAGGAGATGACTAACATGACCCCTGAAAAGGGAAGGGAGATGCTAAACAAGGTAGGTGTTATGATTTTCCAAGGTTTGGATCTGAATTCTACATTAGTTTTTGACAGTTTCTTAAAAGATAACAATGCTACCCACAAGCTCAGCATAGAGAAGGTGACAGAGGTATACATAGGAGCAAGATACAATCCTGATGATGAAACATTGATGATTTGGGCCTTGTATCCTACTCACAAAAAATCAATTGTTATTGATACTGAGAAGGCATTCGGACATGTCATGACCCTGAAGGCTGGGGAGGTTGATCCTGTTGCAACTGCATACATTGGGATAAATATAGCTAATTTGAATAAAGCCCAAATCCAAGCATTGATCAAGGAGAGGGAGATGTATAAAACTAATAATGAGAGAATGTTGAGAGAGAATGAACACCTGAAAGACTTGGTAGGTGTTGTAACAGAGCCAACAAAGATGCTCACCCAAGGTGAGAGTTCACAGAAAAAAGACCATTGGGAAGGATCAACTGCATACTCTCAAGGGAAAATGGATGCATTTTCTGCAACAATCAAAAGGAGGCAGGTCGTTTTAACCACTTGGTTAAATAAACTCTGGGGAAAACATTCACAATATGTGGATGCAATAAAAGAGCACAGGAGAGTGGATAGTAGAATCCAAGAAAAATTTGAGGAATTGCAGCAAAAGGATACTCCTAGTAGTATAGAGATTGAAAATGCTAATTGTATCATGGATAGGCCAGGATTATACGGAGTATATGTCTGCAGTGCATTTGTGGCTTAACAGAAATTAGTTAATAGTGAATTTGTTAACTTTTTATGCTTTAAACTTTTTCGAAAAGGCATGTCCTTTTGCAAACTGATGTATAAATATTCGTTGTTGGATAAATTGATGGTAGTAGAAGATAGAATTAGAATAGGATAGACTGTTGTAAGCACTATATTTTCATAATGATATTCAAGGAGACTATGTTGCATGTATGAATTTTGAAGGAGATAATGAAAGACTGTTGATTTAGTGGCTTCATTCTGATATCAATTATTTGTTGGATTCCTACGATTATTTGATTGTCTCCAACCTGATGTTTCTTGATTGTTTAAATTGAAGTATCAAATATATATTTAATTTATCAATTCACAATTTTTGTTTCTGTGTGATTTGATTTATTGGATTCTTTAAAGAAGAATTAAATTCCTTTCAATCAATTATAGTAATCTAGGAATGTTATTTGGATCAGTAAGAAGAACCAGATAATTAGATTTAATATTCTGCCTCAAGTGGGGTTTATCAATTGCATCCTTGCATGTTTATACCAGTTATAAACTCATAATTGTATGCCAAACGATTAGAGAATTTGCTAGATAGAAACCACTCATCATAGGCCTCCATTTGACTTTGTTTTACCCAATAAGGCACCGGTCTCCCTTATTTCCATTACATTAGTTTTATTCATCTCATTTGACATCTCTTAATTGAACATATTAATTCATACCTTGATATTGCATATACAATTCATACCAAATTAGGATCATATCTTTCCACTATTAAATTTTCATTTGTGGATAGTTAGATCAAGTAGGAAACATAAATTCAAAATTTGTGCTGCTCATATAGGTGCACCCGCCTAGGTCTAGCAGATCCTTAAGAGTAGAGGGTTCAACCATAATGGTTGGCCTTGTTATTTGACCAATAACGTAGTGAGAATTTGGCAACCTCTCAAAATTCATTCAAACCAAAGTTTTTGAGACCCAACAAATTGGCGACTCTGCTGGGGAAAAACTAGAGAATTGTCTGGTAGTAGACAGCCTTTCCATATAAAGTCACTAAAGAAAACCATAATTGAAATTTGAAAGAAATCGACTCCACTATGTAAGATAACCACAAAATATTTTCTCACTTTTAGAAAAAAGTGGGTGGCGACTCTGAATGAATAAAAACATTGAGACTAATACAATAAAATACAAATCAGAAGGAAATCAACCTAGAGTTCAAACCATCATAGTTTCTCATAACATGTAAGGAAGGAGATCTTTGTACAAAGAGGGGGATGGTCCTGATAATAAAGGAAAGTCAAACTACAAAAACAATCAAGGAAATAAAGTGTTTAACAACTTGGACACAGCAATAAAAAACAAAGCATCAAATTTGTTGTTGGAAACACATAATTCATATGATACACTTGCAAATGAAGAGATCCCATCTAAAGAGCTCGACACTCCTGAGGGGAGGAGAAATCCTTCCCACCCAGTAGACCTTGGGAAAGCTGATGAACACATGGCTGAGTTTGAAGCTAGAAAAAGGAGAGAATATGCAGATGAACAAGGAGTAGCACTCTATGAGGGAGGTCTTGAGTATGATGAGACATCTGAAGAAAATTGTGAACTTATGGCACGAGATGAAGAAGATACACAATGGGAGAAAATGAGGCAACATGCAAAAAGATTAAGGGTAGAGTATGAGCAACAACTTCAAGCAATGGAAGAATTGAGAAAGATGAAGTTACACAAAGCTCAAATCAAAACATTAGTGATTGAATCACCCAAATATACACCCCCCCATAAAAGCAACAATATGAAGCCATCGAGTTCCCCTCAAGCCCACTAAAATCAGCCTAGAAATCAATATAGAAACACAGATGCTCCACCACAACACTGAAATGTTCAACCACCTCCTCATCAACAATATGCACCCCCACAAGGCCCACAATATATGGCAAACAATAACCCACTCTACCAACATCAGCATTTCCAAAATCCCCCTCCATAATGCAAAACCATGATTAGACAATTTGATCTTGTTGGATTTCAGATCTACCCTTACCCCCTGGACAACAATTGGAGGAACTTAGTCCCTAAATTCATAGGAAGTAATGCAGTTAGAGTTGAGGAACATCTAAGAAATTTTAAAGCAGTCATTCAGGACTTGGAAATGTAGTATGAGGATGTACAAATGAGACTATTTATGATGTCGTTGATTGAGGATTCCAGAGACTCATTTAACAGTTTACCAACTGCATCCATTTACTCCATTCAGGTGTTCCACGAACAGTTTCTTCAACAATATGGAAACCAGTGTGCATCAGATTTTGCCTTGCATGAGTTAGTGACAATCCAAAAACATCAGAATGATTCAACCTTTGATTTTAACCAAAGGTTTGTTAAATTACATAATAAAACACCCCAGGCATCCAAGTTGGCTGATCCAGCTATGTTGAGTATCTATTTGAAAGCCTTTGACCCCAAGACAGGATACGAATTGAGAAACAGAGGTCCTAGAAATCTGGCTGAGGCCCAAAAGATAGCCTTAACCATTGAAAATAATAGGAAATTTACAGGGATGTTTTCTAAAAGGGAAAACCCTAGGGTTCCTCAATATGTTCCCCCAAACAGACAAGAGAACACATATAGGAATGAAAGACCAAGGCTGCATGACATACCTTATAATACCAATTGGAAAGATGGGAAGCCGGTAACTGATAGGCCTAGAAATAAAGAAACACCAAATCCAATAAAAATAAAAGGGACATACATGGTAGATAAAAGTCCCTGGTGTTCAGTCTGTTATGCACCACATTCCCTTGAACATTGTGTAACAGCTCAGTCAATACCGGAGGAAGACACACAAGAAGATAATGGTGGTGAAGACCAGAATGTCTACCTAACTTCCCACACTCTTAAGCCTTTGGAGCAGGAGTATGCATCTTCAGAGGAGGAAGGATATGAATATAAAGTGGATCACCAAAAATACAATGTTCACATGGCAGAGTAGCATGTTTTCTCTGATCATGAAGAAAATGATAATGAGCAAGACCCCCCTGTTGCATCAAGTTAGACTAATAGATACAATATAAGAAGACCAAGTGAAGAAGAGATTAAAATATTGACAATTGTAGCAGTGGAGGATGCCAAAAACAAATATCGTTTGAGAAACAGAATGGTGAATAGAGACGAGGGTGTCCCAAGGGGGATATTTATAAAAAATAAAAAAGCATCAGATGAGACATCAAAAGGAACTAATGAGAAACAATCAGACAAAAGAGAATAGAAAGGATCCCCTAAGGAGGAAAGTAAGAAATTTCCCATTGAAAAGAAAAATCCAGATCAAACATCCAAAGGAGAAAAGGAAGGAAACAAAGGAGAATGCACTGAACCTAAAAAGACAATCAAAACTGAAGGTACATCCTTTGATTTTATACAAGCTTTATCTCAATTGAAAATGTCTGTACCATTAATTGAAATGATGAAAATCAAGGAATATAGGGAAAGTACCATAGAATTAATTTATAATGAAAATCAAAATATAAGCCTTGAAAACAAAGAGGTCTATGAGATAAATAATAAAAGGAAGGAGGTAAAAATCCCAGAGGCCTACCTAATGAACACACCACAAATTGACCCATTTTTCACCACTTTACTCATAAGTGGAAAACAAGTAAGAAATTGCATGATAGACTTGGGTGCCTCTATGAATATCATGCCAGTAGGGGTAATGAAGCAGCTTAGTTTATGGATAGATGTGGAAGGAGGTAAATGTTACGCCATGGATAGCAGGCCTGTCCCGGTTGTGGGAATAATGAAGAATGTGGAAGTAAGGTTGGCAACTTACCCACAAGTTGCTTACACTATTGACATAACTGTAATTGACACACCTCCCCAATTTGGAATGCTTATATCAAGACAGCGGACTACTGCAATAGGAGGCAATGTATAGCTTGACTTGTCATATGCCACCATACCAGTGAATGGAGAAGAGGTAAAATTGTATAGAGAACCTAGAATGAATCAAATTGTTGAATATGCTCCTCAAGAGCCACTGAATTGCTTATGTGATGCTGATTTGGGTATTTTTAGGGTGGAACTATCTCAACCTGAGTTGGTAAGCAAAGATCCAATTGATCAAAATATTTCTAAAAATCAACAAGGAATATGGAAAATGTACTTTGATGGAGCCTGTAGCCAAGAGGGTAATGGAGCTGGTATAGTTTTTATATCTCCTGATGGTTCAACTTATAAATATTCATTTATGTTAGCGTTTGAGTACAAACAATGTAGCGGAATATGAAGCTTTGTTGACTGGATTGAATTTAGTAGTTAAACACAACATCAAAATCTTAACAGTTTTTGGAGATTCGGAACTAGTTGTATCTCAGATCAGATCAAAATATGTAGCAAAAAATAAAAGATTGAAACATTACAAAAATGCAATATGGGATACAATTGAACTATTTGATGCTTTTTCCATTGATTGGGTGGACAGATCAAAAAACATAATGGCGGACTTCTTGGAAAATGTAGCATTAAAACAAGATGATATCACATTAGCAGAAGTGTCCCAAGTGGAATTCAAAACAAGAACTACAGTACCTGACAATGTATATAGTTGGCAGGTTTTCAATGATGACACTAACCTTTTGAAATTCCTTCAATGTATAGACTAGTATGAGGCTAGGGAAATTGATTTCAATTCCTTTGTGGAAGAAATAAATGGAGAAGAGACAATATTTGGAAAGAAGGTCTTGCAACTTAAGACTAATAAACTTCCCAAGGGGTTGGTAGCATTGGAAAGAGTATACGATGGAAGTGATTGATCCCTTATGAAACAAACACCAGTCAAAAGGGAAGATATTGAAGAAGTAAACTTGGGGACTGAACTGTCACCAAGGAAGGTATATATTGGAAAAAAGATAAGCCCTACTGTCCGAAGAATGCTGATTTCATTGTTAAGAAAGTATAAACATGTGTTCGCATGGTCTTATGAAGACCTCAAGGCATATAGGGAGGATTTATTTCAGCATGAAATTCCATTGAAAGCAGATGCAAATCCATTTAGACAAAAATAAAGGCCCATTAACCCCACTCTGGAACCAAAAATGCAGGAAGAATTGACCAAGCTTAGAGATGGAGGTATCATCAAACCTGTGAGGCACTCAACATGGGTGTCAAACCTTGTCCCTGTTATAAAGAAAAATGGAGCTATAAGATTGTGTGTAGATTTCAAAAATTTGAATGTAGCATCTCTTAAAGATAACTACCCACTGCCTAACATGGAAGCCATACTGCATAAGGTAACTGGGTGTGAGTTGTTGTCTATGATGGATGGTTTTTTTGGTTATAACCAGGTTAAGGTCAAGGAATGTGAGTAGTACAAAACAGCTTTCACAACCCCATGGGGAACATATGTATATGTGAGAATGCCTTTTGGTCTCACTAATGCGGGAGCAACCTTTCAAAGGGCTATGGAATTAGCATTTTCTGATATGATCAATGCTATAATGGTGGTGTATCAAGATGACCTCACGGCTTACTCAAAAAGGGCTGAAGATCATATAGGGCACCTTGAAAAAATATTCATTAAAGCTTTAGAATATGGCATTAGTTTGAACCCTAAGAAATGTCATTTTATTGTTATAGAGGGAAAGCTCTTGGGACACATCGTATCAAAAGATGGAGTTAGGATAGATCCTGAAAGAGTTGAGGCTATAGATAGGGTTCATATCCCTAAAAAAGTGAAAGCCATCCAATCATTCTTTGGGTAGATTAATTTTGTTAGGAGATTTGTATCCAACTTTGCTGAGATTGTCAAACCCATATCAAAAATGTTAAAGAAAGGACAAAATATTGAATGGACCCCAGAAGCATTAGAAGCCTTTGTATCCATTAAAAAAGCCATTAAGGAAGCCCCTGTCCTCAAGTCTCCTGATTTCACAAAGCCTTTTCAGATATTTTCATTTGCTACAATAGATGCTGTCATGTTACAGAAAAATGAGGATGGTCATGAGCAACCTGTATCTTTCTTTAGGAAATCTTTACAGGGATCAGAATTGAAGTATGACATAATGGAAAAACAAGCCTTTACACTGGTAAAGGCCACAAAAGCTTTTAGGTCGTATCTTGTTGGAGCCAAAGTAATTGCATATGTTCCTCATGCAGTAGTCAAAGACATCTTGACACAATCAGAAGTGACAGGGAAAAGGTGCAAGTGGATTAACAACATTTAGGAATTTGATAAGGAGATACAGATTACTAAATTGATAAGAGGCCAAGGATTGGCCAGATTAATGGCAGAAATAAACATTGAGGCAAATCAAATCTGCAATGTACAAGAAGAAGGAAATGCAATTGCAAGTATTGAGCATACACCCTGGTACACAGACATCATGCATTACCTTAGGAACACAAAATACCCAGAAGGACTCGGTGATAACCAGAAAAGAACTTTAAAACTGCAGGCTTCTAAATATGTATTTATAGAAGGAGATCTATTCTGGAAAAATAGAGATGGAATGTTGTTGTTATGTTTGGATGAGTCACAAGCTGATCATGTTCTGAAAGAAATGCATGAAGGAGTCTGTGGAGGGCATTATTCAGCAAAGACAACTGCACATAAAATCCTCAGGGCAGGTTATTACTGGCCAAATGTTTTCAATGATTCATTTTCATATGTAAGGAAGTGTGAGGCATGCCAAAATTTCTCAGGGAAAATGAAGTATGAGGGAGCTCTACCACTCAGACCCATGTAGGTTGAAGCCCCTTTTCACCAATGGGGGATTTATTTCATTGGAGAAATACAAGAGAAATCGAGTGGAGGACATAGGTGGATACTAGTGGCCACTGATTACTTCACCAAATGGGTGGAGGCAATCCCAACCAAGCAAGCAACAAGTAAAGTTGTGATCAACTTTTTAATGGATAACATTATTACTAGATTCGGTACACCATTGAGACTGATTACAAATAATGGCATGTGTTTCAGGTCTAATGAGTTCAAAGAGTTTTATAAGACATATGGCATCAATGTTTCTTATTCTGCCCCATATCCTCCACAAGTTAATGGTCAGGCAGAATCTAGCAACAAGAGTCTTTTAAAAATCATAAAAAGGATGCTTGGTAAGAACAAAAAATCTTGGGATTCAAAGTTAAGATTGGTTGTATGGGCAGACAGGATTACTATCAAAAAGGAAATTGGGAAATCCCCATATGAATTAGTCTACGGAACACAAGCTAGGATGCCTTTGCAAAAGTTATTGCCAGTTTATAAATTTATCCTTCAAGAAGATAAGATGTTCCTGAACCAATGGAGGAGAGAATGGAGCAACTTGCAGAGCTTGATGAAATAAGGAGAATAGCTCAAAACCAGAACATGAAATTGCAAGCACAAATGAAATATTTGTTTGACAAAAAAGCAAAAAATAGAAAATTTGAAAAGAATGATCTAGTATTGATGTGGAATGCTAAGTGCCAAGAGAAGGGAAAACATGGAAAATTTGAGGCACTATGGTTAGGACCTTTTGTTATTATTGGAAAGCAAGGAGAGGATTCATATTATTTGCAAAATATGAGCAGTGAAGAGTAGGAGTTGCCTGTACATGGGCAATTTCTAAAAAACTTTTTCTCTTAAAAGTCACAGAGGATCAAGGGTTGCCAGTGCATGGACAACTTTTGAAGAAAATTTTCTCATAAAACTTTCCAAGCATAGTAGTATAGGAAGTAAAGGATACAGGAAATTGTTAGTACATGGACAATCCTAGAAATCCTTATTTGATCTTTTTTTTCCATGTACAGTAGTTTAGGATCATTTTCCATCTCCACTTGCTCTCATCCATAATGTTTGGTCTACTCTCCCAGAGATCTGGATCCTTGCAATAATCTCACAATCATTCATCCCCAGACGGAGCCACTATTGGAACTGTGAAATTTTGGCAATTTCATTCACCTTTCATGATTATTAGTCTCCCCAAAAAGGTTCATAATACAGACATAAAATCCTCACATAGCATCGTTTACCTAAATCCAATTTAAATTTTGCCATAAAGACCCATAAAATTCATCTAGCATTAAAACTTTAACATATGAAAATATCGGCATAAGTTGATGCAGGTCTCATCAATGATAATATACATATCCTTAGTATATCAGCAGGACATTAGAAGGGTCACACCGATAAAATTATATACCAAAAGAATGCGGGTTTGTATTTCTTATCGGCAAGACAAAGGGTATCGGCGTGACGATGTAAGGTCATATCGAGCTAAGTTACCTTTTTTTGATTGGAGAAAAGTGAAGTCTATAGGAGAGACTTTGGTCATCGGAGAGAGATTTCAAAACACTGTCTGAAGTGCTATTGGTCTTGCCAATAAAGCAAAGGGAGGACTCACTCGGTGAGACAAATGATGTCGGGCAAAGTTCGAAAAGTCTTACTGACCCCTTGGGTTACACCGATAGAACTAAGCATGCGGAGATAAAGGGTGTCGAGAAGACAATGCGCATTGTCTTGCCGAAGAAAAGGCATATCGGTGAGACATGTCACCACGGGGAGATCTAAGAGACATCACGGCGAGTATTATTCTGTTGACAGAACAATTTCCTGGTCTTGGTGACATAAGTTAACAAAGAAAACATCTCGGTAAGAAGAAGAGCTTTCGAAGTAAGGTGAAGAACTGTTGGCCCGATTCATTAATTCTAGGTGATAGTTGCTTCAGCGAAGGTCATGGCGATATAAAAGGCCAAAAGAAAGAAACTATCAGGGAGACCTATGATGACAGAGAAATTGCAAGACGTCTTAGCGGATGGGTGAACGTTCAACAGGTGAATCAGCTAGAGATTTGAAATGTCTTGCTGATATGAGTCCTGATGTGACAGCGAGAATTTTCAAAAACTTGCAGCATTCATGTCTCAGTAAAGACATTAATGGCGCCACGAAGCGTAAAATATTTTGCATATCAAAGTATGCTCAATTGAAATCATTGTCTCATGAAATTGGCAGCGAAGAAGAGCAAGGGAACCAGCAAAGCAATTAAGGCATTCACTTGGCTTGGATTTGCAAGAAAGTTACAGTAAGTTTCTCATCCTCTCAAAATTCATAAAATTTGAATATGGAAGGCACTAGTTCAGGAAAACTAAAGGGAATAAAACCCGGGAAGGGTAGCCAATCAAAACCAAAGAAGAAAAAGACTGAATTGCAACCAAAGGGCACTAAAAGAAAATTAAATCAAGACCTCATAGACCAATTACCTGGTTCTGGGCCTAAAGCTAGGCATTTTGCACAGCTTAAAGCGGAAGTTGACAAATTGGACGACAAATGCAAGTTTATAGGGGATGTTTGGACTCCAATTAGATGGTATGAGTTATTCAATTTCCATTATCACAGGAGAAATCACTTTGAGCCAGTATGCAATCCATGGAGGCTCAATTTTGGGAAATTGGTGTGCCCTAATGTTTTTATTGATGTCGAACTGGTAAAATTGTTGGCTGGACATTATGACTCGAAGAATAAAGCTATATGTGATTTTTCAGGGAATTCGTTGATACATGTATCTGAGAATGCAATTGTTGAGGTTTTCAGGATGGAGGGAATATGCAGTGAGAAAATAATAAGTGAGGAGCTCGATAGTGAGTTCAAAAGGATGGACACCATTTATAAAGGATGGAGATTACCCCTGCATAGAAATAGGTGTCATGGAGAACCTACTCCAATGGAAGAGAGTGAGGGACCACCATTTCATGTAGATCTCTTTGAACCCTACCTAAAATACACTTACTTTTCAGTGGGGCAAGTATTGGGGATGGAGGTACTTGAGCATATGGCGGTTGTGCCCATGGTGATTGCTGCAGATATTTAGTATCACAATTCCAGATCATTTGATTATGTTGCACATGTTTTTAAGGATTTGGATGTAGGTTTGATGGCGATAAAGAATGGTGCATCTATTCTCCATCTCAGGAATTATTCACTACTGATGCACTTAGTGTTGTATTTTGGACAAGAGTTAGGTTTATGGCCCCAGGAGTTGAGGATTTCACAATCTGACAAGCAAGGTAGGCCATTGCCTGTTCAATTATGGACTGTTGTTTGGGACAGCAGGTTTGCCAATTCAAATTTCCTGCATTTTGAAGAATTCTTTGTGAAACCCTTGTATAGATTTTTCAATCATCCTTGTGATTATTCTTTATCTGAAGAAGTAAAAAGGTTTCTTAGGCCTAGAGATTATAATGGACCAATCAACCACAACTAGGGTGATTGGTATTGCTTAGAGAATGCCACAATGATTAGGGTTTATGGTTTTGACGATACACCATTCATTCTGCCTAGAACTGTCCCGGATAGAATTGCATACCTAGAAATTATTAGGCAAATAGATTTCTCCAGTGTTATGAACCTAAGTTCATATGGGAAACAGTACTTTATGCCCAGTACATTGTGTTTTAGTGATTTTACTATATTAGCCAAGGAGGGTTATAATCTGATTCTAGATAAATTATTGCACTACAACATGAGAAGAGCACCAGCAAGAAAAAACTTTGATCCAGAGGGATATATCCACTCTGCCAGGCAAAAACTAAATTTTGGAGGGTACCAGCATGTACCCTATAAATCTAATGACATAATTAGAAACCTGGAGGCAAAGGAAGTAGAAATTATGATTGAGAAACATGATCAGGAGTTGGTGGATGCTGAGTTGTCATCCTCCATTAAAGGGATATCAGAAGTTAACATGCCACAAAGCTCATCTGGGAAGGTATCAAGAATGAAGACTCGGGATTATGCCTATGTTGCCAAAGAAACAGATGTTGAGGAAACTATTGATGTAGATACAAGACATGAACACTATAGGTCTTTTATATCAGATGATGAATTTATAGAGACCTCGGAGTTTAAAACAATTTTATATAAGCAAAAAGGGAAAGACATAAGGGGACTGGTTGACAATGTCACTCCAGGAAATGAAGATCAACCATTAAAAAGCTTAAACGATGAGGTAGACAAGGAGATGACTAACATGACCCCTGAAAAGGGAAGGGAGATGCTAGAGAAGGTAGGTGTTATGATTTTCCCAAGTTTGGATCTGAATTCTGCATTAGTTTTTGACAGTTTCTTAAAAGATAACAATGCTACCCACAAGCTCAGCATAGAGAAGGTGAAGGAGGTATACACAAGATCAAGATACAATCCTAATGATGAAACATTGATGATTTGGGCCTTGTATCCTCCTCACAAAAAATCAATTGTTATTGATACTGAGAAGGCATTCGGACATGTCATGACCCTGAAGGCTGGGGAGGTTGATCTTGTTGCAACTGCAGACATCGGGATAAATATAGCTAATTTGAATAAAGCCCAAATCCAAGCATTGATCAAGGAGAGGGAGATGTATAAAACTAATAATGAGAGAATGCTGAGAAGAATGAACACCTGAAAGACTTGGTAGGTGTTGTAACAGAGCCAACAAAGATGCTCACCCAAGGTGAGAGTTCACGAAAAAAGACCATTGGGAAGGATCAACTGCATACTCTCAAGGGAAAATGGATGCATTTTCTGCAACAATCAAAAGGAGGCAGGTCGTTTTAACCACTTGGTTAAATAAACTCTAGGGAAAACATTCACAATACATGGATGCAATAAAGGAGCACAGGAGAGTGGATAGCAGAATCCAAGAAAAATTTGAGGAATTGCAGCAAAAGGATACTCCTAGTAGTATAGAGATTGAAAATGCTAATTGTATCATGGATAGGCACAGGGATTTCTTTGAGGAATTACAAGGGGATGTGCAGGGATTGACAGAGGCTGCCGAAGATAGATTGACTAAGTTATGTGATGATGAAGGGAAACTGAAAGAAGTGACTACGTGGAAAAGTGAATGCGAAATGATACTCCAAGAGATGTTGAAGACAGCCACTATGAAGGATGTGACATTGGATGAAGCATGTGAGTAGAATGAGCGAATGATGATGATGGAGATTGTGATGCATGATGTGTTTGGAGATGTTGATACTCATGAGCGCCAGGATTATACAGAGCATATGTTTGCAGTCCATTTGTGGCTTAACACAAATTAGTTAATAGTTAATTTTTAAACTTTTTATGCTTTAAACTTTTTTGAAAAGGCACAACCTTTTGCAAACTGATGTATAAATATTCGTTGTTGGATAAATTTTTGGTAGTAGAAGATAGAATTAGAATAGGATAGATTGTTGTAAGCACTATATTTTCATAGTGATATTCAAGGAAACTATGCTGCATGTATGAGTTTTGAAGGAGATAATGAAAGACTATTGATTTGGTGGCTTCGTTCTAGTATCAATTGTTTGTTGGATTCCTACGATTATTTGATTGTCTCCAACCTGATGTTTCTTGATTTTTTAAATTGAAGTATCAAGTATATATTCGATTTATCAGTGCACATTTGTTGTTTCTGTGTGATTTGATTTATTGGATTCTTTAAAGAAGAATTAAATTCCTTTCAATCAATTACAGTAATCTGGGAATGTTATTTGGATTAGTAAGAAGAACCAGATAATTAGATTTGATATTCTGCCTCAAGTGGGGTTTATCAATTACATCCTTGCATGTTTATACCAGTTATAAACTCGTAATTGTATGCCAAATGATTAGAGAATTTGCTAGATAGAAACCACTCATCATAGGCCTCCATTTGACTCCATTTTACCCAATAAGGCACTAGTCTCCCTTATTTCCATTACATTATTTTTATTCATCTCATTTGACATCTCTTAATTGAACATATTAATTCATACCTTGACATTGCATATACAATTCATACCAAATTAGGATCATATCTTTCCACTGTTAAATTGTCATTTGTGGATAGTTAGATCAAGTAGGAAACATAAATTCAAAATCTATGTTGCTCATATAGGTGCACCCGCCTAGGTCTAGCAGAGCCTTAAGAGTAGAGGGTTCAACCATACTGGTTGGCCTTGTTAGTTGACCAATAATGTAGTGAGAGTTTGGAAAGCTCTCGTGGTCCATTCAAACTAGCATTTTTGAGACTCAACTCAATGCAGTCCCACTAGGCATGCCAAAAAAAGAACTATTGATGCCTAAAGTTGCTAGGAAAATAGCCTTATAGGAAACTCACTTAATGGGGGATCAATTGCGCTAAACTAAGTAACCTCCGATTTTTTAAACAAGTCAGATCCTTTTGTAATTCGAGTTTAGAATGGGAAAAGGAAGTAGATATAAAAAATAAAGTTTAATCCCTAAGGCAATGTGACAAGATTTAGTTATATGGGCATGGGAAACCTTCCTTTCAGATGAGGTTTGAGGGCTCATTCAACAATCTTCATTTCCGAGAATAACAAAAACCAAAGATGAAAATCCTAAGCAGTTAATCAAATAACATAGTATAACTTTTGCATACATCTACTGAACAAGAAGAGTTTGAGACATGATCCGAACAGAAAATTTCTATTGATATTATAAAAGTTGTGCAGATAAACTACTTAGTACAACAATTAGCACAGTATAATGTTTTATATTAACTAAAAATAGAGAGGTCGAACAATTGGCATAGTCTGTAAGTCTTAATATAATAATCAGAAAACAATACAAAGGCTTAGAGATTTTCAGTCTCTTTTATGTGATTTTTGAACCCTTTCTCAAAGAGCAAGAGTAGTATATATAGATCACCCACTCCTAGAGAGCCAATAACTAAAAAATATTCCCAGGTACGAGCAATGATATTTGTCGCCATGATTCCCTAAAGTCGTTGTCACAGAAAGATTCGATACATAGTACATAGTCGCCTTTGAACAAGATGCGCTTCCCAGTAAATGATGACTGTGGTCCTAGGGAAGAAGCCACAAAACTCTCTAGGTGACATGTTTCAGTCACCCACGAAGTTGGTTAGGACATGTGGCAAAGAGACGGGGCTTCATACTCGTTCATTCCAACCTTTCAATCAAAATCCCCATGGAGAAGACACGTGGAGAAGTCTGCTTCCGAATGTTGGTCATGGGGTCCGCCAAAAGGTTGACCGTAGAATGATGCAACGTGGCACGTGGAAAGATCTCGGAGGAGAAACAAAGGAGAGAGGGCTCTCAAAGGCCCACACTTCTGACACGTAGTGAAAGGGCGGGGCTCGATAGAGAAGCAAGGGAAGAATCCCCTTCAAGGAACATGCACTAGACATGTGGAGCAAGTGAGCGAGGTCATTGTGAAAAGGGGCCTTAGAATGTTTAAACATATAAGGCATGGGTCAGGGTCATGCAAAATAACAACACCAACCCGAAGGGAGCTCTAAGGATTTTTATCCATAAGGACTTCTAGGGGCACTACATTGTGGAAGTGTCACTTTTGTAAAATTGAATTTCAATGCAACATTTCTAGATTTAATTCCACCCTCCTTCATGTTTGAGGCAAAGGTTAGATGTATATGTCAAATTATTAAAAAATCTCAAATATAAGGCTAAGTAAATTATGGGATACTAGTGAAGATAATGCACCTACATTTGCTATTTTTCCACTAAGGAGGAGGGGACTTCAAAGTTCTACTTCTACTACTTTGCAAAGGCCAAAAGAACATATTAAAATTTCATCTAGCTTAGGGATAGAAAAATTTAAGGGGAAACGTAGGGTAACTAGTGATGCTCCAAATCTGTTGGAAAATTATTCAATATGCAAGCGAAGGATGAGGTAAATGATGTCATTGGAAAATACTTATTTTCCAATAGCATTCCTTTCCATGTGGATCACCCCCCTTGTTATGATGAGTTTGTGGCAAATATAATAAGGGTGGGTCCATCATATGTTTCACTTGGGGATACTAAATTAAGGACAACAATATTGGATAAAAACTATTACATGATTGATATTTTAATTAAAAATTGAAGGATAATTGAGTCACAATCGGATGCAACATAGTCATAGATAAATGGATGAGTATTAGGCATTGTCCACTCATCGATATCATGTTTACATGTGTGTAATATTATTATTTCCTTACCATTTTTGATTGTTCAAGACATCACAAAGATGTTTATTTGTAATTCCTACTCCTTAAAGATCTTATAGGGGAGGTTGAGCCGCAAAATGTGGAGAAAGTAGTGATAGATGTGGCACATGTTTGCAAAGCTAGAGAGAAGATAATTGAAGTAGAATATAGACATATTGTATAGAATTTTTTTTGTGCATGTCATGAATAATGCACCCAAGGATGTGCCAAAAATCAATTGAATCAAAGCAATTGTTAGTGATGTTAGAGATGTGAAATTTTCTATCTACAACCACCACACTTCACATGCACTCTTTAGGATCTTCTCCAAAAAAGAATGCTTAAAACATATAGAGAATAAATATGCATTATACTTAATTCTCTTGGAGAGGATTCTTAAGTTGAAAGAGGCATTGTAACTAATGGTTGTGACAACAAAATAGAATCAATGGCTGATTCTAAGACAAAGCAAGGGAAAATAATGGATCTAGTGAAGAGTGATGTTTTATCGACTAATGAAAAACATATTGTATCCACCATTACTCCAATCTTCAAAGTGATTTGATATGAGAATGTTAATTCACCTACCTTTGGATATATGAGTGCATTGATAATGTGCTTGACCAAATGAAGATTGTTGTATGATTGAAAGATGGCTACACTATAATTCTAAAACAAATATATTCAACCAATAATTTATCATAGATTGGAGAAGCTTAACACTCCCTTACCCAATGTGGTTGCCTATGTGTTGAACCCAAAGTGGTACATGTAATATTTGGTATAGAATACTCTACACCATGCAAGATTTGGCTGAAGATTATAGCCACCTAAGATCTAGGAACTTCATGAAAGCACAAGAGAATTCAACTATGAAAGAATAATGCTATTCTATCAAAGGATACAAATGATATCAATTGTTCTATCAATTATGTTAATCAATATGATTTACATATGAAACCACCTGATTATATGGCCAAGGTGAGATATAGGATTAAACAAGATTATGACAAGTGTCTTAATCCTATGACATGAGACAACTTATCATAACTTCCTAGGAATCAAGTATTAATGTCAAAAGATAAGATAAGATCTAATGGAATCTAACACCTAAAAATATTCCTTCCTAGGACCTAAATAAAATTAACATGTAAATAGGACCTACCAATGACTGGATAGGTAAAACCCCTATTTACACCCAACATCCCCCCTTAAGTACAACTTACTTGGAGTAGTTGATTATTATGCAAATGACACAAAGATGGGTCCCAACTATGAGGACATGTTAGCTACCCATGTATAAATTATAGTGTCAAAAAAAATTGTATGTGACATTTTCACACTTGTTTGGGTCCTCCTTGTTAAATTGGACTTAATGTTGTCTTGATTTAGTGTTGTAGTGTGTTTAACACATTCATATTAGGTCTTGGGCCCTTGTAAGCTAAATGAACCTAATTATACCTTATTTAGGGTGTTGTAAAGTGTTGTACCAAAATTTCACACTAATCTATGGTTTTCATTATTAATGGGGCTTCTTTATGCCTTAATTGGCCTTATTTTGCATCCACAAGCCTTAATGCATCTTTTTTAGGATAATCCCAACATAAACCAGCATGCAATCATAATTCATGTCTTTTTAGGCTATGTAGCCCAGATTTGGTGATCTAGGACTCATACACCACCTTGGGTGTATGGGTCCCACCTAGGTTCCAAGGCCTCGATCTTGATTTCACATGAATCTAAACATTTTTGAAAAATGTGTCCCATAGCTAAGCCTAATGGGACTCATACACCACTTTTGGCGTATGAGTCTTGTGTGGCCCAAAATAAAATTAAATTCAAATTCTTGGCGAGATTTTATCCTCCTATATCTGATGTTAGCTTGTAGTGTTGTAATTTCGGGAAATTTGGCATAAACAAGTATAAATACAAGGTTATTTAACTCATTTTCACCTAAGACTTTCATGAGAGAATTCCTTATAGAAAACTGGAGTTTACAAGAGCTTACAAGAGCATTCAAGAGCCTTCGAGAACTAATTATTAAGTGTTTTGGAGCATTATTCAAGTATCAAGCATGATGTCAAAGTCATCATGCATCATGTTTGTTTTTGAGCTAACAATTGTGACGTAGGGTTTCATGATTCAAGCAAGCATTTAATTCAAGATCCATCACATTCAAGCAAGAGCCAAGATCTACATCCATTGGAGCTATTTCATACATTTTTGCAACACTTTATTGCTAGGGTTTGGTGAGTTGTAAGATTACATGTTGTTCATTCATCATTCCTTTATCTTATTTGATTTCATTACAAGGTTTGATTACCAAAACGGGGTTTGACCAAGGCAAACCCCTTTCCACTAACAAAATAACATTATTCCCTCTCTTTAGTGTGTGATTTGCAGGTGTAGGTTGAAGATCCCCTAAGGAGCAAGATGTTGGAAATATGGAGCCTTGCAACATGAGCATGAAGTGTATGTGGATTGATCTGGTTGTTCCTATGTTGTCATTGATGTCAACATGTTGACAACTATATGGGAAGCTTACTTGGTTTATCAGAATTTGTTCTCTTCTAGAAGTGTTCTTTTTTTATGAACCAATGAATTGGTTCTTAAGTCCTAAAATCACCGCAACAAATGATATGACTCTAATCTCTTAACCATGTTATCATGTCTCATTCAGACATATATATCCTATATCTTGAGAAGTTTTGTGTTGTGAGTAGAAAGTTATCATTGACAGAGTTTAGCTTTGTACTCTACTGGTGTTTCTCTGCTCTACATATCAGTGTGGGAGACTCTGCATTTTCTTAAGGAGAACATTCTAATGTTGTGGTTCTATTGGTAGTATCTATGATAGTAGTATGATGAGAAATTGATGTAACATCAGAACCGAAAGGTGTTTGCTTTGAGGATTGTATGTTGGTTTGTAGTTTTGTGGTTATGTCCTAGTCTTGGCCAACCTAACGTATGACACACATTAAGAAGACTAGATACACTTTTTGGTAGATCTATGCTGACTTGATATGATGCACTACATGGATTAAAAAAAAAATCATATATGGTGCCAACAAGAGTGTTTTTGATTGTTTTGATTTCATCCAATTAGGCCAACCTAATTGATGAATGAGATATACTTGTATATATATAAGATTCTTTGAAGAGGAAAAGGGAGAGATGGAATGTGGTGTAGTAGTAAGGTGTAGTGAAGTGAGAAGAGGATCAAGGGATATGTCAAGATCTGAGCCTAAATGCTTTATCAATTGAGGATCATAACAGAATAGTTGAGTGACTGTTGTGAGAGGCAGTACTTATTATTTAGAGATTCATTGGAACTAAACCCTGCACACATAAGGTGTATTCTATCAGTTCATACTCTTGGCAGTGAGCCATAACTTTTGTATCTTGGCGGTTAGCCATCTTTTGTATTTAGGTTGCGAGCCTTTCAAGGACAGTGAGTCTTGGTAGTGAGACCTATAATCTCTTGTATCTGGATATAATATATTGTGAGTTAACCCTCATCGTGGTTTTTCCCTTTTTGGGTTTTTCACATAAAAATCTTGGTGTTCATGTGTGTTGATGCATTCATTTGTTTTCATGTTCTCTCTTGTTGTTTTAGTCAGAATTGTGATAATGTTTAGATGGATTTTATTTAACTATTTTTATGGAATACTGATTCACCCCCCCTCTCAGTATTCCAGATATTCAACAATTGGTATTAGAGCTTGGTTCCTCTAAAGGAGTCTAACAACTTGATGAAGGTCTCAAAATTTGAATATAGAAAAAAAATTCCTTCAAAAGTGATCTCTCCTGGATATTCAAAAGAAATTGAAGATCTAAAGAATAAGTTGAAGGAAGTGAATGATTGCATCAAGGATCTGAGAAGTAGATATGAAGAATCTTGTGATCAATTGAGAAGAGAACATGATGGGGTCACCGTACTGCTACAACAATTGGAAGAAATGAAAAGAATTGAAGTATTTCAGCAAGTTGAAATTCAAGGGAAGATGGATGAATGTATCAAGCTCAAGCAAGAAACGGAAATTTTGAGATCAGATTTGGAAAAGGAGAAAATATTTGAGGATAAATTTAAGGCAAGTTTTGCAATGCTTGAAGACTTGATTATTTCTTAGAGATCAACAATGGACAAAAGTGGTTTAGGATTTGAAGAAGTTTGGAGTTCAAAAATGAAGCAATCTCCTGACAAGAAGACTCAGTGCAAAGATGGAAAAATCAAGAACTTAAGAAGCAATACTGGAAGAACTCCCATCAAACAACATAATTTTCAAAGGTTCTTTTCTTTCAATGGTTCTTTTCATTTATGCAATAAATTTGTTCATCGGGAAAAAGACTGCAAAAATAGAATGAATGATAAGCTATCATTCTCTGAAAAATATTTTAAGTGCAAGAAGTTTGGACACGAGGCTAATCAGTGTGAATATAGATTAAATAAAAGAAAGTATGGAAGAAAGAATGTTGTTTGTTGTGATTGCAGCAATCTGAAACATTTTGCTAATAACTACAAAAGGAGAAAAAATGACTATCCGACAAAGAAACATGAACCAATCTTTGATTCGAAAGAAGTAAGAAAAGAGATGAAAATAATCTGGAGAAAGGAAGGAGAATTCAAGCAAGTTGAATCAAGATCATCAGTCTTATCTGTGTCAACTTATGGTGCAGATATACCCGTCAATTTTTGAAGTCTAACAATGAAGAAGGGGGGGCAATTATCAGAAAATCTAATAAACCCCCTCATCTATACTTATGTCACATCATGACAGAAGTATATTTAATGTGGTAACAAATTTAGAAGGACTTTTTCAATCACATGTCTAAAGAATGAACGTTGTAGAATTTAAAGGGATGGAAATGCGCATGAATTTCGAGGTGATCTACGTACAATTTGAAGCATTTATTGCAAAAGCATTCAAAATGAAAGAAATAAATTCAAATATTCAAAAGGCATATGTATTTTTGGAGAAGTGTACAAAGGAAGTTTGGAGAAACCAAAGCAATTTTGAGTTTCAGGGTTTGAAGGAAAAAGTGGATTCAAAGCATGCTCTGGAAGCTAGACATCTATCCTATTCTTCACTAGAAATTATAGAGGTATTCTGCTTACACAATATTTCACCTTTTATGAAATGGATAATTTGAAGGTTGTGAATTTTTTGATAGATTGCAAAGGAAACATTTGAAAAATCTATCGAAAGAATCAGTTGGTTCATTCTCTTGTATTCCTCCTAAAGTGTTTCCCTCTGAAGATGTCTATGCATACATCTATAGTAATATTGAGGAAATGTCACTAGTTTAGCTAATTATCCTATGGAATAATGAATTGGAAGAAAATCATGATGCTTACAAAATCTTAGTTGCGAAGAAATTGGATGTATGGTGGAAATCCCCTCTGTTTGAATTCGACATGAAGTATATTTGAATGGTTTTGAGTAGGATTCATGATGAAACACATTTGATTACTAGAGAAGCAATTAGAGATGTAACTAGTATGTGTTCCTCTAGACCAGTTCCCAAATGACAGTCTGTGAATGAGCAAGAGATAATTGAGATCAGTGGTGCGACCCTTGAAGGAAAAGAAATTTTTCTGAGTACAATTGAAGATCTGATCATTAGGTATAATGCGATGGTTATTGGTCATAAATATTTTTTACCTTGCAATGACCTCATAGTCTCTACTACTATTGTTCACAGTGCTATTGATATGGTTAGAAGAGGTATGGATTATGACCTGTGTGAGCTACTTCAAATACATCTTTTTAAGAATTTGAAGGGAATCGAGAAGAGCAAGAAAAATACATTTTGGTATGGGAATTTTATTGTATACTTACTCTTTTGCTTCTTGAAAGATTTATTGGTAATAGGAAGGATAGAATGGAAAAATGCATAACATATTTCTCATCAGATCAGGAATTTCATGATAAATCTTGGTGGTTCAGATGCTCAAGACTGCTCTTGTTGCATTATTTGGAACATTTCAAATGAGGATGAGCAAAAGATTAAGGATTCCAGGAAGTATAACTAAAAGGTACTCCAGAAGTATTAATTTCCTAGTTTCTATAGATTTATGTCATATGGAAGCAGTTGAACCCGGATTGGAGTGGATATCTGAGTTAGATTATGAAGTGTCTAAGGATAAAATTGATCATTATGCAAGAATTCTTTTGGACAACCCTAATAACCCCAATGAAGAAGAAGCCTCTGGTAGTGCAACCTGAATAGGGAAGAAGAGAAAGAGTGTTGTCAAACAAGAATTTTCTGAAGGAAGTGAATCAGAGAGAGATCAACATGAGCATGAAAGCATAAATATTCAAGTAGCTTTAAAATAATTACAAAAGTTAATTCTCAGTGTTAACTTTGATTCATCTATATCAATTGTGGAAAATCTCATAAACATGATTAATTATTTGAAAGTTTATATCTCTGGACTAGAAGTGCATGCTGGAATTAGGTCTACGAAAGAAGATTTAGTAGATATCAAGAATAAATGTGCAGATGCACATCAAAGAGTGGTAAAGGAATTGGAGAGTGTACAATTTTTTGAGGAAGAGGCCCAAGAACTGCATTCTTTTTGCCTAAATTGGTCTAGCAATACACTCAATATAAGAGATGAGATAAGGAAGAGAGAAACTCGGATGAGTACTCAAGCATATATATACAGATTGGTAGATGATAGAAATAATCAGAGGTGGTCCTACATTGTACAACTTCAGGACAATTTTTTTTCCTTGTAGGATCAAAGGACAAAAGTGATTAGGAAGTTTGTGGCACTCAGAGATATGGTAAAAATCAAGTATAGTCCTGTATCTAGTGCTCTCGACAGTATTGGTAATCTATTAGAGATTAATCACTACAATAAATCCTTGTGATTAGCTCCCTTTTCTGCTCCATTTTTTCTTCCACCCATTGTTTTAATGTATTTTTGTCTAATTTTTTTAAAAAGTCGATGCTATTTATTGGGATGGTGCTATTTTTGGCATTTTTATGCCGATCAGAACAAGTAGGCACTAATTTAGGCACAAATTAGCACCTACATTAGCACCTAATTTAATGCCTAATTTAGCACCTACTTTAGAGCCTACTTTAGCTACAGTCTTTGACCAAGATTGAACTATTTCACAAGACTCTTGTAAGTGAAAAATTTGCATGGGAAGAAGGAAAAGCTTCATTGAAGGATATCTTGAAGAATCTCAAAGGTTCCTCATCTTCAAGTTAATACAATTCTCTTTGTGTTCATATCTTTTTGGTTAATTCTTGATGCATATACATATATACTGGACCCCATCCTTTTCCATTGATGTCAAAGGGGGAGAGAGAGAGATAGATAGAGGGGAAAAAAAAATTGAGAATAGTTTTGAGAGGGGGATTATTTTAGTTGCATTATATTGGAAAAATGTTTTTGACATGCATGTTGCCATCAATGTCAAAGGGGGAGATTATTGGAAATATGGAACCTTGCAACATGAGAATGAAGTGTATATGGACTGATCTGGTTGTTCTTGTGTTGTCATTGATGTCAACATGGTGACAACTGTATGGGAAGCTTACTTAGTTTATCAAAAGCTATTCTCTTTTGGAAGTGTTCTTTTTGATGAACTAGTGTGTTGGTTCTTGAGTCCAAAAATCACCGCAACAAATGATATGACTCTAATCTCTTAACCATTTTATCATGTCTCATTCAAGAAACTATATCCTAGATCTTGAGAAGTTTTGTGTTGTGAGCAGAAAGTTATCATTGACAGAGTTTAGCTCTATACTCTACTGGCGTTTCTCTGCTCTACATATTAGTGTGGTAAACTCTACATTTTCTTAAGGAGAACATTCTAATGTTGTGGTTCTAATGGTAGTATCTATGATCTTAGTATGATAAGAAATTGATGTAACATCGTATCCAAAAGGTGTTTTCTTTGAGGATTGTATGTTGCTTTGGAGTTTTTGTGGTTATGTCCTAGTTTTGGCCGACCTAACGTATGACACACATTAAGAAGACTAGATATACTTTGTGGTAGATCTACACCGACTTGATATGATGCACTACATGTATAAAAATGGTTTAAATCATATATGGTGCCGACAAGAGTGTTTTTGATTGTTTTAATTTCATCCAATTAGGTCGACCTAATTGATGAATGAGATACACTTGTATATGTATAAGATTATTTGAAGAGGAAAAATGAGAGATGGGATGTGGTGTAGTAGTAAGGTGTAGTGAAGTGCGAAGAGGATCAAGGGATATGTGAAGATCAGAGCCTAAATTCTTTATCAGTTGAGGATCGTAACAGAATAGTTGAGCAACTATTATGAGAGGTGGTACATCTTATTGAGAGATTCATTGAAACTAAACCCTGCACATAGAAGGTGTATTCTATCAGTTCATACTCTTAGCAATGAGCTGTAACTTTTGTATCTTAGTGGTTAGCCTTCTTTTGTATTTAGGTTGTGAGCCTTTCAAGGAGAGTGAGTCCTAGCAGTGAGCCCTGTAATGTCTTGCATCTAGATATAATATATTGTGAGTTAACCCTCATTGTGGTTTTTCTCTTTTTCGGTTTTCCATGTAAAAATCTTGGTTTTCATGTGTTTTGATGCATTGATTTTTTTTCATGTTCTCTCTTGCTGATTCAATCAGAATTGTGATAATGTTTAGATGGATTTTATTTAACTGGTTTTACGTAATATTGATTCATCCCCCTCTCCGTATTTTGAATATTCAACACATATTGGAAAGAAGTTTTAAAAATTTCCAAAGTTGTCCAAGTTATTACCTTGCTTTGAAGATCAGTAAAACACACCTATAGGTTACAAATCAAAGTTTCATAGTTTCAGACCCGAAAGTCAAGTTGAGGAGGTTAAGTAGAGATTGAAGAGAAAATTCAGATCTTGATTCTCTAAAAAGGCCAAACTAGATTGATACGCCACTTCTAGCATATGAGTCTTAGTACAGTGAAATTTGTAGTTTTTAGGAGTTCGAGACATATCTCTGGCAAATTTATGTTCCTACCCACAAACCCTAATTTGGGAAAATCACCCAAACTAATGTATGAGTCCTAGCAGACATTAAATTCATAATATTCAACATTTAAGGTCTTCAATCAAGTTGCTACAGACTTCCAGGTGCACACCTTTGATCTCTCAACTTTTTGTTATGGTTTACATGCATTTCTAGGTCATTTAGTGAAGTTTTGCATTGTATTAGGTTTTAACATTAAAACTTGCATGTCATTTGTCTTTCCAAGCCCTAGGTTGGTGGTGAACCCTTCCTTAGTCTCTAATCAAACCCTAGGACACCCTATTGAAAGATCTCTTTTCCCTACTTCACCCTTGGATTGAGATCTCTAGGGTTTCCTTGAATGAGAGTGTAGAAGATTGTTGTTCTATGTCCTAAACCATAAGCAATGACAATTTTCAACCTTTCATTTTGGTGAACCTGCATTTAGAACATATTAATTCTGATTTGGAGTGCATCATCATCCTAGATCTAGCTTGCATTGACTTTGCATTAGGGTTTACATTAGTTAATTGGCATTCTAGGGTTTCAAAATCTTGCATTAGTGAAAGTGCATATAGGTTGCATTTTTGCATCTTGCATTATTGAATTTCATCTGAAATCTACATTTTCACTTAGCTTGGACATCATCCAAAATAGAAAACATAACATTCACACAAAATTTGCTGAAAATGATTCAAAAACCCTAAACTAGGACTCATACGCCCCTTTGGGTGATTTAGTCCTAGTACAGGAGATTTTTCTTGATTTTTGGGTATTTTGTGCTGACTATTATTCATTGTTCAGACCCCTAAAAAACCTTGATTGGGACTCATACACCCCTTTGGGTGATTTAGTCCTATTTTAGATTGCATTTTACAACATTAAATTCTTTGTTTTTGTGTTTCAATTTTCTATTGTTAATTTTTTGTTTCAGTTTGCAGAGCCCCTATTACATTCATTTCATTGCATTTAGCTTAGCTTCATTACATCTTTCATTTCCTTTATTTTCCCTTATATGATCTTTTCTACTTGGTGTCTTATTGCTAATACTATAGTGAGATGAAGTTTGAGACTCATGTCATCCCACGGCAACACAATCGTCGTGGATCTTGGGTTGTCTAGCTCTTTCACTACTAGTGTTGACACTAGTTCACTAGGTATGGACCATACCCTTAACAACTCTTTACCTTCAATTAGTGTGACACATATTGAAATAATGGTTGTTAGTGTGTTCTTTTTTCCCGAACATATGAAACCTATTAAGCCTCGAGAAGACTTATTTTTCAAATGCTATCGAAAATTCAAGGTGAAATGCATAGCAAAACTATCACTTCAAAACATGCCTCAACCCACGACCGAGCTTACTATACTTGAAAAAACCATGATCAAAACTAAATACATTCCAAACAACCAAGACAAACCTAAGATAGATCCTTTTCCTATTTCCTACAAAAGACCAAGAGATAACGAAAACAATCCCGTCAAACCTCCTAGGATAAAACGAGTTTACAAAGTTAAAGAGAAAGTGGTTGAACAACCTCCCTTGGTTCCTTTCGTTCCTCCCCTTATGGAAGAAAAGAAACCTATGGTTGATCAACCCACTCCTACACAAACACAACTTGAAATTTGTACTAAAAGAAATAAAAATTCTAGATAGCGTAGGCGTAGACATCGTGTTGTTGCTCGAAGATTAAACAAACAAATAAACAAAGAAAATTAAAATCCAAACCTAACTAAAGCAGTGCACGATGAGTCTCCCTCTTCGTCGAAACAAAGAGATCTTCTACCGCAACTGTAAAAAGAACTAAACCCTTCTTTGGACATTATCATTCGACCTCCTGTTGTGATTAACTTAGATGACGATGATGAGGTTGCTAAAATTGACGAGGAGATGTATAATGAATTGAATACTTTTTTTTCCTCTTCTAGGAGCTTACATGATAATTCTCCTAGCAAGAGTGTTGAATTTGGTGATGGTCCTTGTTCGACACTCACTATTTTCCCTTTGGCTAGTTGTCTGCCTTCTATATATGATGAACACGATTGGGATGCAGACAACCTACTCATAGGTTGACTCGCATGTGCTTTACTAGTCTTTTGCATTATTTACTTTTTTCATTTTTCTTTACGTGATTGCATGTGCGTAATGTGATCCCCCATATTATTCTATTTGATGTATCTCTCTCTCTTTGTGATATTCCTCTATTTGTACCTACATTCTTCTCTATGTCGTAATCATTTTTTCATTTGTCTTGTGTTTTCCTTTTGGGGATGATGCAAGGCATCAAGATATTCATGTCTCTTCCATGTTGACCCAAAAGCTTTTCCTTTAACCTTTTATCTTGTTTTTTCCTTTTGGAGATGACGCAAGGCATCAAGACATTCATGTCTCTTCCATGTTGACCCAGAATCTTTTCCTTTATCTTTTTTTCTTGTGTTTTCCTTTTGGGGATGGTGCAAGACGTCGAGACATTCATGTCTCTTTCATGTTGACCTGAAAGGATTTTCTTTGTTTTCGCTCTCTTTGTGTCATTCTTCTAGTTCTATGAGTATTTGGGGAATGATGATAGTTTAGAGCTCTCTAAAAACATTATAGCAAGATCATATTGACCCCAAATCCATGGATCCCTCATGTGTTTGGAGTTTCATTTTGGGGGCAACCCCTCTATTTTCCTTTTGCATGACGTAGCTTTATTTGGAAACATATGACTTGGCATAGGGATTTCCAAGTTAGCTCTCATGTCTTTTTTATTGTTAGCATTTATCATTTGCTACTTTAAAGTAATTTCTCATAGCAAGGTGTTTAGAAATTTCTTTAAAGTGGGGGCATACATTGGCATTATTCTTTTACATTTCATGTTTCATGGTGTAGTCTTCTTACTTCATGTGATGCATATTTCGCTTTGTGGATGGAATTGGGTGTGATGTCCCTCAAGAGTGTGATCTCTCTTAGAATATTACATTCCCCTTAGTGGCTTGATGTGACACACTACATCCCCTAAGTTGTGATTTTTTTATTCTTTGATTGGTCCTCTCTTAGAGACATTAGGCACAATGTTCCCTAAGCTAAAACCTTACATGAATTAAGAAAAACTCCTTTGAACATTCCCTATATTTTGATTATATGGTCACCTTGCATAACACACTTTTCATGCCTGTGGAGCCATTTGGTTTGTTCATGAGTTCCAAGCATACGAAGCCTTGCTTGCCTCATGAAGCTCGAATTTCGTTATTGTGTGGTGTCTTATCAAAGTTATCAAGAGGTATAACTTTGGTTTGGTTGTACAAGAAGCCAAACTGAGGCATGACTTTCCCATAGCCACTTGCATGTGTGTGAGTGCATACCGGTCATGTGTGTGTGTGTGTCTCACCTCTTTGAATACTCACCCAACGGATAGTCTGAAGTTTCATTGCCTCATAATGAATGTGGATTCTTTGGAAAAATGGCTTAGATCTGATCCACATCGCGATGTACAAACGATTGAAGCTTGATCCACTCCTTTCATTTTTTTCTTTTCTCTTTGTCTTTGGCAGTGTATGCTTGTGTTTTATTATTGCTTCTTATATCATTTTTCATGTGTTTTATTTTGTGCCTATGTTGGTTTTTCATAGGATCTTGATCCTGGGGGCTTGCACAACCCTCTTGATCATTTTTGTCCTATCTTACTAGTATTGGTCTATTAGGACCCCTCTTGATGTGTGTTGGTCTAATTTAGTGTGAGTTTGAAGCAAGTTCATCCTCTCACTAAAGTGGGGACTAAATGTAGTTTCAAAAAATGTCATATGTGACATTTTCACACTAGTTTGGGTCCTCCTTGTTAAATTGGACTTAATGTTGCCTTGATTTAGTATTGTAGTGTGTTTAACACATTCATATTAGGTCTTGGGCCCTTGTAAGGTAAATGAACCTAATTAGGCCTTATTTAGGGTGTTGTAAAGTGTTGTACCACACTTTCACACTAATATAGGTTTTTCATTATTAATGGGGCTTCTTTATGCCTTAATTACCCTTATTTTGCATCCACAAGCCTTAATTAATGCATCTTTCTGAGGATAATCTTGACATAAACCAGCATCCAATCATAATTCATGTCTTTTTAGGTTCTGTGGTGTAGATTTGGTGATTTGGGACTCATACGCCACCTTGGGCGTATGGGTCCCACCTAAGATTTGGGTCCTTGATTTTGATTTCACATGAATCTAAGAATTTTTGAAAAATGTGTCCCATAGCTAAGCCTAATGGGACTCATACACCACTTCTAGTGTATGAGTCCTATGTGGTCCAAAAGTAAATTAAATTCAAATTCTTGGTGAGATTTTGTCCTCCTATATCTGATGTCAACTTGTAGTGTTGTAATTTCGGGAAATTGGCATAAACAAGTATAAATATAAGGTTATTTCACTCATTTTCACCTAAGATTTTCATAAGAGCATTCCTTATAGAAAATTGGATTTTACAAGAGTATTCAAGAGCCTTCAAGAGCTGATTATTAAGTGTTTTGGAGCATTATTCAAGTATCAAGCGTCATGTCAAAGTCATCATGCCTCATGTTTGTTTTTGAGCTAACAATTGTGATGTAGGGCATCATGATTCAAGCAAGTGTTCAATTCAAGATCCATCACATTCAAGCAAGAGTCAAGATCTACATCCATTGGAGCCATTTCATACATGTTTGCAGCAATTTATTGTTAGGGTTTGGTGAGTTGTAACATTGCATGTTGTTCATTCATCATTCCTTTATCTTATTTGATTTCATTACAAGGTTTGATTACCAAAACAGGGTTTGACCAAGGCAAACCCCTTTCCACTAACAAAACAACATTTTTCCCTCTCTTTAGTGTGTGATTTGAAGGTCTAGATTGAAAATCCCCTAAGGAGAAAGATTGGAAAGAAGTTATCAAAGTGTCCAAAGTTGTCCAAGTACACCTACAGATTATAAATAAGAGTTTCAGACCCAGAAGTCAAGTTGAGGAGGTTAAGTAGAGATTGAAGAGAAAATTCAAAGCTCAATTCTCTGAAAAGGACAAACTAGACTGATGTGCCACTTCTGGTGTATGAGTCCCAGTACAATAAATTTGCAATTTTTAGGATTTCTAGACATATCTCTGCCATATTTTTGTTCCTGCCTAGAAACCCTAATCTGGGACTAAATGGCCTAGACTGGTGTATGAGTCCCATCAGGCATTAAATTCAGCATATTCAGCATTCGATGTCCTTAATCAAGTTGCTACAGACTTCTAGGTGCACACCTCTAATCTCTCAGCTTTGTGTTCTAGTTTACATGCATTTCTAGGTCATTTGGTGAAGTTTTGCATTGCATAAGGTTTTAACATTAAAACTTGCATGTCATTTTTCTTTCCAAGTCCTAGCTTGGTGGTGAACCCCTCCTTAGTCTCTAATCAAACCATAGGACACCCTATTGCAAGATCTCTATCCCTTACTTCATCCTTGGATTGAGATCTCCAGGGTTTCCTTGAATGAGAGTGTAGAAGATTGTTGTTCTATGTCCTAAACCATAAGCAACTACAATTTTTAGCCTTTCACAAATGTAGATGTGATCTCTCACAAACAAATAAAAGGAGAAAAACCAATGGGGCAAAACTCCTCCCCAAAAGAGAGATGAAGTAAAAAATGATCTCAATGAAGAATGAGAAGTACAAAACCCTATGCGAGAAAAAATTCCCCCCATAAGAGAGAAGAAAAGAGACCATGCAACCCTCTCAATGTTGAGTCTCCTATAATGATGGTAGAAGCTAGACATTGAATGCTGAAGATGATTCAATAGCGTCGAACAACGTTCCTCTCCTTAGAAAGAAACAAAACCAATAAGGTATGTAGGATGTCTTCCCATTCTTTAAAGGAAGATGAGGGAAGATAGATGATATGTGATATCTCTGAAGAATGCTTAAGTGTCTCCATGTCGATGCCAAAATTTGTCACCCTCCAAATGGGTGTTTTAGGCCACACTGTAGAAGATAAAAATCTAGAATCTCCTAAAAATGATTGTAGAAAACAATCCAAAAACAAGGATACCTCCTCTAAAGACAAAGAATCCTCCTCCAAATTTTCTCCAAAAGTATCCACACTCACATCAAAGTGTGAAGAATGATCATGTAGAGAATGAACAAGACGGTCAGAGTGTTCCCTCACAACAACTGAAAAAGGATCGTCTCCAACAAAGAGAAGATTAATGTAATAAATGATGTCTCCCAAATCTGAAATGTGAGACTCACAAAACAAACCAACAATTTTTTTCAAGTACTCATCCCTCGTAGCCATCTTTGGAAGACAATTTATGTCATGTTGCATTGAATCACAAGGAACCAAAACTATGGAATCACAAGCATCCTCAGAAGCTAGATGAAGGAGATGAGATCTTAGTGCATGCCATTCGACTACACCTATCATCCCCCATTGTGTCCTCAAAACATGATGAAGTAAGAACACTAGATGATTTTTCCAATGTTGAATTACAAGAGCCCTCGGCCTCAAGATGCTAACTCATAGATGAAGAAGATGAATACTATAAATCCATATTAAGAGCCATAGAAATTGAAGTCTCAATAGAAGTCTCAATAGGAGGAGAAGGAGAAGGTTATGTGTCATCAAAAGTACCAAAAAATTCCCAATGACCAAGCTCAATAGTTGTGTTATCATCAATAGGTCGAAACTCAACAAGTGGAACAAGGCAATCTGCAACAGGATCCTCTAGGAATGGAGGGCCATTCAAGTCTCCATACATCTCCCAAAATTTGGTCATAAGGTCACAAGGGATCTCAATACCATCAGTGGCCAATTGTGTGTCAATATCACAACTACAACCAATTACTCCCAAGATATATTCTTTTTTATGTCTTACACAACTCTCTTCCATTTAGATGAAGGTTTAGGAACTAGTCCATAGAGATATGGAAAAATATTAAGCCACCTACAATTTATTAATATTTCATCTTGCCAACACTTAAATTTTCATCGATTTAACCTTATTACAACATGATGTGTTTTGATACCCATATTAAACTCCTCACTTTTAGTCACACAATAGACCAATCAAGAGACATAAGCCAGCAAAAGCAAAATATTACCCCCCAAATTATTCAATCATAAAACCTCCCAAGCAATATATGATTTATAACACTTTATGCTTAGTGTGATTATAGGTGCCACTTGCTAACAACAATGAGGTGGACTTGATCTTAGTGCATACAGATTGCCAAATTTGGCCACAAGTTCAAAGTAAAAAATTTACACATAATGGGATCAATCTGACCACAACATTGGAAAGTACACAAAAATTTATGCACTTTCAAAAAAAACACCCAAAAATATTACCGTAGGAGTAAGAACGAAGCCCCTGAAGTTCTGAAAAATGAGAGCGACTAAACAACATCTATGCGAATTTCCATTTTTTTGAAATAAAAGTCACCAAAATCAAAAACCAACTACACCACTATGAAGGGCACAAAATTTTGCCCCAAATCAAAAAACAATCTCAAAAAAAGGAGTGTATATGACTGAGTTATGGATGTTTGAAAATTGTCCTTCAAAACCAAAATGCAAATGGTGAAGGGGGAAAAAAATCTGTAAGGAGTGTTGATGTCATGTTGACACGACACTAACATCAGAAACTCAAGAGATTAAATTTAATGGGCGACTAGCCATCACAGTCGATGTAGGCTCAAGAGTTGACAAAATCTATAGAAGAATATTCCTTTTGTCGAAATATGTGTACAGTGGGCGAAATATTAATCTTTTGGCATGACCAGATTTATTTGTCGACCGCTTGTTAGTTTGGTGGGGTTTGTGGATGGTGTAGCATGCTCCACGTCCACCACATGGTGCAATCTAGATGGGAGTTCCTGCAACACAGTACCCTGCTTTCGTAAGGGTTTGTAGTGCCCTACGTAAGCAAGGTACGTAGAATTTTTAAAAATATATATATTTTAAAAAGTCAAAAAAACATATTGAAAAAACAAATTTCAAACCTATCACAATAGTACAATCAGATTGTGTGACTGTATGATCGTACTGACAACATTAATAGTGACGGGGTGAATTTTTTCTCTAAGGCCCAGGACAAAGTGCTCTTATTTTCTCGATTTGATTGTCAATCTTGGGGTTTTTGGGCCTTCTGGACATGATGAAAAAGTCTGATTTGAACCAAAGTACTTCAAAATTGCAGCTATCTCCTGGATCTAGCAACCACACTTTAGCTTCAAACCCTCATAGATTTGGCATCATATGTTTGATTTAGATGAAATAAAAACCAAAACTGACTTTATCAAACCCTCTAAACTCAATGGTGAGCTTAGATTTGCACCAACACGCTCCGCTTTGAACCTACAATACAAAGCCACAAAGAAGAAACCCTCGAATCTGATATTTCTTTCAAGTTTTTCTAATTCTCTAGATCATCATTCAATGCAAGAGAAGAGCATACTCAACTTTTCAAGATCCACCAAGATTTGCAACCTAGATCTCTCAATAAAGACTAACAAGAAGCAATCCCACAAGCTCTGATACCATGTAATATTTGGTATAAAATACTCTACACCATGCAAAATTTGGCTAAAGATTATAGCCACCCAAGATCTAAGAGCTTCATGAAAGCACAAGACATATCAACTATGAAAGAATAATAATAATGTTATTCTATCAAAGGATGTAAATGATAACAATTGTTCTATCAATTATGTCAATCAATATGATTTACATATGAGACCACCTAGTTATATATCCAAGGTGAGATATAGGATTAAACGGGATTATGACAAATTTCTTAATACTATGACATGAGACAACTTATCATAACTGCCTAGGAATCAAGTATTAAATGTCAAAAGATAAGATAAGATCTAATGACAACTAACACCTTCTAGAAAGATTCCTTCCTAGGATCTAAGTAAAATTAACATGTAAATAGGACCTACTAATGACTAGATAGGTAAAACATCTACTTACACCAACAATATGTGCAAAGTTATGAAAAAATTACACCTATATAGGATGATGAGGTGAAGGAAAGGTTCACAAAGGCTATTTAGAAGATGTATGATTCTATAGATAAGATATGATCTAATGACAACTAACACCTTCTAGAAAGATTCCTTCTTAGCAACTAAGTAAACTTAACATGTAAATAAGACCTACTAATGACTAGATACTTAAAACAACTATTTACACCAACAATATGTGCAAAGTTCTGAAAAAATTACACCTAGTTCACGAAGGCTATTTAGAAGATGTATGATTCTATAGATGCTAGCATCATTTCTAGTAAGTAGATGAAATTTGTCATTTTTAAGGGATATCTAGAGGAGGCCAAAATAGATAGAGAGACTATGGAATAGGAGGACTTGATTTTGTGGTCGTATGCATGGGCCTATTTCTATGACTACCATTCTAGTGATTTTTTTGCTATCTTAGGTGAAACAACAGGAAAGGGGGGAGATGTTTTCGTATGGTTTAGAACTATGAACCCCTAAACCTACAACTGTACAAGAACAAACAAGCAAATCAATGTGTTAGATCAAATGCAAACAAGAATGAAGGATTCCCCATGAAATCCATCTACTAAAACTTAAACTAGGAATATGAAGAATAAAATATAAGAAGCACATAAATCCTAATTAAGTGAGAAAACTTGTGATCCCATGGGGGAATTGGTGCCAATTGAATGTTGAAATTGGCCCTTTCCCAACTCCTAAGTTGCAATGTTGAAATTGGACAAAAACAGGATCAGGGGACCAAAACCCTAGTTAGACGGTCAAATTATGTCAAAAAACCCTAATTTTTAGGCTTAAATAGACCTTGAGAGGTCATTTTCAATGCATTTGCAATCTTAGCCCTTTTAAAACTTCACACTTTGAGCTCTGAGTCTTGGTCGAAATGGCGCAACGACAGCTTCTCAGGCACATGTTGGAGAGAGTACGAGTGCACCAGTGGCCAGTCGGCACAGGACTCGTGGTATGTACCCTTATCCAACTTTCAATTTTCTCATTTTACGTGCATTAAATAGGGTTCAAGTGTCACTTAAGTTGTGCGGTGCTATATAGCGCTGCTGAAAATGCTTTATCGATGCCGTGCGGTCCTGTATTGGACCGCATATGCAAATAGCGTTGCATGTCTCAGTTTGGAGATTAGGGTTTGCGAGTCAAACTCCACTGCATGATAACATTTATTTGCATGGCTCAATTAGGGAATTTGGGTTTCATCACAAATTCGGCCGCATACGTGAATAGTGTCACACGACCCACTTTGGAACCTGAGCAATGTGCAAACTCAGCCGCGGTGGTGCAGTTTGTAACTTTCCAAACTACGCCGCACTCACAAAAACTGTCGCATTTGTTCTTTTGGTTATGAAAATTAGCGCGACATGCAAAAAAATATATTTTTCCTTGACGCAATGGCTTCCCTTATGCAGGAGGAGCTTGATGTACTTCACTCGCGAGAGCATAGATGGCCAGTGCTCAGCAGATTGTAGGTATGCATGAGTTAGTTTAGGAGCACCTTGGTGCCCTTGGTCTTTGGTATGTTGCGTACATCCCACATGTTCAATCGCACTTAGGTATGATGACAGCCTTGGCCAAGTGGTGGCACAGCGAGACTTCTTCCTTCCACCTTCCTACCAGCGAGGCCACTATTACCCTCGAGGATGTTTGGTGCATCCTCCGATTACCTATCCATGGGACCAGAGTTATCTATGATCTAGATGCCAACAGAGATGCTTTCTATGGGGTTATGGAGCTTGATGAGATTGAGTTTTCTAATGGGCAAATCGATTTAGAGAGATACCACGACAGTGTGCCCATTTATAGATTGATTATTGCTGCTATCATCTCAGGCCTTGTGGTACCCGATCGGTGGGGTCGATATTTTAGTCCATGATGGGGACTGGCATAGGAGCAGATGGTTCACTGCAGGGTGTGCTTTGCTTGGGGACCAGTATTACTAGCGTCCCTATCAGGGATCTTCATGAGTTTGCATATCTAGACAGCAGGACCCTCGGGGCCGGAGTTACCTTATTACACATCTAGGGATGGGAGCAGATCTAAGTGCTTCGCCCAAATGTTACACCAGTTATCCTTGAGATAGATGATTTTTTGGCGATATGGAAAGGCAGAGATTCATTTCACCCACACTGGCACAAGTGGTCTGGCACACTAGCGGCAAGTTCTCGATGAGATGAGAGGGTTCGTATGGAGACCCTGGATGGGCATTGGACCATGGTACGATGATGTAGATCAGCTATTTTATGCTAGATAGGACAAGTGGATGTAGGGTCGGGAGCATACCATGATAGAGCAGTATCTCCCAAACAGGGTAGCTAGGCAATTTGGAGAGGTACGGAATAGACCTGACGACCAATACATGGCGATCATCGCCCGTACAACTAGAGAGACAGCATGGTGTCAACCCATTGCATCAGTAGAGGCAGTATCTTCCTTCCAATAGTTGGTGACCCGACCATGGCCATATGATCAAGGGTCGGCAGATGCAGGGGTCACTCCAGCGTACAAAGCATGGTTCAAGCCTCCCCTCAAACTGACGGTTCCTAGTGTGGCGATTCCACAGCGTAGGCCCAGAGGTAAGACAGCTGGCAGAGGTAGAGGATGGGGCAAAGGAGGAGGTGGACCACCTCCTCATCAGACACCTCCTAGGGATGCAGCACAATAGTTGCCTACTCAAGTAGGGGACCAGGATGGTCAGCCAAGAGTAGTCCCTCAGCAGTAGCCAGCAGCCAACAACGCAGCCAGCCACACAGCCAGATCACAGAGATGCACGGATCCAGTAGTTAAGGGTCAGATCCAGGTTTTGACAGCAGAGCAGGATGAGGCCAGGTAGCAGGTTGCAGCAGTTACAGCTAAGAGAGACCAGGCACGATCCGAGAGGGATCAGGAGATTGGTTGACGGCAACAGCTAGAGAGCATAGCTTCCTCATCCTAGGGCTGATCATTTGATCTACGGGAATATAGAGAGGTTGTCAGGGAGGCCGAGTATTATTGGTAGTATTATAGGCAGGTAGTGCCACCAGCAGGCAAAGTGTCGGACTTCTACTAGAAGACAGGGATGCGGCCGCCAAAACATCATGGTGATAGACAGGTGGGAGAGGGTGCGGGGCACAACAAGCAGGGCTAGCCTTTGATCACAAATAGTTTTTTTCCATTTTTGATTCACGAGCTGCATTATTGGCCCCATTGTACCATGTATTTTGATGTACATTTGATCTGATTTGTATCATAACAATTTACTTTTTTGATGATATATATGAGATGATTCGCCTTTTATGATATGTATGGATGCATTCTAATTTTTATGTGATGCTATGAAATGTTCCTAGTTCTTATGCTAATGCGATATGATGTATGTTTCTAATGGATGCACTTCTTTTTATATCTTTTTCATGCATTTTAATGACAATCCTATGAATGTAATGTATGGTAATGATGGTGCAATATGATGCAATATGTTGTTTATGCTAATGATCTGGTGGATGCAGAGTGTATGCATTGGCGATTTTTTGATTACTGTTATGATACCATGTTAGTACGGAAAGAAGATAGAAGAATTTGGAATCAATGAGTTAGTTAGGATGATGATGATTTTTCTTTTCTAGGAGTTGGGATTTTCAAAGGGTCAATTACGTTATGTTTGATAACACACCTAGGTACGATGCATCAAGGTATAAAGAACCAGGATTGTGTTGTATCCAGTGTGATGGACTTTGACTTGACAATCAGATAGGAACATTTTTGTTCACACTTAGCATGTATACTTCATTCAGGATGTAGTTCAGACATTCTAAATATCTTGTGCCAAAACATAGGAAAGCAAGCTTTCCTATGTGGTCAACAAGATATCTAAAACATCCTCTCCACAAACCAAACAAAGCATATGTAACTAAGTTATTTTACAAATGTATCCCACAAGCATAGTAGATAAAAGAGAAAACAATATTTTCCCCATTCCTTTCTCTCTAAACCTGTTTTGTTTAGGCATCATCGAGAGGTCCTTGGAATAAGCACAAAATAAGATAAGTCAATAAAAGACCAAATAAATCAAACCAAACAAGCTAATGTTCTTCATACCGCTAGCCAAGACTAAACTACTGTGGGGTACCTGATGCTTATGTCCATCGCAGGAAAGCTTCATCCTAGGACATGTTGTGATCAGGGTTTTGATGGGACTAATTGGATGATAAGCTATTGATACTCTGAGTTGACCAACTTGCTTGTTTATGGACTTAGACTTTCGAGACCCTAACGATTGGGTGTTCACTTTTGAACCTGCTAGACTTGCTTCCGACTGACCCACCAAAGGGTGAAGGCGATGATTGATTTTATTAGGAATGATGACTATCACGGGTGAAAGTGAGATGAGATGGATGCACCATTTTGGATTTTTTAGATTTTTTATTTTTTTTAGGTTGTTTTTGGTATTTTTGAGATGTTTTATAAATTTTTTTGGTATTTTTGATATTTACGATGAAAAGACTAACTTAAAGACCTAGGGGTCTTAGGAGCTGATCCATAGATTAGCCTTGCCTACATTATATACGCAGAGACCATGTAGTTCGATTGACGACGGACTTGAATCAATGATGAGATAGATGGGCAAACGGATTGCTATCTTATTGCGACAGACGCCTAAGGACTAACCTAAACTGTCTCGGGGGATGACCAAAGATCAACCTTGCCTACATTCAAGCTCAGAGACAATGTAGTTCGAACAAGGTGGAAGATTGACAAGACTCAATGATGACATTTTTTGAATATTTTCTAATGCTTTGACATGTTTTTGAATTTTTGATGAATTTTTTGAATGTTTTGGATTTTTTGATGTCTTGGGAAGAGCACAAAAATATACACAAATCCGATCCAATGCCAGTTTCAAGGACATTCCCCCAGTGTTACGCAATAGACTACTTCAATAAAGGAAGGGCAAACTGGCCTTAGGAATATGCCAAGTAGTACTATGGTGGGATATGATATGGGCATCAGCTCAGGCTATGGTATGGATGTGAGCGGATGGGTGGGAGTATAAGAGCAATGCGATGGAATGAATGAGTGAGTCATGCAGATCCCGGTAGATGGGGGGGTGATTTATTTACGCTTGGCACCTGTTTGCCAGGTTTTCACCAAGGTACTTGTCCAAAGCACCACCGAAGTTGTTTTCACTTAGAGGACGATTTTTTTTCTTTACTGTTTTCAATCCTTTTTCTGATTTTTTTAGGATTTTTGTATTTTTTGATTTATTTTTTTGTTGTGGCCAAGACACCTGTTTGCTAGGTTTTCATCAAGGTGACCATTTGTTTAGGAATTTTTTTTATTTTTTTTGTATTTTTGGTTTTATACCTTGCAAGTTCTTAGGCATAAAACTTTTTGAGATGGGAGTTGTTCAAAGGCTCCTGTAGAGGCTCGCCTTCTGGTGTTGCTAATTGATATGTTCCTAATTTATAGCTGGCTATAATGATGAAAGGTCCCAGCCAGTTGGGCTCAAATTTTCCTTTGCTCTCTAGGTTCGACACATTCTTTTGGTTCTCTTTCATCACAAGTTTGCCGACTTGGAAGGTGTGTTGCCTGATCTTCTTGTTGTAGCTTCGTTTCAGGCGATTTTGATAGACTTGTAGATGGTTTAGGGCATCCATGCATCATTCATATAGTAACTCCAACTCATTCAGTCTTGTGACCCTGTATTCCTCATCTTTGATGAGATTTTGTAATGATATTCTTAGTGACGGGAGCTCGATCTCAATTGGGAGTATGGCTTATGATCCGTAGACCAGGGAAAATGGGGTGGCGCCTATTGGCATGCGGATGCTAGTGTGGTAGGCCCATAAGGCAGGATTTAGCTACAGATTCCAGTCATGACCAAATTCATTAACTCTTTTCTTAAGGATTTTCAAAGTGGTTTTGTTGGTAGCTTTTGCTTGGCCATTGCCTTGTGGGTAATATGGGGTGGAAAAGCGATGTTGGATTTTGAATTTTTCACACAAGTCACGGACATCCTGATTCTTGAAAGGTGTCCCGTTATCAGAGATAATGGATTGGGGGACACCATATCAGAAAATGAGGTAGTTCAGGATGAACTTGGATATCTTCTTTCCAGTGATGTAGGTCATGGGAATTGCTTCGACCCACTTTTTGAAATATTTTATGGCGGTGATAATGAACTTGTGGCCATTGGATGAGGTGGGTGAGATTTTACCTATGAGATCGAGCCCCCATTGCGAAAAAGGCCATGGTGTTATAATAGGGTGCAATTCTTGAGTTGGTGCATGAATAAGGACTCCATGCTGCTGGCACTATAAGCACTTTATGACAAAGTCATGTGCTTCTCTTTCCATTGTTGGCTAGTAGTACCTGGTTCTCAGCAACTTCTTAGCCAAGGTCATACCACTCAAGTGTGAACCGCAAGTTCCATTGTGTACCTCAGTCAAGGAAGTCAGGGCTTCCTCAGGTTTTAAGCAATGTAACAGGGTTATGTCAATGCTCCTACGGAAGAGGGTTTCTCCTAGGATGAAAAATCGTAAGGACCTTTTGACAAAGGTTCACTTGAGGTTCGGGGTAATGTCAGCTAGGAGGACTCCTAATCTTAGGTAGGTGTAAATGTCATGGTACCAAAGATCACCCAGACCAATGATTTTGCACGCATATTCTAACTCCAATACCTCGAAAGTGGGTACGAGAAGCTGCTCTACCAAGAATTCATGTTTCGAGACATTGCAAGGGATATCTAGCAAGGATCCAATCATTGCCATGGCATCAGCTGCTTTGTTATTTTCCCTCGGTATCTGCTCAAAGGTGATATCAATAAATGATTCCTTGAGGCTTTCCACCACCTTCTTGTATGGTGTGAGTTTTTCATCCTTAGTTTGGTATTCATCGTTGACTTGGTTGATGATAAGCTGTGAATCTCCATAGACCTTTAATGCCATGATTTGCCACTGTGTTGCAATCTTGAGACCTATGGTTAAAGCCTCATACTCTGCAATGTTGTTGGTACAGGGGAATACCAATTTGTAAGATCTTGGTATATAATCCCCCTGGGGGGTGATGAAGAACACACCAGCTCCTGATCCATGTTGTGTGTGGGAACCATCAAAGTATAGTTTCCAATGATCGGCTATACTAAGGTAAAAGATAGACTTGTCTGGAAACTCTGATATGAGTAGATTGTCCGCATAGATGGGAGCTTCTGCCAGTTGGTCTGCAATGACTTGTCATTTTATTTCCTTTCGCTCCACATACTCGATGTCATACTCTGACAATATCATTACCCATTTAGCCATCCTTCTTGTGAGCATAGCTTTTGATAGTAGATATTTTAAGGGATCTATCTTGGCAATGAGCTTGATTTTATGTGCCAACATGTAGTGTCAGAATTTCTATGAAGTGAACACTACTTCTAGGCAAGCTTTCTCAATGAATGTGTAATTTAACTCATGGCCAACCATTGTGCTTCTAATGTAATAGATAGCCCTTTATGTTCCATTCTCATCGTGTTGAGCCAAAAGAGCACCCAAGGCTACTGTTGTTGCCGAGATATATAGGATCAATGGTTTCCCTACAATAGTTGGCATTAACATAGGTGGCGTAAGTAGATATTCTTTGATTTTTTTGAATGTTTGTTCGCACTTGTTGTCCCACTTGAATGCTACCCCCTTGTGGAGTAGATGTGAATAAGCAATCTGTTTGTCTGTCAGTTGCGCTATGAACCTTCAGATGGACTGGAGTCTGCCTTGTAATCCTCTGAGTTGTTTCAGTGTTCTTGGTGCTTCCATATCAAGGATTGCATTTACCTTTGCAGGATCCACTTCTATCCCTCTCATTGACACTATGTATCCCAGCAGTTTTCCTGATTGTACCCCAAAGACACATTTCTTTGGGATGAGCCTGACCTTGTATTTTTCCAATTTATCAAAGATGTCGCTTAGCATTGCTATGTGATTATGCCTCTTCTTTGATTTAGCCAATATTTCATCCACGTAATCTTCGACCGTTTTGTGTATCATGTCATGGAAGATTAGTGTCATGGCTCTTTGATATGTAGCCCCTGCATTCTTTAGCCCAAATGGCATCACATTCCAGCAGTAGGTGCCCCAAGGACATGTGAATGTTGTCTTATGGTGGTCTTCTTTTGCAATCATTATTTGGTTATATCCTGAGAAGCCATCCATCAGGGATAGCATCACATGTTCGGTCATCATGTCCACTATCATATCAATGTTGAGTAGTGGAAAATCATCCTTAAGACATGCTTTATTGAGGTCTCTGAAATATGTGCAGATGTGGATGCCCCCATTTTGTTTTGAGACTGGTACTAGGTTGGATGCCCATTCTGTATAGTCAATCGGGCGTATGAAGCCAACATCCAGGAGCTTCTATAATTCTACCTTGACTAGCAAGGCTATCTGGGGATGCATTTTTCTTAACTTTTGTTTAATCGCCTTCGCTCCAAGGTAAATAGCCAAATGATGAACCACCACCTCCAGATCTAGACCTGGCATGTCAGCACAGGTCCATGCAAATTTTACCTTCCTTTATTTCAAAAATGCTACCAGCAGTTCTTGTTCCTCTGTCAGGAGAGACTCAGCATAGAAAGTGATCTATGGTTCTGTCTCTGTTCCCCAGTTAACTGCATTACATTACTCTGCTAGGACTGCTGATTTTTCTTGATGTAGTGTAGTAGGGGGGAGATTGAATCCTTCATCATTTGATGCCTCAGAGAGGTTTTCACCATTGGATGCATCCTTTATTTTTACTGTTTTGTGGTTACAGAGTGCCACACTATGGTTTTCACTCAATAACTCTGAGCTTATTCTCGATATTTTTCTTTTGCGACTGAAGGACTCAATTGTCTCCCCATAATATGCCTGGGTGTCTAATGTGATGTCAACTCCTGCCTTGTGATCCCCACATGGAACTGTATCCCTTAGTCCCATGAATTTTGAGAGAGCCTCATCATTTTCGAATGAGTCTAGAATTGGAGGTCCTCGTTGGTCATGATCGATGAGTTGAGGGTATACTAAGGCGATTTTATGGGTTGATTGGTTTGACTCAGTGGGTGAGGTGATAATCATTAGTAGGGTGGAATCCTCAAAGAGTATGGGAAGGCCTACTATGGTATCATCATCATCACTACTGGCGCAGACATCAGTGACGTCAAAAGTGAAGTTGTCAAGTGGGATACCTGTGCATACGGGTGGTCTAAGGGTGGTTGTCGATACTTGAGGAGAGGACCTGACTGCCCTACTAGGAGTACCTATGCCACGTATAGTTATACTCGAGGGAGTACATCTGAGGCCTAGGTTTTGCATTCTTCTTTCTGCAATAATGGGCTCCAGTTGTCCATCATTGTTCCTTCCAAGGCTTTGGTCTCTATTGTAGCCCATGTCGATCATTATTTGTAGCCCTTTGTTGGCTTCATCCATAGGTAATGTGGGTGTAGGTTTTGCATCACGATATATTGTGCTTGAAATATCCTCCTCATGAACATTTTCTCGACTTAGGTATCCCCAATGGCGGAATCTAGAGGGGTCCGCCCTAAGGGTGTGGACGGGTGTTTCAGTTGATCGAGGTTGCCCATGTGACCTAGGAGATTGTGATAACTCTCCTTAAAAAAATGCACTCTTCTTCATTCTATAGTCATTGCATCCATTATCCTGGATCATGTTTTTGATGTCAGATATATCAGGGATGGCGAGTGTCTCTGTCACAGAAATGGAGGCAAGGGTGGAGGGGTCGATGTATGAAGTGGGTGGACCTTCATCATTTTTTGGCACTTGGAGGATTTTATAAAACTTGACTTCCAAGTTTTTGCAGTAGGCAAATGATTCGGGATCCCCATGTATAGTGACCTCCTCATTTTGGTATAAGAACTTTATGCATTGATGGTATGTTGAGGCCACTACTTTCATTATGTGGATCCATGGACATCCAAGGAGGATGTTATATGGTAAGTCGAGATCAAGGACCTGACAGGTAGTCTCCATGGTTGTTGGTCCCACTTGGATGGGGATTTTAATAGTGCCTTGAGACACTCTTTCTTGATCTTCATATGCCCTTATTGTGATGCTCTTATTCTTGTTAATGGAATCCTCGGTGAATCCCAAGTTCTTTATAAGTTTGAGAGAGAAAATATTAAGGCCTACACCTACATCCACCAGGACTCTTTTAACTTTCTTTTTGTGGACCAGCACTTGAAGGTGAAGTGCGCAGTTCTGAGATGGCTACGGGAAGAAGTCTTGATCAAAAAATGTTAGGAGATTCTGGGTGATGATATTTCAAACCATAGCCTGAAACTGATTTGTGTCAAGGGTGGTGGAGATGGTGGATGTTGCTAATGCTTCATCAAGAATTTCCCTATGGGCAATGGAAATTTTTAACAGCTCCATGATGGAGACCTGTGCAGGGGTTCTCTTCAGCTGGTCGATGACATTATAGTCATAGGGAATGGATTTTGTGTTTCAAGTGGGGGTCTTAGATGGTGCCCCTGCAATGGTGACCGTCTGCCATTTTGTTGACTTGCCGCTCACCATGACGGTTATCCCTGTGTCTACCGCGATCACCGCAGCTTGTGCTCTGGCCAGTTACGGTATGGTGGTAACTGCCACTATTGCTCGCTAACGGTTTACCACACTATCGTGGTCATTGTTTTAGCGGCTATGGTATTGCGATAACCACTACCCATCTGCTACTTCGCTGCCTTCATTGTCGACTATTGACTACGCCATCTTTGTTGCTCGTTGACCATCCACCGCGCTACCGCGATGACCATACTAATCATGCGCAGTTGTGTGGTAACTGCTACCTGTTTTCCTTCATTGTTGATTGTTACTTGTCCACTGTAGCCACCGACTACTTCGTTGACTGTTTCCTTAGCCGCTACCTTACCGCCCACTGCAATACGGCGGTCTATGCTTAGACCGTGTGTGGTAGCGTGGTAAACACTTAGCGTCGGCCTGCTAACCGCCACCACCATACTGCAGTTTAATTTTGGGAGACTGTTGTAAGGCGGTAAAAGCTTACGAAATGCAAAATAAGAGAACGGTAAGGACAAAAATGGATAATGAAGTGGATAGGGATTAAAATGAATATATTTTTTATAAAAAGATAGGCAAATGGTGGATTAAAATGGATTAAATCATTTAGGCTTTAATGGTAAATATGAGGTTTAAATGAAAAAACCCTTAGGATTTTAAAATGGGAATTTTGGTTCTAACAGTGGCTCCTGTTGGGGATGAGTGATTTGCAAATCACTGCAAGAATCCAGAATATCGACTGGGAGAGTAGACCAAGCAAATGATGAAAAATGAAAGCCATGGTAGATGAAATGACCCTAAACTACTGTACATGGAGAAAAGATCAAAATAAGGAATTTCAGGATTGTCCATGTACTAGCAATTTCATGTATCCTTTCCTTCCTATACTACTGTGCATGGAAATTTTATGAGAAGTTTTCTCAGGAGTTGTCCATGCACCGGCAATCCTTGATCTTCTGTAATTTTCAAGAGAAAAAAAAAATTACAAATTTCCCATGTACCGGCTACTCTTGTTCTTCACCACTCATATTTTGCAAATAATACAAGTCTTCTCCCTGCTTGCCCATAATAACAAAAGGTCCTAACCATAATGCCTCAAATTTTCCATGTTTTCCCTTCTCCTAGCACCTAGCGTTCCACATCAATACCAAATCATCCTTTTCAAATTTTCTATTTTTTGTTTTTTTTGTCAAACAAATACTTCATCTGTGCTTGCGATTTTATGTTATGATTTTGAGTTGTTCTTCTTACTTCATCAAGTTCTGTAAGTTGCTCCATTCTCTCCTCCATTGGTTCAGGAACATCTATATCTTCTTGAAGGATAAATTTGTAAACTGGCGGTAAATTTTGCAAAGGCATCCTAGCTTGTGTTCCATAGACTAATTCATATGGGGATTTCCCAATTGCCCTTTTGATAGTAATTCTATCTGCCCATACAGCCAATCTTAACTTTGAATCCCAAGATTTTTTGTTCTTACTGAGCATCCTTTTTATGATTTTTTAAAGACTTTTGTTGCTAGATTTTGCCTGGCCATTGGCTTGTGGATGGTATGGGGCAGAATAAGAAACATTGATACCATATGTCTTACAAACTCTTTGAACTCATCATACCTGAAACACATGCCATTATTTGTAATCACTCTCAATGGTGTACCAAATCTATTAATAATATTATCCATTAGAAAGTTAATTACAACTTTGCTTGTTGCTTGCTTGGTTGGGATTGCCTCCACCCATTTGGTGAAGTAATCAGTGGCCACTAGTATCCACCTATGTCCTCCACTCGATTTCTCTTGTATTTCTCCAATGAAATCAATCCCCCATTGGTGAAAAGGGGCTTCAATCTGCATAGGTCTGAGTGGTAGAGCTCCCTCATACTTCATTTTCCCCGAGAACTTTTGGCATGCCTCACACTTCCTGACATATGAAAATGAATCATTGAAAACCTTTGGTTAGTAATAACCTACCCTAAGGATTTTATGTGCAGTTGTCTTTGCTAAATAATGTCCTCCACAGACTCCTTCATGCATTTCTTTTAGAACATGATCAGCCTGTGATTCATCCAAACATAATAGCAACATTCCATCTCTGTTTTTTCCAGAATAGATCTCCTTCTATAAATACATATTTAGAAGCCTGAATTTTTAAAGTTCTTTTCTGGTTATCACTCAATCCCTCTAGGCATTTTTTGTTCCTAAGGTAATGCATGATGTCTGTGTACCAGGGTGTATGCTCAATGCTTGCAATTTCATTTTCTTCTCCTTGTACATTGCAAATTTGATTTGCCACAATGTTTGTTTCTGCCATCAATTTGGCCAATCCTTGGCCCCTTACCAATTTAGTAATCTGTATTTCCATATCAAATTCCTGAATTTTGTTAATCCACTTACATCTTTTCCCTGTCACTTCTGATTGTGTCAAGATGTCTTTGACTGCTGCGTGAGGAACATATGCAATTACTTTGGCTCCAACAAGATACGGCCTGAAAGCTTTTGTGGCCTTTACCAATGCAAAGGCTTGTTTTTCCATTATGTCATACTTCAATTATGATCCCTGTAAAGATTTACTAAAGAAAGATACAAGTTGCTCATGACCATCCTCATTTTTCTGTAACATGACAGCAGCTATTGTATGCAGGGAAGCAAATGAAAATATTTGAAAAGGCTTTGTGAAATCAGGAGACTTGAGGACAGGGGCTTCCTTAATGGCTTTTTTAATGGATACAAAGGCTTCTAATGCTTCTAGAGTCCATTCAATATTGTGTCCTTTCTTTAACATTTTTGATATGGGTTTGACAATCTCAACAAAGTTGGATACGAATCTCCTAACAAAATTAATCTGTCCAAAGAATGACTGGATGGCTTTCAGATTTTTAGGGATAGGAACCTTATCTATAGCCTCAACTCTCTTAGGATCTATCCTAACTCCCTCTTTTAATACAATGTGTTCTAAGAGCTTCCCCTCTATAACAGCAAAATGACATTTCTTAGGGTTCAAACTGATGCCATATTCTAAAGCTTTAATAAATATTTTTTCAAGGTGCCCTATATGATCTTCAGCCTTTTTTGAGTAAGCCGTGAGGTCATCTTGGTACACTACCATTATAGTATTGATCAAGTCAGCAAATGCTAAGTCCATAGCCCTTTGAAAGGTTGCTCCCGCATTAGTGAGACCAAAAGGCATTCTTACATAGACATATGTCCCCCATGGGGTTGTGAAAGTTGTTTTGTACTGCTCACATTCTTTGACTTTAACCTAGTTGTAACCAAAGAAACCATCCATCATAGATAGCAACTCACACCCAGTTGCCTTATGCAGTATGGCTTCCATGTTAGGCAGTGGGTAGTTATCTTTAAGAGATGCTACATTTAAATTTTTGAAATCTACACACAGTCTTATATCTCCATTTTTCTTTCTAACAGGAACAAGGTTTGACACCCATGTTGAGTGCCTCACAGGTTTCATAATACCTCCATCTCTAAGCTTGGTCAATTCTTCCTGCATTTTTGGTTCCAGAGTGGGGTTAATGGGCCTTTGTTTCTGTCTAAATGGCTTTGCATCTGCTTTCAATGGAATTTCATGCTAAAATAAATCCTCCCTATATGCCTTGAGGTCTTCATAAGACCATGTGAACACATGTTTATACTTTCTTAATAATGAAATCAGCATTCTTCGAACAGTAGGGCTTATCTTTTTTCCAATATATACCTTCCTTGGTGATAACTCGGTCCCCAAGTTTACTTCTTCAATATCTTCCCCTTTTGCTGGTGTTTGTTTCATAAGGGACCGATCACTTCCATCGTATACTCTTTCCAAAGCTACCAACCCCTTGGGAAGTTTATTAGTCTTAATTTGCAAGACTTTCTCTCCAAACACTGCCTCTTCTCCATTTATTTCTTCCACAAAGGCATTGAAATCAATTTCTTGAGCCTCATACTGGTCTATACATTGAAGGAACTTCAAAAGGTCGGTGTCATCATTGAAAACCTGCCAACTATATACATTGTTAGGTATTGCAGGTCTTGTTTTGAATTCCACTTGGGACACTCCTGCTAATGTGATATCATCTTGTTTTAATGCTATATTTGCCAATAAATCTGCCATTATGTTTTTTGATCTATCCACCCAATCAATGGAAAAAGCATCAAATAGTTCAATTGTATCCCATATCGCATTTCTGTATTGTTTTAGTCTTTTATTTTTTGCTATATATTTTGATTTAATCTGAGATACAACCAGTTTTGAATCTCCAAAAACTGTCAAGACTTTGATCTTGTGTTTTACTGCTAAATTCAATCCAGTCAATAAAGCCTCATATTCTGCTACATTGTTTGTACATTCAAATGCTAATATAAATGAATATTTAGAAGTTGAACCATCAAAAGATATAAAAACTATACCAGCTCCATTTCCCTCTTGGCTGCAAGCTCCATCAAAGTACATTTTCCATATTCCTTGTTGATTTTCAGAAATATTTTGATCAATTAGATCTTTGCTTTCCAACTCAGGTTGAGATGATTCCACTCTAAAACTTCCCAAATCAACATCATAGAAACAATTCAGTGGCTCTTGAGGAGCGTTTTCAATAATTTGATTCACTCTAGGTTCTATATACAATTTCACCTCTTCACCATTCACTGCTATGGTGGCATATGATAAGTCAAACTATACATTGCCTCCTACTGTAGCAATCCACTATCTTGATAGAAGCATCCTGAACTGGAGTTGTGTGTCAATTACAATTATGTCAATAGTGTAAGAGGCTTGGGGGTAAGTTGCTAACCTTACTTTCACATTTTTCATGATTCCAACAACCGGGACAGGCCTGCTATCCATGGCATAGCATTTACCTGCCTCCACATCTATCCATAAACCGAGTTGCTTCATTACACCTACTGGCATGATATTCATAGAAGCACCTGAGTCTATCATGCAATTTCTTACCAGTTTGCCACTTATGAGTAAAGTGGTGAAAAATGGGTCAATTTATGGGGTGTTCATTAGGCAGGCTTCTGGGATTTTTACCTCCTTCCTTTTATTATTTATCTCAGAGACCTCTTTGTTTCCAAGGCTTATACTTTGATTTCCATTAGAAATTAATTGTATAGTACTTTCCCTATATTCCTTGATTTTCATCATTTCAATTACTGGTACAGACATTTTCAATTGAGATAAAGCTTGTATAAAATCAAAGTGTGTACCTTTAGTTTTGATTGCCCTTTTAAGTTCAGTGCATTCTTCTTTGTTTTCTTCTCTTTTATTTTTTGATGTCTGATCTGGATTTTGCTTCTCAAAGGAAATTTTTTTATTTTCCTCCTTAGGAGATTCCCTCTGTTCATTTTTGTCTAGTTGTTTATCATCAGTTCCTTTTGATGTCTCATCTGTTGCCTTTTTATTTTTTATAAATATCCCCCTTGGGACCCCCTCATCTTTATTCACCGTTCTATTTCTCAAACGATATTTGCTTTTGGCTTCCTCCATTGCTGCAACTGTCAATCTTTTAATCTCTTTTTCACTTGGTCTTCTTATATTGCATTTATTAGTCTGACTTGATGCAACAGGGGGATTTTGATCATTATCACTAGTTTCATGATCAGAAAAAACATGTTTCTCTGTCATGTGAATGTTGTATTTTTGGTGATCAACATTGTATTCATATCCTTCCTCCTCTGAAGAAGCATATTCTTGCTCCAAAGAGTCAAGAGTGTGAGAAGTTAAGTAGACATTCTAGTCTTCACCGCCATCATCTTCATGTGTGTCTTCCTCCAGCATTGACTGAGTTGTTACACAATGTTCAGGGGAATGTGGTGCATAACAGGCTGAGCACCATGGACTCTTATCTACCATATATGCTCCCTTTCTTTTTAGCGGATCCGGTGTTTCCTTATTTCCAGGTCTATCATTCATCGGTTTCCCATCTTTCCAATTGGTATTATAAGGCATGTCCTATAGCCTTGGTCTTTCATTCCTATATGTGTTCTCTTGTCTATTTGGGGGAACATATTGAGGAATCCTAGGGTTTTCCATTTTAGAAAACATCCCTGCAGCTCTCCTATTATTTTCAATGGTTAAGGCTATCTTCTGGGCCTCTGCCAAATTCCTAGGACCTCTGTTTCTCAATTCATATCCTGTCTTGGGTTCAAAGGCCTTCAAATATATACTCAAGGCAGTAGGGTCAGCCAACTTGGATGCCTGGGGTATTTTATTGTGTAATTTAACAAACCTTTGGTTAAAATCGAAGGCTGACTCTTTCTGATGTTTTTGAATTGTCACTAACTCATGTAAGGCAAAATCTGATGCACACTAATCCCCATATTGCTGAAGAAACTGATCATGAAATACTTGAAAGGAATAAATGGATGTTGTCGATAGACTATTAAACCAGTCCCTGGCATCCTCAGCTAATGACATCATAAATAATCTCATTTGTACATCATCATACTGCATGTCCAAGTCCTAAATGACTGCTTTAAAATTTCTCAGATATTCCTCAGCTGTAACTGCATTACTTCTTGTGAATTTAGGGACTGAGTTCCTCCAGTTGCTGTCAAGGGGGTAAGGGCAAATTTGAAATCCAACAAGATCCAGTTGTTTAATCATGGTTGTGCATTGTGGGGGGGGGGGATTTTGAAAATGTTGGTGTTGGTAAGGTGGGTTGTTGTTTGCCATATATTGTGGGCCTTGTGGGGGTGCATACTGTTGATGAGGAGGTGGTTGAATATTTTGGTGTTGTGGTGGAGCATTAGTGTTTCTATATTGATTTCTAGGCTGATTTTTGTGGGCTTGAGGGGAACTCGATGGCTTCATATTGTTTCTTTTATGGAGGGGTGTGTATTTGGGTGATTCAGTCACTGATGTTTTAACTCAAGCTTCGTGTAACTTCATCTTTCTCAATTCTTTTATTGCTTGAAGTTGTTGCTCATACTCTACCCTTAATCTTTCTACATTTTGCCCCATTTGTTCCAACCATGTATCTTCTTCATCTCGTGTCATGAATTCATGATTTTCTTTGAATGTCTGATCATACTCAAGACCTCCTTCATAGAGTGTTGTTCTCTGCTCAAATTCAAACTCTTTTCTTTTTCTAGCTTCAAACTCAGCCATATGCTCATCAACTTTCTCAAGGTTTACCCTGTGGGAAGGATTTCTCCTCTCCTTAGGAGTGTGAAGCTCCTTAGACGAACTCTCTTTGTTTGCAAGCGTATCATATGAATTGTATGTTTCCAATGATTTTGATACTTTGTTTTTTGTTGTTGTGTCCAATTCATTGAATGCTTTCTTGCCCTGATTGTTTTTGTAGTTTGACTTCCCTTTATCATCAGGACCATTTCCCTCTCTGTACAAAGATCTCCTTCCTTACATGTTATGAGAAACTGTGATGGTCTGAACTCTAGGTTGATTCCTTTTTTATTTGTATCTTATTGTGTCAGTCTCAATATTTTTATTCATTGAGAGTCGCCACCTACTTTTTCTAAAAGTGAGAAAAGATTTTGTGGTTATCTTACCCAGCGAAGTCGATTTCTTTCAAATTTCAGTTATGGTTTTCTTTAGTGACTTTATATGGAAAGGTTGTCTACTACCAGACAATTCTCTAGTTTTTTCCCCAGAAGAGTCGCTAATTTGTTGGGTCTCAAAAACGTTGGTTTCAATGAACCATGAGAGGCTGCCAAACTCTCACTACATTGTTGGTCAACTGACAAGGCCAACCGGTACGGTTGGGCCCTCTACTCTTAAGGCTCTGCTAGACCTAGGCGGGTACACCTATATAAGTGATAGATTTTGAACTTATGCTTCCTACTTGATCTATCTATCCACAAATAGCAACTTAATAATGGAAAGATATGATCCTAATTTGGTATAACTTGTATATGCAATATCAAAGTGTGAATTAATGTGTTTAATTAAGAGATGTCAAATGAAATGGATAGAACTGATGTAATCTAAATAGGGGAGACCAGTGCCTTGTTGGGTAAAACGGAGTCAAATGAAAGCTTTAAATGAATGGTTTCTATGTGGCAGGGATTTTAATTATTTGGCATATGATATTTAGTCTATAACTTGTATAAACATGCAGAGATGTGATTATCAAACTCTTCTTAATGATCCAAATGATGATTTCCAGATTACTGTGAGTGACTTGAAGGAATTAATCTTTGCTTGAAAGAACCAACCAATCACATCACACAAATACAGCAAATGTGTACTGATAAACTGAGAATATACTTGATATGTCAATTTAAATAACAGAGAAACATCAATCTTGGAGACAACTTGATAATATTTCAATTAACTTCAACAAATAATTGATACCAAAATAGCGCCACAACATTAAATTTCATTCATTTGATTTTTCAAAATTTATACACGCATCATAGTCTCCTTGAATATCATTCTAAAAATACTTGCAGCGATTTTCCTATTCCTAAAATCTATCTCCTTATCCTTCAAATTTTTACAAATACTTATATATTTCATCTCAAGGGTCGTGACCCTTCAATTTTTTGGTTATGGTCGTTTACAATCTGCACAATAAATAAAATATTTAATTAATTGCCTTCTCGGCAAATAAAATATTTTATACTATAGTCGGGCTTTTAATTTTACTTTATACCTTTCCGCCCTTTAATTTCCCATGTCTTTTAACATCTTTACCGCTCTACCAAGGTCACGCTATTCGTACCCTACAGTATGGTGGTATTTTGACTTTTCAACGGTCTTCATTGTCATCGCCAATCACCGTGACGGTTATCTTCATGTTTACCGCGGTCTTTGACTTTCTTACCCGTGGTATCGCAGTATTTGACTGCTGCTCACTTTCCATTCTTACCACCTTACCGCAATCTGTTCATTGCCTATCCACGGTATCTCGATGTAGCCGCTAACCATCCTAACCAACTTCTTTCGCCATCCACCGCGGTCACCACGGTCTGTGTTTTAGCGGCTACGGTATCGTGGTAACCGCTACCCGTCCGCCATTTCGATGACTCGCTGCTCACCATGACGATTATCCCTTTGTCTACCGTGGTCACTGTGGTTTGTGCTCTGGCCAGTTACGGTATGGCGGTAATGGCCACTGCTGCCCAGTAACGGTTTACCGCACTACCACAGTCATTGTTTTAGCGGCTATGGTATTACAGTAACCACTACCCGTCCTCTACTTCGTTGCCTTCGTTGTTGACTGTTGACTATGCCATCTCTGTCGCTCATCGACCATCCACCACGCTATCGTGGTGACCATACTAACAGTGCGTGGTTGCGCGGTAACTGCTACCTGTTTTCCTTCATTGTTGACTGTTACCTATCCACCGCAGCCACCAACTGCTTCATTGACTGTTTCCTTAGCCACTACCTTACCTCCCACCGCAATACCGCAGTCTATGCTTAGACCGTGTGCGGTAGCGCGGTAAACACTTAACGTCAGCCTTCTAACCGCCACCGCCATACCACGGTTTAATTTTGGGAGACCGCGGTAAGATGGTAAAAGCTTACGGAATGCAAAATAAGAGAACGATAAGGACAAAAAAAGGATAATGAAGTGGACAGAGATTAAAATGAATATATTTTTTATAAAAAGATAGGCAAATGGTGAATTAAAATGGATTAAATCATTTAGGCTTTAATGGTAAATATGAGGTTTAAATGAAAAAACCCTTAGGATTTAAAAATGGGAATTTTGGTTCTAACACAACCCTAGGATGAAGAGACAATATTTTGTTGGATTCCCATTTGGACGAATCGAGCTACGCATATTCTGTGCAAATGACTAGATTCTTGACCACACTGGCTCCCCTCCATAGCACACACTTCTTGGATCAGCCAAGCATCAGTACCCATGAATCTCCCATGGCATACTTTTCAACTCTACAACAAAACCGCATGTATAACATGGGGCGGCTTCAAAGGACATGACCTTTTGCACCAACAAAATAGATAAGGATTTGGCCTTCTAAACAAGGGTTTTAATTCGGTCTTTCCGTTCGTGGAGGTTGACCCATGTGGCAAGAGACCATTGTTGCCCTTCTCGTCGGAGCCAACCATGTGATACCGACTTTTGTTCCAGTACCCACTTTTATATCCCAGCTGGAAATACACTTGTCCTTAGTGTGTTACCGGTTGGGTCGTTCCCTTGGGTGAGTACTTTTTCCCACAAGGCAGGCCCGCAAAGATAAACAAAAGCGAGTAAACATATTCATAGTTTGATCAACCTTCATTTAGAAACAAAGGGAGAACACATGCAATAAGCCTACTCACACTAGCAAGATGTTTTGTTCAATTTTAAACCCAAAAATGAAGTGTGGAGATAATATTTTTGACAACTTAATATCACAAAAAGACTTTTGATTCTCAAGATCGTCGTGACGCGTGAGAGAAGCGCATACGCCTTTTAAATGATATTACTTTGTGAAAAGGATTACAAAACATCAAAAACACACATGTTCATTTTAAACCTCAAAGCAAGAAATGAGTTATTTTTAAAGCACCAATTTTGAAGTGTGAGAGTTTGTCTTGTTCAATTTTTAAACCTTTTAAACAAAATCTAGTAGATTGTTTCTAGGTTCTTTTTATCTTTTTGCCAACTTTTTGAAAACAAAATTTGTTTGTTCTTTTTAAAACCCAAAAGAAATTTAGTGTTTCTAAGGCATGAAAGTAAACAAATTCCTTTTAAAAACAGAATTAGAAATCCTTTAAAAAGTGTTGAACAACACTATAGTGTTTAAAAACACTTTGTGCATGATGAACATGATGTCATGATGAACCTCCTATTTTTCTTTCTCCCTTTTTTCCAACCTATAAAATGACAAAAAATAGAGAGCATAAAAAATAGCAAATAGGTCAATAGTTAGAAAATCCAAAAATTAAAAACACATGTGAAAATTTAAAATCTGTTTTCTGCGGCAGAGTTGGCGAGTGCAGCACAATTTGGAAATGATGCGGCACCGCATGTTTGATTGGGTGTGGCACTCTGCAGAAGCAGAGACCACGGGTGCGGTGCAGTTTTGTAAGTGGCGCAATTTGGAACTAAAATACACGGTCGAGTTTGTCAAATTTCAAAAAAATTAGGCGGGAACATGGGAGCGGCTCTGTTTGGAGAATGAAGCGGTGCTATATGGCGCCACGCTTGCAAATGCGACGCAATACAAAGCCGCGGGACTAGGTGCGGTGGAATTTGAAACTGTGAGTCTACGGTCGAATTTGCAGATTCAAAAAGTCAAACGCGGGAATAGGTGCGGCGGAGTTTGGAAAAGATGCGGCGCAATATAGTGCAGCGCCTGCAAATGCGGCGCAATATAGAGCCACGTACCTATAACTTGCAAAACAGAATGTGAAAAATAGCAGAATTATTTGAAAAACGTGATAAAAAATGCTCAAACCCTCCTTCTAGCGCTAAAATGTGAACCCCTAAACCTGCAACTGCACAAGAACAAACAAGCAAATCAATGTATTAGATCAAATGCAAACAAGAATGAAGGATTCCCCATGAAATCCATCTACTAAAACTTAAACTAGGAATATGAAGAACAAAATATAAAAAACATGTAAATCCTAATTAAGTGAGTAAACTTGTGATCCCATAGGGGGAATTGGTGTCAATTGAATGTTTAAATTGCCCCTTTCCCAACTCCTAAGTTGCAATGTTGAAGTTGTAGATTCATCAAATCTCCATGATGATATTTGAGCATAACCTAGCTATGAAAATGATGAACGAAGTGAATGATGGAATAAGTGCACAAAATTAGCTCTGAAAGTTAAGAGAGTAACATTGCATGGAATTGTGGATGAAGAATGCGGAGAGAAACCTCCAATTTATAGATTTGAATTTGGAAGGAAGAGCAAAATTTGAGCAATGTGGGACTAACTTTCAACCAATGGTTGAATGCCACTTGTCACTATGTGAATGGTTGATGGTTGTGCACATTTTGGCCAAAGTATCAATAAATGCAATTAGGCGGAATTTGAATTTGAATAAATGACATGTGAGAGGAAAAGGAATGAAATAAATGCCACTTGGCTCAATGCACAAGGACATGTAAGAGGAGTGAATGCCTTGTTGGATGTACAAGTCCACCTGAACGTTTTGAATTCAAATTGAGGGAATATTCCTTTTTAATGTCATGTGAGAGAAAATAGAGATTTAATAAATGAATTAAATCTATTTTCATGTGCAAGTTGCATTCTCTAGAGGATTTTAGTGATTGAGATTAAATTAATCAAGATTTTGATGAATTTAATGAGAGATTAGATGATTTGACAATTTTGACTTAAATTGATGAATTGATTTAAATCAAAATTGAGAGGAAATGATTAATTAAATAAATGATTTTGATTTATTTAACTAAGTGGGAAGATGTTAGATTAAATCAAATAAGGTTTAATTTATTTAATTTAATAAGAGGACTTTAGAGACTTTAATCAAATAAAATGATTTATTTAATTAAACAGAGACATAAGGTTGATTAAATTAAATTGATTAATTTAATTACTGGAGGAGAAAGACTTAATCAAATAAATAATGATTTAATTAAAATTAAAGAGATAAAATGCAATGAAATGCTGAGAATATGATTTAAGAAGAAATGTCGTTAGTAATCAGGATCAAATGTGCCGAACCGAAATTGTACATTTTCTATGTCTACAAGAACATAGAGCAAGGCCCACTTTCCAATTATCTCATTCAAAGATAACCCTAGAGATCTCAATGCAAAGGAGAAAGAGATCTTGCAATAGGGTTGTCCTAGGTTATGATTGTAAACTAATGAGAGGTTCACCACCAAGTTAGGACTTGGAAAGACATATGCAATGCAAGATGTAATACTTTTTTTGAACATCCGAAATACTGAGAGGGGGGTGAATCAGTATTCCATAAAACCATATTAATAACCATTTAAACATTATCTCAATTCTGACTGAATCGGCAAGAAGGAACATAAAAACAAATCAATGCAACCATACACATGAACACCAAGGTGTTTACATGTAAAACCCAAAAAGGGAAAAACCACGGTGAGGGTTAACTCACAATATATTATATCTAGATACAAAATATTACAAGGCTCACTGCCAAGACTCACTATCCTTAAAAGGCTCACAACCTGAGTACAAAGATGGCTAACCGCCAAGATACAATGATAGTGGCTCACTGCCAATATATTGAACTGATAGGATACACCTTCAATGTGCAGGGTTCAATTTCGATGAAGTTCAGAATATGATGTACTGCCTCACACAGTAGTCGCTCAACAAAACTACACTGAACACAAATGATAAAGCATTTAGGCTCAGATCTTCACACACCTTTTCCTCTTCGTATTTCACATTCACTCCATGTATCCACTTCCACCACTCATGCGTGTCCTTTTCACTTCCAACTTTTTTCTCCTCGTCTCATTCCTCAAAACATCTTATATATATACAATTATATCTTAATCATCAATTAGGTTGGCCTAATTAGATAAAAACAAAATAATCAAAACTTTCTTTGTCACCACCATATATGATTTAAACATTTTATCCATGTAGTGTATTATACCATGTCATCTAACATCTATAAAACATAACTAATCTTTATAAAGTATTGCATATGCTGAGTCGGCCAGGACTAGAACAAAATTCTTCAAACCAACAAATAATCCTCAAAGCAAACACCTTCCAGATATGAGAACACATTAATTTCCCATCATACTACCAACATAGAGACTATCACCAAAATCGCAACATAAGAATGTTCACCTTAATAGAATATAGAGTCTCCCACACAATATGCCACACAGAGAACAATAGTAAAATACAGAGAAACTCTGTCGGAGATAACTTTTTGCTCACAACAAAAGACGTCTCAAGATCCAAGATATAGTTGTCTAAATGAGTCAAGAAAATATGGTTAAGAAATTAGAGTCATATCAGATTTTGCGATAAATTTTTATTTCAAATACCAACACACTGATCCATCACAAAAGGGAATTACCGGCAAAGAACAACATTCGGTAAACCGAGTAATTTTCCCATATAGTTATCACCATGTTGACATCAATGACAACATAGGAACAACCAACACAAACCATCCATACTTTATGCTCACGTTGCAAAACTCTCAACAATCTCCCCTTTTGGCATTGATGGCAACATGCATGACAAAAACATTTTCCAACAACTGAATACTTTGAATACTCACCCTATCAAAATTGTTCTTCACCAAAATGTTTTTCTTATGTCTTTCTATCTCTCCATCTCTTTTATCTCTCCCCCTTTGACATCAATGACAAAGGAAGGGGTCTGGTATATATGTGTATATGCATCAAAGTGTAACCAAAAGATATGAACACATAATTGAATTAACCTGAAGAAGAACCTTTGAGACTCTCTAGGATAGCATTCCACGACGCTTTACCTTCTTCCCAAGAACCTTTTCCACTTACAAGAGTCTTGTAAAATATCTCAAGCTTAGTTAAGGACTCTATACGATATGCTAAAGTATTGGGACAAAGATTATTTTTTGATAATTCACCAATACAGCCAAGAGAACTAAAAACAAAAGTATGTATGAGTTTAATCATGTCTCTGAGTGCCACAAACTTCTTGATAACATCTGTCCTTTGATCCTGTAGAGAAAAGAATTTGTCCTAAAGCTGCACAATATAGGACCACCTCTAACTAACTATATCTTCTGCTAACCTGTATGTATCTACTTGAGTGCTCATCTAGGACTCACTCATCCTTATTTCATTTCTTATATCTAGTGTACTGTCAGACCAATCTAGGCAAAAAGAAAATAGTTTTTTTGCCTCTTTTTCACAAATTTGTACACTCTCCAATTCCTTCATCACTCGACTATGTGCATTCACACATTTTCCTTTGATATCTTCCAAATTTCCTTCATCAGACTTAATTCCAGCAGACACTTCAAGTCTGGATATGTAGACCTTCAAAGAATAAATCTTGCCACGGAGATTCACCACAACAAAAATAGATGAATCAAAATTAGCATCAGGAATAGCCTTATGTAATTCTTCCAAAACTCTTTGAATATTTATCCTTTTATGCTCATGTTCAAGTTCACTTCCTTCTGCAAATTCTTACTTAACAACAATCTTTTCTTCCTTGTTCTAGTCACACTACCGGAGGTACCTTCTACAATGAGATTCTTAGGGATTTCCAAAATAATTTTAGCATAATTATCAATTTCAGCCTCTAACACTTCATAATCCAATTCAGATATCCAAACTAACCTTGATTCAATTGCTTCCATGTGACAAAAATTTGTAGACACAATAAAATTTATGCTTTTGGAGTACCTTTCAACAACACTTACTGGAATCCTGCCCCCACAGGTTAGCGTAGTTGGTTTGAGTCTTAGGTTTTCTCCCCGAGGTCTCAGGTTCGACTCGCTAGCCCATATATTACCCTATCGCACACACTTGGGGGTTGTGTTCGTTATAGCGTGGCCCCAGGGATTAGTCTCGCCTCAAGCTAGCCCCGTAAAGGGAACCCGCTGGGCTTCAGTCATGGGGATACCCTAAGAGATAAAAAGAAAAAAACACTTACTGGAATCCTAAACCTTTTGTTCATCCTCATCTGAAATGTTCCAAAGAATGTAGCAAGGGAAATCTCTTGTGCATCCGAACTACCAAGATTTATCATGAAATTCCTTATTTGATGGGCAATAGGCATTGAATCTAACCATTCTATCTTTCCTATTACCGGTAACTCTTTCAAAAAGTAAAAGAGAAAACAGACAAGCAGATTGCCATACTGGAATGTATTCTTCTTACTCTTCTTGATTTCCTTTAAATTTTTCAAAAGATGTATAGGAAGTAATTTAGACAAATCATAATCCATACCTCTTTTAGCCATATCAACAGCAGTATGCACAACAGCAATAGAAATTGTAAGGTCATTGCTAGGGATACAAACTTTATGACCGATGACCATAGCAGCATACCTTATTACCGGATCAACAATTGACCTCAAATCAATATCTTTCCCTTCAAAATTTGCACCAATAACCTCAATTATTTCTTTCTCATCCATAGCCTTTAGTTTGGGAATTGGTCCGAAGGAACACAAACCGGATGCAACTCTAATAGCTTCTCTAGTAATCAAATGTGCTTCATCAATCCATAAATATTCATCATGAATTCTGCTCAACACTATTCGAATATACTTCTTCTCAAACTCAAACAAGGGAACTTTCCTCCAAACATCCAACTTCTTCTCAACTAACACTTTGTAGGCATCATGGCTCTCTTTCAATTCACCTTCCCAAAGCATGCTCAATTGAGCTGACATCTCTTCTACCTTACTGAAAAAATTGCATAGATATCTTCTGTGGGAAACACTCTCAGAGGGATGCATGAGAATGCACCAACAGACTCTTCCAACACATTCCTCAAATATTTCTTCAAACTGACTTGCACTTTATCCGCACTACTCAAAACCTTTGAATTATCCATAACAATAAAAATGAAAGATTGCGCAAATAGGAATACCTCTGTAAATGCCAACAAGAAATGTATAGGTATCCTGCTTTCGAAGCTCACTTCGAATCCGCTTGATTTCTTCTTCAAACTCTGAAACTTTGAATTCCTTTCTAAACTTCCTTTGCACACTTCTCTGAAAAATACATAAGCCTTTAAAATTATCTGAATCTATTCCTTCCATTCCAAATGATTTTGCAATAAATGCTTCAACTTGCAGGCAGATTACCTTGAAAATTGTGTACACCTTCATTTTTTCAAATTCTGCAGACTTCATCCTTCACACATGCAACTGAGAAAAATACCTTAATCTTGTTACCACATTAAATATACTTTTGTCATGATATGACACAAGTACCGATGAGGAGGTTTATTATATTTTCTAATAATTGCTCCCCCTTAGCCACTACTTTTACTTAGAAATTGACTAGAGTATCTACATCGGAGATTGGCACAGATAAGATTGATAATTTGGATTCCTTTCTCCAAATCCTTTTCATTTCCTTTCTTGTTTTTTTCCGGATCAATGATTTGATCATTCTTCTTTGCCACATAATTATTGGGTAAAAGCACAAAGTTGTCACACTTTCAGCCAAATAAATAGTTCCAAGCGAAATATTTTCGGCCGAATAGGTTTCAACTAAAACCACGTGGCCTATACATGGCACACAAGGTTTCGCCCGAATCCAAAAAAATAAATTTTTCCTTCTCCCACTTTGAAATTGGTTTTTTTTAATGTGTGGGGTTTCTATAGAAAGGGTTTCGGTCAAAACCCTTTCTACCGAAACTGTCTGTGTGGCATCCTAGTTGGCTGCGAACTTAGATTTTTTCAAAAAAAATTTAAACTTTCAACTTTAATAGAGTATTTCTTTAGTCAAAATGATGTTTAAAAAAAAAAGTACCCTTTTGTAGAGCTTGGAGTGGTGAATCCGAATATATAATTTTTTTAATATTTTGATTAGTTTTAATATTGTTTATTTTTAAAATAATGCAAGTAGGTTGTTAAAGTTAAAAAAGAGGTTGATTAGAAATTTAAAAAAAAAAGAGTAAAACATATTAAAAAAAAAATTAAAAATATATGGTGCACTAGAGGAGAGAGTCCTCTTCAAAAAGGTATAATTTTTTTTTTAAAATGATTAAAAAAATAGACAACAGTTGACGTCTCGTGAAAACTATCAAATTCTAACAAGTTTGACTTTAAAACGTTATTACGGAAAAAATATACATCAAAATTTGATTTTTTTTTTTAATGCACTAGATATTGAAGTTTACCTATTTGGAAAAAAAAAGAATTAGGGAGAAATGAAGTCTTTTTCAATTTGTTTCTTGACGTCTCGTGAAGTCACTTTTTTCTGAAATTTTCAGCATTCCTGTTCTTAAATTGATAAAAAAAATAATGAAAACAAGTTTTTTTTAAATCTAAACAATTACAAGAATAAACTTTCATCAAAAGTTCTACATTTTATTAGTTTACATCATTTTGAAATTCAAAACATAAAGACCACTTTTATGTGGTCGAAGTTCAGATTTTTTTTTGTTGTTGGCTGATTCTTTTATAAAGTGCGACACAGGTTTGTGCTTTTATCCTATTTTTCTTTCTTCTGCAGTTATTACCAGGATGTTCTGAATTGTTGCACTTACAGCAAACAACATTCTTCTTTCCGTTTTCATTTTTAAAAAACAGACCAACTTTATATCCAGTCTTCTTGTTTTTAGAACATTTTCCGAAGAATGATAAAGAATCATTCATTTTGCTTTTGCAGTCCTTTGCCTTATGACCAAATTTCTTACAGGAATAACAAACACCATTGAAAGATAAATACCTTTTAGCATCATGTGGTTTGACAAGAGTTTGTCCGAGATTTCTTTTTAGATCTTTGATTTGTCCATTTTTCTACCAAGTCTTCTTGTCAGTGGATTGTTTCACTCTAGAACTCTGACCTTCCTCAAACCCTAAACCATTTTTATTCATTTTCGTTCTTTGAGAAGTAATCAATCTTTCAAGCATCGCATCTTAAATTTGTCTTCAAAAAAATTTGCCTTTTCCAGATCAGACCTCAAGATTTATGCTTCTTCTTCAAGCTTTATGCATTCATCCATCTTCCTTTGAATTTCAATTTCCAAATATTCTTCAGTTCTTTTCTTCTCATCCAATTGTTGCAACAAGCTAGAGATAATTTCTTCTCCCTCAACCAATAGATCGCATGCTTCCATACTTTTACTTTGCAACTTTTCAATGTACTCATTCACTTTTATCAACTTGTCCTTCAGATCTTTCATTTCTTCTGAATATTCAACAAAGACTACTTCCAGAGGAAAAAAATTCTTATACTCAAATTTTGGGATCTTCCTCAAGCTGTTAGGCTTCTTCCAAGGAACCAAGCTCTGATACCAATTGTTGAACATCCAAAATACTGAAGGGAGTGAATTAGTATTCCATAAAACCATATTAATATCCATTTAAACGTTATCTCAAATCTAATTGAATCAGCAAGAAGGAACATAAAAACAAATCAATGTAACCATACACATGAACACCAGGATTTTTACATGGAAAACCCAAAAAGAGAAAAACCACGGTGAGGGTTAACTCACAATATATTATATCTAGATACAAAATATTATGGGGCTCACTGTCATGACTCACTGTCCTTAAAAGACTCACAACCTGAGTACAAAAGATGGCTAACCGTCAAGATACAATGATAGTGGCTCATTGCCAACAGATTGAACTGATAGGATACACCTTCAATGTGTAGGGTTCAGTTTCGATGAAGCTCATAATATGATGTACTGCCTCACACAGTAGTCGCTTAACAAAACTATACTGATCACAACTGATAAAGCATTTAGGCTTAGATCTTCACACACTTTTTCCTCTTCGCATTTCGCATTCACTCCATGTATCCACTTCCACCACTCATGCATGTCCTTTTCACTTCCACCTTTCTTCTCCTCGTCTCATTCCTCAAAACATCTTATACATATACAAGTATATCTTAAACATCAATTAGGTCGGCCTAATTAGATGAAAACAAAATAATCAAAACTTCCTTTGTCGGCACCATATATGATTTAAACATTTTATCCACGTAGTGCATTATACCATATCGGCTAACATCCATAAAACATAACTAGTCTTTATAAAGTATTGTATGCGTTGAGTCGATCAGGACTAAAACACAATTCTCCAAACCAACAAATAATCCACAAAGCAAACACCTTCCGGATTTGAGAACATATTAATTTCCCATCATACTACCAACATAGAGACTATCACCAAAACCGCAGCATAAGAATGTTCACCTTAATAGAATGCGGAGTCTCCCACACAGTATGCCACATAAAGAACAGTAAAATACAGAGTTAAAATCTGTTAGAGATAACTTTTTGCTCACAACAAAAAACATCTCAAGATCCAAGATATAGTTGTCTGAATGAGTCAAAAAAACATGGTTAAGAGATTAGAATCATATCAAATCTTGCGGTAAATTTCAAATTCAAATATCGACACACTGATCCATCACAAAAGGATATTACTGGCAAAGAACAAAATCCGATAAACCAAGTAATTTTCCCATGTAGTTTCACCATGTTGACATCAATGACAACATAAGAACAACCAACACAAACCATCCATACTTCATGCTCATGTTGCAAGGCTCCCATCAACTTTACCCTAATATGATGCAACCTTTCACTAAATGACCTAGAATTGCATATAAAATAGAATAATAAGTTGAGAATTGAAATGTGTGCACTTGGAAACCTGAAATAGATTTGGATGAGCTCTGAAACATTGAAAAATCTAAAATCCTACTGGGACTCATACGCCAGTCTGGGCGTATCAGTTCTAGATCAAGGTTTCTACATAGGAATAGGTTTTTGAAAAAAGGGTATCTAAATCTACAAAAAAATTGAAAAATGTCTGTAGTGGGACTCATACGCCACTTCTGGCGTATCAATCTCATTCCACTTTTTTGGGAATTCAAAGTTCAAATATGCACTTCAACACCCGCTATTTTCTCCCAAATTGATTTCCAAATTTGAATTTATGAAAAGACCTACAAAACAGAATATAGACTTGATTTACTTATGGGAGGTTTGTCTCAGTTAAACCCCTAGTTTAGTAATTAAACCTTGATGAAAACAATGACATAGGAATGTAAACCCTAACCTTAAGTGTATCTAAGATTAGGAAATCTGAAATGCAATGCAACCCTATTCTAATGTGCAAAAATGAGATGCATAAATGAAATATGAAGGTGAATGACTCACTTTGAGAAATCTCTAATCACCCAAATGAACCCTAATAATGTTTGTATCTTCCTTAGGTTGAATGTAGAGTGATAATGGAGAATGGAATCACTTAAGAAACAAGTCATTAAACTTGGTTTGATGGTTAGTTGCATCTCCCCAACCTAGAATCCATCATGATTCACCACAGACAGCCATGATCAACCCTTGACAATGTTAGATCTTGAATGAAAGTGAACTTGAAGACCTGAATACAATCATTGCAATTTGTTTACTATTTGGTAATTTATGTAGTATGTAAAAAAATTATTTGCAATTTTTATATTTATTCCTTATATAACTTTTATAACCAAATTTTTAAATACTATATATATTTTTAACCCTTGTCGCCATCCCCAAACTTAGGCCCTTGGTCCCCATCCCCTTATTACTAAACTCCATGGAACTATGCCTAAGACTAATATTTGCACAAAATTGACTCTTACCAAGCCTAAACATGTGCATTGGGGACCAAACCCTAACCACTCAAGAACCTTAAAGACACATCTTTGATCAGTTCTAACTGTAGAATTAACCAGAGCATGGAAGCATATAAATTTTGCAAAAATAGGGGTATAGCCAACACCCTACTGCCGTGTTCACCTGCAAATTAGTATGGAAATCCACCATTTTTGGTATCTATGTCTCTTCCAATGCCGTTTACTTGTTATGTCGTGTAACTATTCTTTAGTTCACTTGGAAATGTAGATATTCTGCTATTTTTCTAATTATGCGCAGCCTGTGGGAGATGATATTCCAGAATTTTGTAACATCGCCAACCTCACCTACACCCTGCATGAAACCCTGCAGTTCAAATTGGAGCTTAAGCAGCAGATGGAAGCCAAAAACCATTCAGATGTTGTTGAACGGGTTACTAAATTGACTACCATCACAAAGACTTTTGGAGACATTGCAAAATAAAGGGAAACTTTCAGGGCCAATTTTCTGTACGTTGAGAACATATAAGTTGCTGTTAATCACCTTGCCCAGAGATTGAGCATATCGACGTTCAACAGCCAATCATAGAAGAATTTAAATGGTAGAATTCCCTTGTATTGACTGTCATGTTTATGCTATTGTTTTATTACGAATTGCTATGCCGTCATGCATATATATGAACATAAGAAAGAATTACAAAGCGTCGCAACAGGCGCCATGCATATTATATAGCAGCTGCTGTGACGATTTGTAATTTATTTCTTGTGTTCATATATTTGCATGACGGCATAGCAGTTCGTAATAAAACAATAGCATAAACATGACAGTATAAATACATATATGCTTATTTCAAAAAAAAAGGCTGTGTGTTAACTATAGACAATTGAATTCATCTACATTACAGATCAATCTACAGATAGTAAATCCATTTCTGCTATTCTTACACAAATATAAAGAATACACACCATCATCTCTTGATTCGCAAAAATTTCATAATTTCAATAGCTTTGCACCATCAAGGGAACGAAAATCCATTGGCAAAAAAATATTATAAAGTTTACTTCCTATTAGGCACTTAATATTTTGAAATTTTAGATTATATTAATGTCTAGAAATGACCAAAAGTGAGTCGATAGAACCGTGTAAATACTGTCCAAAGGAAGAAACGCCCAGAAAGGATGTCATATCACAAAAGCAAAAGAAAAAAGAGATACAACCAATATAATAATTGAAAAACCGTAAATTGGAAATTAGATAGAGAATAATATACAGATATAAATAAAATTAGTTTTTATGTGCCCCTGCATAATAGCCGCAGTTTATATTTGATGCCAGAATATCTTTCCTCAGAGGAATTTTATTTGCTATTTACAATATTAGTTGGCTGTAACAACAAAAGCTATCGTGCTTGGTAAGTTACAAGATGATCTTCACGCTCCTCAAGCTCTTCTTAACGACATCAGTGATTGCCAAGCACATTTGCACGGCAGTAGGGGCAATCTCCATGGATTATGAGCCATGGAGTCAAGCAGGCAATATGAAATCTGTGAGTGCACGGAAGTTTTATCTTTTGTTCCCCAGGCAAGAATGAATCCAAGCATATAGGACAGTCTTCCTTCTCTAACTCCAAGTTTTTATGTTCAGATTTTTCATTTCTAGCCAAAAATTCACTTTGTAAATTTGAAGCTAGCCAATGTCTGACATAGTTTTCCGATTCAATACCACTTAAACTAGCATATTTATCTGATCGAGCATAGTTCTCAACTCTGAATGCAATCGAGGAGGTACCTCGCATCCTGTGCAATAATGTTAACAGATAGTTAAAAATCCAAAATGTACTAAATTGTACTCCCAGAGAAAGACAAGAAACTGCATTGTAGAATTTTTGTAGCTAGAAAAAAGAAAGCTAACCTGTTATCTAAAAGTGATGCAGCCTTAAATTTCTCATGAAGCCTATCTCTTGCACACATAGCTGCTCCATGCATACTATTATTTTTGATAGCCTGCTCTGAAAATGTAATCAGATTTCTGAGTTGAACACCATTGCCATGGCTGGAAATATCAACATTGGACTCACTACCAAGTCTCGGACTTTGGTCAGAAAGTGGCATTTGGTGGTCCTGTCATGATGTGAACATCAATGTAATCCATGAAAATCATTAAAGTATGTCCAAAGATAGGACTACATAGAAACAACGCCTTCTGTCATCAACATAAACATGGAGCATTCCTAAATATAATTGGAAGATTCCTCCAAAAAAAGCAAAGAAGCTTGGATTCTGATTTCTTAGATTTTGGTAGTAAAGAGTATCGGAGCAAATAATTCCAACTGAATTTACATCTTTTTCTTGTAACAAACCCAATTTAATTTTGAGGTGCAATCACTAAGGTCAGTCATGACCTCCCACATCAAAATTTGGCCAAACTCCCAGTGGAGAAGAAAAGAATTAAGGCAAGAAGCATCTAGGAGAGTTAAAAGTTAAGCAGTAACGCCAGTCATACATATTTCAGGTAAAATATATATTATTATTTTCTGTTAGCAAGCTCAATCAAATTATGCCCTTCTGCCAATGCAAACTTTGTAAGACACACGTGACTCCTAAGAATAAAGTTACATTTAGTTAAAACTAACGTGGTAATAGCCATTTATGGAAATGTTTTCTGCAACTAAGTATATACTTAAATGAGACAAAAAACCTACCTTCCTACAATTTAAAGAATAGAACTCATTGATTTAAACCAAAAACCACATGCATACATGCAGCCTTTTCTCCCTTCCTGATCCAATTAAGAAAAAAGAATCCACTCTAGCCCGCAAATGCATATGAGACTAAGTTCAATATTCCATGAAAAAAACATTCAAGAGGTCATATACAACACAGAGATACTGGACAAAGGAGGAGAATAGAATGTGTGACAAAGAGGTAGGTGGGGCAAAGCCTCTTATTTATATACCTACTATTAAGGATTCATAGGGTGAGTTGAGCACTAAAGAGACTACTGTGCCAATATTCATCCCAATATATTTCGTAGGTTAAGGGATACGAAGAATGCAATAAGAGAGATTTCTCTGATCTAATATCACCCCTAAATCTTAAGTATTATGGCTCCTAAGTCACAAGCAAAGGGGCTTGGAGAATGTAAGTGTTTACTGTCGATCCTTCGCCCAGATGAGGTATTTACTAGCTGTCCCCTAATAATAGCATCAAAAAGCACTACCAAGTCCTGGATTCAGTGAACTTGGCTTCATGAAAATATCTTCCATCTGATCATCAGTCTCACAAAATACAAAATTGGCATCTCATCCTATGAATGCAGTGCCCGTGGATCTCACTATGCTTCATTTCCTGCCACTCAAGTGGATTATGAGTAATAGCAGTAGCAACTTGTCTATTTCTGAAGATAGCTGGAAAACCATGTGCAAGACCCAGCTCCATCAAAAGCTACCTGATACAAGCAACCTCATCTGCCACATTAGCTTCTCTGCACTCATTCTCAGTAGTGGATGATGCACTAAAGTTCTACTTCTTGTAAGACCAGGCAATAGGTATCAGGATAAGGTTCAGATCAAAAACTTCGTATTTTTTATCAATGTGAGGAAGCAGTAGACTAGAAGACAAAAATGGGCCAGAGTAGGAACAATGCTGCGGACTAATTGTGGGAATCGAGATAGAAAATGAAGTTTATTTCAATACATTAACCCAAAAATATGATGAGAAGGAAACTGGATCTGATTGATGCATAGGAAATAAAACCGAGTGCATGAAAATGCTGGGAAAATCAGAGGAGAAAAAGAGTAAGGAATACTCAGTGCAAATTAGCTCAACAGAGTAAAATAAATTGTATGTTGAGAAAACTAGTTGCCAAAACAAGAGCACAAGGTGGTTAGCAGATGGATGCACAAAAATGAAACCAAAATTTAAAAAGATGCAATAAAGATAATCAGTTATGAAAACTCAAATAAGATTAATAGAGATCAGAAAGTTGGACAGAGAAGATGAAGTTTGAATTGAGAGAACACTGATACAAGAAAAAAATATAGCAAAAAGAATGGCAAAGAGACTATAAGATACAACTGCTTAAATTCTGATAGACAGAGACAGAATGATGTACTTATAATGCCAAAAGTGGACTGTATGTAGACACAAAATAAATAGAATTTAGCTACACAAAACGATGAACAACAGTAAAAGTTATCTGACATTTCCTTTTAAATAAGCTATTTTTCTCTATTCTTTTTAGCCAATCAAACATCCTCACGGTTATCTGCATTGCATATATTATAGATTGATATTTGCAGAGAGAAAGATGTAAACATTCAACGGTCTATTACCTTTAACAAATAAATAGTTTAATCATCTGACACAATAAAACATGATCTACCCTTAAAGTCTATATGGACCTTTCATTCTCTACATGGTTAGCTTGGTCTCTTTTAGCTTTGTTTGCTAGAAAAGGACTTTTTTGTTGGGAAGACCTTGCAAAATATAAACTAGTGTGACATATTCGGGGTTACATAATCAAGTAGAAAAGATAGACAGGACAAAGGCCCTCCCCCTCGAGAGCTTTGTAAAACTGTCCATAACAGCTGTCTTTTCTTGCAATTTAAAGGATCAGATCCATTATTGAAGAGATTAAAAGTGGAGGAACAAGAAAGCCTTTATAATAACAAAACAAAAGGCTTACATAACCAAGTGAGGTTCTTCAATTGCTCCACAGTGGCAGTTAGTGATCCTAAAATGCAACAGAAAAAATATTATTAGGGCATTTGAATATCAAGTTTTAAAAAACAGTCTTGCGTACTTTGTGATTCACCAAGGCTAGGCAGTCAAATCAATCCTCTATGAAGCTGGCATATCAGATTCTTTTTACATTTTATGTGGGAGATGAGAAACAATCGGTCATGCCTTCTAGAAATGCACTTTGCCAGGACATTTTCTGTTGGCTACAAGCTGAATTCAACTATTTATTGCTCTTCTCACTTGGAGAGGTGATCTAGAGAACATCTCAGGTCATCTAAGAGACAATATCAAACAGAATTCTGAAATGTCCTGAAAATCTAAATTTTTGTATTTTAGATTTTCACAGCCCTAGGGAGTGAAATCGGCAATGCAACAATTGGACCTTGCTTATGCTATACTCCAAACTAGGTTAATGAGTTCAAGACTTGATCTTTTCAACACATTTACGAACTTTGAATTTCAAGTAATAGGCTAGGAATTATAATCTCAACAATGGGGATACCAAAATTAAATAGCTCCAACAAACATTTTCAGTATTCTAATAAGTTTGTCATCTGACTGTCCATTTCAACTTCCTAGAGACATATGGTTCACTATCAAGTGTGGTGACCCTTCAATTGTCACCAATAACCTTAATTTACTATTTTTAATAAGTTTTCTATTTCTTGTACTGTAAAGCTATATAATAGCTGAATCCAAAGTATGTAATCAAAGTAAAAGGCATATATCTCTTCCACTATTGGAAATTAAGGTTTACATTTTATAATAAAGTCACCATAGTGACTATATGTTTGTATTTAAAATGTTTAGTTAGTTTTGTGTTAATTGGGGCTTAGTTTCCTATAAGGAATTTTTGGGAAGTTATATGGGAATGTAACACTTTATAAGCATTTACATAATACTTTGTTGTGAATCACCATGAAGTGATATCAATATAACATAATTTATATTCTTAGTGGAATGATAGTGTAGTTAATATTTTTCTGCATTCTGTATGCTCTTCTATTTCCAATTTGGTACAAAAGCAATAATGGGATTTTGTCTATGTTACACCAAGTTTCTAAGACATGGCCAATACTGGATGTAAAAGGGGGTGGCTATAAAAAGGGTAGGGAAAAAATTTTAAACATAGGGAAATTTCAAATATCATATGATAACATTGATAAAGTATTCATCATAACATTAAAGTTGAACTCAGAGTTCACATGAGAGTCAAAAAAAATAAACAAAATTTAACTGCTTTCATAATTCATAATCAATGTGCATATGATACATATTATATAAGATTACAAGAATACAACAGAATGTCCAAAGACTATAAGTTTCAACTACAAATGGCAGAGATATAGAAAATATGTTGCTGCCCCCTAATCAGCATCTACCAACATTGCATCAAAATCAGAATCTGAGGGGGCTGCCTCATCCAATGGAACCTCAACCAATCCTCTTGTGCATCCTCCTTATCAATCTAGGTGGCATCTCCGGGATCAACATCCCACCATAAAATTGGAATTTGTCAATACTTTGGAGTTTGGCGATCTTGAAGTTGCAAAACACTATGCATAAGATCTAGAGTGGACAAATTTGTATGTAGACCAATTCCTCTTTGCAACAAAGGAATTAACAACCTATGAAAGGAGGTGAAAGGAAAGCATTCTCCACTCTGATATACCCTTGCCATGCCATGTCCACTATCCAAGGGTCAATTTGAGCTAATGTAACTTCATCCATCTTTTCCTTTTGTTTGTTGAATGTTTGGCCACAAAGATCAACAAAGGAAAGCCATTATATGTGAATTAAAGTGACTCCTCACTTGAATACATATTTTGGAGGGCCTTCATTAGCCCTTCTTTCACCTCTTCATCATCACAAGTAGGAAACCTCGTAGCCTTTGGTGCATACCATTTGAGATTTAGAGTAAAGGTTGTCATATGAAGTAGGTTGTCCATAGTGTTCCACCACAACATTACAATTGGCTTTATTTGCTTCTCATATAATCTCAAATTAGGATCCCTATTACAAATAAATCACTTCATCTGCCCAAGTATGCTGTCAAATGTCTCATAGATCTCTGCAAGACTCAAAGAGTCCATATAAACATATCTAATGACATCTACAACAAGTTAGATGAAGGAGCAAACAAATCTACAAACAAAATTTCAAGAAAAGAATAAGACTCAAATGACAAGTTAGAAACTTGTCAAAGAATTAGAAATTTAAGAACAAAATTAACAAATTATTAATAAAATCAGCAATTTCTTAATTCATAGTGGACCACCAATTATTATCAAGGATCCTTTGTTTGACACATTTTCCTTCAACTGCATTTGAATTAAGCCATCTACTCCACTCTAAATTAACCATCATCAATTGTAGAGGCTCCTAGACCTCAAGCATCCTCTCCAACAAAATAAAATAACTAGCCTATCTAATCTCCCCAAGTTTGAGGAATTTCTTCTTTGAAAAAATCATAATGAGAGCAAGTGAGGTGTAGTGGTTGCAAATGAACATTTGAGTATCTCTAATTTCTACCACCAATTTCGTTACCCATCTTCCCTATGTTTTTCAATGCATTGTTCAACACATGAACACATGGGGTCCAAAATATATGTTTGTAAGCACCCTCCACCATCATGCCAGCTAATTTGCACACATGTCGAATTAGTGACCACCTATACAATTTGATGCCTCAATCTCCTCTATGGCTTCTCTCAAAATATGAAACTAGATGTTTGCATCCTTGTGCTTCCTTGAACAAACAATAGCTTTGAGAAAATAAAAATTAGTGGTACACATGACTATGATGTTGATTAGTGGTTGACGTCTAATATTGATCTACCCATCCATGACAATAGAACAACTTGTCCCAATCCAAATATGCTTTATGTCCTCTATCACCAAACTCACCTTAGAATATTCTTTGGTAGTAAATGCGAAACTAAAAAAAGCTGTATCTTTGAACATATTTTTGAAGGAGAACATGCCACATGAAATGGAATGGCATGGACATTAAAAAAATTGGCATTGAAAGACACTACCACATACATGCTTGCATATTGAACATAATTGCAAATATCCCCAACCTCTCAATACCTTTAGTCTCTCTTTCCTCTTGTGGAAACATCACCATTACCACTAGCAACCATGGATGGCATAGGTAGAGCTAATTGTGCAAATTATATTAGCATTGGCACACCTCTAGACCTTGCTTCCACCTCTATATGCAATTTATTAACCTCTACCTTCTCATCCTCCTTTATATTTGAACACACCTTAACCCATGTCCTATAATGCCCAAGGGATGAGAATATACACTATTGTAGCTCCTTCAAAAATCTGACTTACAAACATAACATAACGACACTCTACTCCCTCCTTATTTTTCTTTTTGTTTTGGTCTAGGGCTGTTACAAATTGGAGAAGATTTTTGGAATTGAAAGGACCCTCCGCATAAATTTTCAAGATAGTGGAAGGGCACTCAAATCAGTTACGGTTGTTCTCCTTCATCCACAACACTCTCATACCTTGATAAACACAACTTGGGCTAAAACTCTAACATTTATCTCTTCCATTTCATGTTCACTACTACTTCCCATTGCTACATACCTAGGGATATTATAATGTATTTAAGTGTATGGGGATACCAACATGTGGCACACATCCCTTAAGTTACTCATATTAGGTCATGCAGATAATTTGTGTAATTAATTATATTAAATGATGAGTACGCCTTCATTGGGATTACCACTCCATTATGTTACTAGGGGGGAGATCTATATAAAAGGAGGTGATTACCAATCCATGCTATTCCAAAACCTCCTCTATGGATCTCTTGGATGTATAGCATGGAGTGGCTTCTTCCATAAGGAGTATTGCACATGTACAGTGTTACCCTACCTCAAAGGTTTATTTTATTTCAACATATATTGGATATTAGGGCATCTTGGCCCACAAACATCTCGTGTGGCATGTGATATCTATTCTATACTGCCTTGTTGTCAATATTATATATGTGGATCTTATCACCAATGTTGTTTTGTGGAAAAAGACTACAAGTGCAAACTAAAATAAATTGAACATTTCTTCCTTAAAACTTTGAAAAAGAAAATTAAAAAAAGAACAAGAAAGAATCACTTATCTCTACTACTTGTTTTGCTATCCCACTACTCACTAATTGTGGCCTAGTTTTGATCTCTCCACGTACATCTTCAAACCTTTCTCAAAATAATCTTTTTTTCCTCCAACTAAGCTACAAAATTTTTTGGCATGTAAAAATAAATTGGAATGGAAAAGGGAGGCTTCTTTTACTCATTTAGAGTTGACTGAAGTGTGGGGACACAAAAAAATTAAAATAATTTTTAATTGATTTTGGGCTTTTCTAAAAAAGTTAGTGCAATTGCACGGGGCTGGTCAGCTGTTGCCATAAAGTCCTTGCATTTTCAGGAAGTTCAGGCCAAAAAATATTTGATCAGGGATAGTGGGGGACATTTCCTAGATGTAACCATACCCCCAAAATGTCCCTAGTATGGTTACATGTCAAAAACAAGAGAAAAAAGGATTTTGTTCTTGTGGAGATGACATGTGATGTTGCTAAGAATGGTGAATCCCAAATTTCGAAGTCACAATTGAAGCAAGGCAAAGGCTACAATGCAAAACTATAAGAAGAGGGAACAATCAGAAAAGGACACATTATTTCTTGACAAAAGTTGAGTGGCGACATCTCAAAGGCATGTGCTATTCATTCAACTTGTTGATGATTTAATCTACATAGAAGAAATTGACAATTAAATTATTTATCATTTAGCATACATCATCTATTTGGAATGCAAATAGAAACGTAGAATTATGTGCTGGTGTTTAGTTGGATGTCATAAACATTGAAGAAGACTACATTGTGCCCTCCTTTATTACAATCCATAGTCTAAAACCCTAACACATTGTGTTTGTTTCTCAACTTGCTATGGCTGATTTGTGCCATACACTGGTTCAAATTCTTGGATGAAGATTAATACACGAGATGGCAACTTGGATTAGTTTATCTTATCATGAAACCTCCATAGGCAACCGAATTATCCAATGATTTACTTCCTAGGTGAATTCATTTTATTTGAACTATCATAGTTAGCAACAATGAAGAGGAGCAGTTGTGTAGAAGATGAGTAGGCAAGTACTTGGTGACGGCATTTATTCTCAAAGGAAATAGTTGTGGTAAGATTTGATTAATGCTAAAACTCTAAATACTTATCTTGTTTTGGGCATTGAAAAAATGTGAAAGACAAGTGAATCAATATGGTGTAGAGAAAAATTGGTTGAATTGGTTTGAAATCAGTTATAAGGTCCCTTGTTCCAAATTGGAAGTGTTGTATGATAAGTTAGAGAAGTGTATGTCTTAAGGTGCATTCATTTTGGAAAGTGCAAAGTTTGTATGAGCAGAGACATAATTTTGAGTTTGAATTTTTATTGAAATGGGTAGAAACAAATTCTCCAAATTTCACTTTTGCATATGGCCACATACTATTAAAATTCCAATCATGGTAACTAATTTTCTAACATTTAAATGAACATTAAATTAATCACACAAATCATTGAAATTCAAACTGCAAAAATGAACACCTTAAGACATACAGTACACACCAATTTACACCTTGAAATTTGCTTTGCATTCCTTCAAAAGCTTACAAGGAAAGCTCTACAATTATCAACTACAACTACACAGAACTTGTTAGGCCTAATAACAAGGCTACATCCTTTTGGCTTAATAAGAACTTGTTGATCCTTGAATTCAAATGCAAAGACCTTATCCTCCATTAGGTGAAAATTGAAAGAAAAATTTTCCTAAGAACAAGAACAAGAAAAGCATCGTCAAACTCCAAACTGTAATCGAAAAGGAATTATACCAACTCCTGCTACTGCATACTTGGCATCATTACCAAGCTCAACCTAAACTCCAAAGTTGTGTTCTTCCCATTTGATAAAACATTGTCGCGTAAATGTCATATGGCTAGAGGCACCACTGTCCACAAACCGAACATCCTTTGAAATTGTGTTGGTAGAAAGACAAGAAACCATTAAGAAATCTTTCTCAAACTTGGCGGGAATCTTTTTTATCTGAGTTTTTGTAAAGGTTGCTACTTCATATTGCCGCTACTTTCCTTGTTTCTTCTCTAACAAGTGAGGAATTAAATGATCCTTCACTGCATCTAGGATCATCCACTTGGCTTTAATTTCTTTCTTTTTGTGAACTACCAAATCTTGCAGATCCATAGGCGGAGTCACCTGATCCTTTACAATTTCCCAAAGATCATTTTCCTTTAGTAACAAGGTCACCTTGGCCTTCCAAAGCAAGAAGTTTAACACACCCTCCAACCTATCCTCAAAATGAAGGCTAGGCAATGCCATTAAAATATTTTCCATAAAACATACTCTTCAAATCTAGAAATAATATAAACTGCACAAAAAAAATTAAAATTTACCTTTTCCAAAATTTTGATTACACTAGTAAACCCTAGCTTAAAAACCTACAATGAATTTGACCAATTATTGGCCATCATTTTTGTGCCCTAGCTATGATCTGATAAACCCTAGACGTGAATTTATGCCCTAGCCGTCACCTAAAATGTACCAAAAACTGACTCGGAAAACCTTTATATTTGCTGCCAAAAATAAACCGTCACAATCGTGATTTTCTATTGAGGACAGTCATGATTTCATTTAAGAAATTCTCACATGATTTCTGATTTGTTTAGGCCACAATTTTTATCACAAAAAACCTCCTATGGTTTTCTTCCGTGATCTTTTTCACAAATTTCAACTGAAAATACCTGCGGAAAAGGAACCCTTGGTCCATGAATTTATCAACCTCTAGCTTGATTTCCTTCAATTAAATCAACCCAAGATTTTTCCTTTCAACAAGTCTAGGCAATTTTACTTTGAAATAAATGCACAGTTTTACACAAAATACTTGTGCGAATTTACTCAACAACTAACCACTATTTTCACCATGTGCAATTCTCAAAAATTCCTTTCTTAGGTTGTGCGATTTCTTCTTGTGTTAGCTAGCTTTAATACCATATTAATATTCCAATCACAATAACTAATTTTCTAATGTTAAATAAACATTAAATTATTCACACAAATCATTGAAATTCAAACTACGGAAATGAACACAAGTATGCAACAATTTACACAATGAAATCTACTTTGCATTCCTTCAAAACCTTATAGGGAAACCTCCACAACTGTCAACTATAGCTACACAAAATTAATATTCCGTTTTGAGTTATTGAACTTAAATCTTACATCTATCTTTATACTATTTAGCTAAAATATTTAATCTTCCAAAATAGAAATACTATCTCACACAACAGATGACTTGGAAGATAAGTCTAAATCATTAGTGATTATCTACACTTTATTAGACTTAACTAACTAAATAATCGCTAAAGTGAATTGCAAATAACTCGAACTACTTGCATATTCACATTGAAATTATGCAGAAGTTCTGAACTAAGCTAAAAAATCAACAAGTGCTAAATGGCTACTTCACATAATATTTGTGCTCTTGAAGACATCCATTGCTATGCCTAACAGAAATTTCAAAGACTCGCATGCTTGTGCTATTGAAGAGTCTAATGCGACATAAAATATATAAAATGTAATAGGGTCATAGAGTAGGCTAGCAAACACCAAAAAGTTGGAGGAATGTCCACATCTTGAGCTAGATTCTCACTCAAAGATCATGAGAAACATCAATTTTTCATTTGTGTTCTTTCCATTGGAAGTTGCAAGCGATGAAAAAATCATATATGAAGAATGTTGGGGCGTGAAGTCCAATGGTTCCTGACTGTTCTACTCCCACTTTTCCCGCCCTTTTTTCTTTGTCTCTTCGTTTCCTGGAGACTTCAAGAGAGATTTTGATAAATGTATAAAACAATGTAAACTGCTGCTGTAGATGTATGATGAGAGAAAACAAAGTGAATAAAATAGAGAAATCTTTGCTTTTCCCGTGGATGTAGCCATTACGGTGAAACACGTAATTTGTTGTTGTGTGTGTTTATTATATGTGTCCATAATTGCTCGTCTTAAATTTTCTTCTGTTTTTAATTTGCTCTCTTTTAAAATTAACAATTGGTATCAGAACGCTATGGTGTTCGATCTTTTGGCACAAGAGATTCAAATTTGAGTGGGAGCAATGTCGTCTGACAAAGTAAAGATTAAAAGTTTTGAAGGCCACAACTATCAACTATGGAAAATGCAAATGGAAGATTTTTATATCAAAAAGATTTGTGGCGACCATTAAATGGTAAAGCAAAGAAACCATCAAGTATGGCAGACGAAGATTGGGACATTCTTGACAGAAAAGCATTGGGAGCCATCCGGTTGTGTTTATCCCCAACAGTAGCGTTCAACATATCCAAAGCATCAACAAATGTTGATTTGATGAGTATGTTGGACAAACTGTATGAAAAACCCTCAACATCGAACAAGGTATTTTTGATGAAACGGTTGTTTAACATGAAAATGGCTGAACGTAGTTCTGTTGCGAATCACTTGAATGATTTTAATACTGTTACAAGTCAATTATCTTCTCTAAAAGTAGTTTTTGATGATGAGATTCGGGCTCTTTTAATTTTGAGTTCTCTACCAGAAAGCTGGAATAGCTTGGCTATGGCAGTAAGTAACTCGGTTTCTGGCTCAAATACATTAAAATTTGATGATGTTGTTGGTGTGATTCTAAGCAAGGAAATGCGAAAGAAGAGCACCGATGAGACTCCAGCATCGGGCAATATTTTGAGTGCAGATGATAGGGGCGGATCAAAAGAAAGAGGGAAAAATCCAAGTGGTCGTGAGAAATCACAATGGAGGTCGAAATCCAAAGGGAGAGAGACCAGTTGTTGGTATTGTGGCAAGCAAGGCCAAATCAAAAAGAATTGTTGGTCTTTCAAGAAGGCTGAAAATCAGCCAAAAGCAAATGAAGCAAATGCAGTATGTGAAGAAGATTCCGATGTTCTTATTTTAACCTCAGAAGAAACAGCAACAAATGTTTGGGTGCTTGATTTGGGAGCATCGTTTCATGCCACTCCGTGCAAGGAGTACTTCAAAAATTTGCAAAACGGTGACTTTGGTAAGATTTTTCTTGGAAATAATGAATCTTGTGATGTTATTGGTAAAGGGGATGTTTTGTTAAAGTTAACAAATGGAAATAGTTGGTTGTTGCGGGATGTTAGATATATCCCTCAGCTTAAACAAAATTTGGTTTCAGCTGGACAATTGGCTTCTCAAGGATGTAAAGTCACATGTGAATCCAACAGGTGGAAAGTAACAAAAGGGGCATTGGTAATTGCTCGGGGCAGCAAAATAGGCACCTTGTATATAGTTGAAGGTAATGTTGAAGTGGGAGTTGTTCACTCCACGTCAACTCCTTCGTTGGGTGATATATGGGCTGCAAGAAAAAGTTATTTGGACAAGTTAGATGTTGAAGTTGATTTGGTTGTTGAGGAGTTTTTTAACATGTTGGAATTTGATTATATGCTTGGGATAGTGGCATCTAATGATGAAGAAAATGTTGATGTTGATGGTGAAGTTGTCTCGCCAAGTTCTTTGACTGATATTGAGGGTCTTATTAACAATGAACCAGATCATTGTGCAGCAAATGCTCTTGAATCAATGGATTTTGAATTGAAACATACGTATGCTAAAAGTGATGATTTGCAAGTTTTTGCAGGGAAAGGCACTGTGTAAACTGAGGAGAGCCTTGAAAAACTTCGTATTCTTCCACCAAAAGATGTCCTGCTTTATGGTTCTCCAGGTATTGGTAAAACCGTAAAACACTCATGACCCATGCATGTACCGCACAAATTAATGCTACTGAAGGGATTATCAGTGATAAGAATAGTCCAACGAGTGTGCTTACAAAAGCTAAAGGAAACAAAGATTGCAAGGATCTTAGTGTAGTGCTTGGAAAACCTTCAAGTGTGTGGGTTCAATGTGATAAGTGCACAAAATGGCGTCAGATACCTATTGAATTAGCTGAGTATATAGACATAACAAACACTAGATGGTGTTGTCGTGACAATTTGGACAAAGTTATACCACAAGAGAAGTCTGATGCTGAAATTAATACAGAATTCAATATTTTTGAGAGTTCCAACTAGAATGAAAATGACAATAAGAAGACCAAGATTGTGCCTGGTCATATCCAGTTGGCGGTGATTAGTTTCCTGTTGGACGTATCGCTAGGTTTTTTAAGGCAGGCAAATATGTTGAGCGTGTGGGTGCAGGTGCCCCTATTTACCTTGCAGCCATTCTCGAATGTCTTGTTGTTGAGGTTTTTACAGAGGGTGAGATGCTGGGAATATCAGCAGCTTCCTAGCATAGTCAAAGATAAAGTATTAGTGTTCCGGTTCACTGATGTTGATTCACGGGTAGCACTGGTTGGTTCGAATGGAGGTGGAAAGAGTACATTGCTGAAACTTATGACTGGTGTTTTGACCCCATCGGATGGCATGGTAAAGTGCCATAATCTTTTCTGTATTGCTCTGTATAACCAGCATCTTACTTTTAAGTTTTCTTTGGGGATTTTTCAAATTGTTCTTCACCAATGGAGATAGCTACGGCTTTCAAAATTTTCAAATTTTTAGTTTGAGAGCTCAGGAACAAAGATTTTACTTCGACTTCAGCCTTATGTATGTTAGGGCAGGGATGATTTGCCCTCATCTGGTGAACATCTCCATGTTGTTAGGGGGGGTGAATGGTGTTGATCCAGCGGCACTGTACAAGTCAAAGGATCCAGATGGATGTAGTGGAACTGAAGTAGGGCATAGCACTAGAGAAGTGCAAACCAACAAGGAAGCATTTGGTAATGAACCCAAGGAAGTTATGGCACAAGTTAAAGCTCTATTTGTTGATGTTTTTGACAAGAAAACTGTTGATTCTGACCTGACATGGAGAAGGCGTATTCGTAGTGTCCTTGAACAAAATTTGGAGAAGCTCAAGTTGTGCAGAGTTTCTCTTGGCCTCGTCAGGATGTGACAATGAGAATGGAAAAGTGGGGATTTCTCTCAGTGGATTTTTTTGCAGCAGCGGTTGGACTTCAAGTGGGAGATTGTTGGGGAGTGAAGTCCAACGGTTCCTGACCATTCAACTCCCACTTTTCCCACCCTTTTTTCTTTGTCTCTTCATTTCCTGGAGACTTCAAGAGAGCTTTTGATAAATATATAAAACAATGTAAACTGCAGCTGTAGATGTATGATGAGAGAAAATAGAGTGAATAAAATAGAGAAATCTCTGCTTTTCTCATGGATGTAGCCATTACGGTGAACCACGTAATTTTCTGTTGTGTGTGTGTTTATTCTGTGTGTCCATAATAGCTCGTCTTAAATTCTGTTCTATTTTTAATCTGCTCTCTTTTAAAATTAACAAAGAAACCTACATTTTGAAGATAGAAAGGGATTTAGCGTACACGAAACTCAACATGGATTGTTGCCAAATACTTTGGTAATTTGTGGATCTCAAGAATTATAACCTTATAAGAGTTGAGAGACAACTTGATGGAGCTACAACTTGACATGGAGGGTTATCAAATAATTTGGGAGATCCATAATTTGGGAGTTTAGGGATGGAAAAATCTAGGAACTTGGGAATTTAACTGAGAGCTACATCTTTACAAGGGTTACAAAAATTGATGCTTCTAAAGATATGTACTTGATTTTTTAGTCAGCATGTTTTGTTGTCTATTTTGGATTTTTGTAATATAAACCTTAAGAGTGGGTGTTGAAAATTAAGGTTTACATTTTGTAATAAAGTCACCTTAGTGAATTTGTGTTTGTATTTAAAATGTTTGGTTAGTTTTTGTTAATTGGGGGTAAGTTTTCTATAGGAAAGTTTTGGGAATTTAGATGGGAATGCAATGCTTTATAAGTATCTTCATAATACTTTGTAATGAATCCCCATGAAGTGACATCAATATAATACAATTTATAACTTATGTTATCAATGGAATGGTGGTTTAGTTAATATTTTTCAAAAGTTTGTATGCCCTTCCATTTCCAATCCCTACAAGGTTTGCCCATTTTGTATAAGCTCTCAATTGAAATAAATATTATTTAATTCTATTGTTCAATAATTGGCAATCTTGTTTTGTTTAATTTTTTTTCAGTTGCTGCTCTTAATACGTTAAGTTCCTCAACCAGCTTCCCTTGAATTACCAGCTCAATTCAGATCAAGAGGTTCTCTTTTTAATTACACTTGAACAATAGATGGTAGCAGGAAAACTGAAAGGACATATAATACGATTGTCCACCTTTCATTTCCTTTGGAAGAAAAGATGTATTTAGCAATTTTTAATTAACAGTTTTCCCCTCAGCTTAGGGTAATTAAGTTTTTCTGTTTTCAAAAATAGGATTTAGCCATGCTTGTTAAAGCCAATCCTGCTCACCTTTGAAAAGATGCAATCCTGTACAGATTGAAGATATGAGTAGTTACATTGGTGACCAAAGGACTGATGAAGGTGACAAGTGCCACTTGATGATTGATTCCCTCAACCAAGCAAATCTGGGGACTAGTATAGATCTTTCCAGACATTAAGAGATTTTCTTCTGAATAAGTCAACTGAAGCTAGCAATCATTCTCATATATTCAAATTTGGAAATTATGCAATTTCATGATTAGTCTTTTTAAGGAAAATATTCAATTCATATTTTTTAACCTTTTACATATGAAACTCTCTTATAAGCCACTGTAAATATTTAATTGATGGATTTTCTTTCTAGCTTCTTAATGTTGGAAAAATATAAGGTCTACATTAGTAATAAAGTGACCTTAGTGACTTATGTTAGTGTTAAAATATTTATTTCATTGGGAGTTAGTTTCTGATAGGTAGTTCGTGGTAGTTTGGGGAAGTTACGGGAATGCAATGCTTATATATAAACATTTGCACAATACTTTATTTTTAATCCAATGATTAATAAAAATATTTTATATATATTTGTTGTGCATGCTATGGGTGTTAGAATATTATATTCTTCCTTTGTATAATGGTCAATTATTGCAGTTTCTTAAAACACGAAGTTTGTCAAAAACTACCTGCTGACTTTGTATGGGTTTTTTAAAATATTTTTTCCCTTATAAAAAAAAAAAATTTGGCTTTATGGGTTTTAATATTTTTTCCTTAAAAAATCTGTATGGGTTTTAATATTTTTTCCTTAAAAAAAATATGTATGGGTTTTCATAATTTTTTCCCTTAAAAAATTTCGGGAGGGTTTATAATTTTCTCCTCAAAAATTAAGAATTTTTTCTGTATACCCTAGTCAGGGTTTCTGTCATTCGAAAGGGCTCTCTAATATCTGGTTTTTACCGTTTTTTCCAAAAAAAACGATGATTTGTAATCTTGGGTTTGGCGAAAAATCGTGGTTGGTTGCAGTCTGTATTTGTCACACTTGGAGTTACTAGGGCAAACATCTGCACCACTGGCTTCTTGCAGTCTGTTCTCGGGCGTCATGCTCCTCTGCAAAAGTTTCGACGGTTTGCCGATTTATCCTCAAAATCGTGGCAGTTGTTCTCGGTGTGTCTCTAGTTTCAAGGAGGGACAGCTTTGTTATCCAACATCAGGTTGGACGTTTTGTGCTGACTTTTAGTCATTAGTTCTGCAATTTCTGGGAGGGTTGGTGGCAAACTCATCTCGATGGCAGAGTCAGTGGCAGACTCTTGTCTCTTGTTGCAGAGCATTCTAAAGAAGGGAGCAGCCTTCTCTGTTTTTTCACGACGTTTTTTGGTTCTCTTGGTCATTCACATTTTGCAGATCCAGGGAGGGTCTCAGTAGCAGCAGAGTGTTCTGAAGAATTTGTGACCAAACGACCTGCAGATTGTTTTCTATAAGCTAGTTAGACGATTGACCATTAAGGGAGGGTGTTAGAATATTATATTCTTCCTTTGTATAATGGTCAATTATTGCTACAGTAGTTAGTAGTTGAGGTAGTTAAACATCTTAAATGTCTACAGTCATCTACCTCCTCTTTATATTGTAATCTTCTCTCATTGTTAATTCAAGCAATGTTTAGCCAACATTGTTTCAATGGGTTAGATTATTTTACAATAGTTTTTCCTGCATTTTTCAATATGGTATCATAGCCAATGGCTTAAATATTTATGTAATTTCTTCCATGCTTGAAAAGTCTCCTAAAATCGTGGAGGGTACATTTTCATGACTGCACAAGCAGAAATAATGTTGAACTTTTAATTTGTTTTCTTGTTGCTGCATTACATTGGAGACTAGGATGGGAACGGCATATCATTTTTCTATTTTCTGCTGTTGTGTTGAATTTTCTGCAGAGGCATTAATATTGGCTGGTAAGAATGTTGAAAATAGTTAATTTATTGTTGAGCATATGGAAAGCCCTGCTACTCAATTTAGAGGCCGGAAGTAAAAAAAAGTTACATTGAAGTGTTTTCATCTCATGTCTATGATAGATGCCTATGTGGAGGTGTGGGGATTTCTGTAAGAAATAATTACTTTTATTTTTATTTTGAAGTGGCACGTGACTAAATAATTGAAAAGATAATGTTTTGAAGAAAAATCAAAAATTCAATGAAGGGATTTTTAGTTTTGTATAAGTGCTTGAATTTTTTATATTCTCAAAGAAGTGTGGTAAAATTGGAAAAAAATTATAAATATTATTTATTTGGAAAAATAAGGGTATGGTAGCATCATTGAAATAGGTGATCATTGAAATAGGTGAAGGCTTATTTTTCATTGGAGATATAAGATTTATCTTGTTGTCATTTTAAAATGTATTTTTTATAGATGGTTTGTAAGATTACTTTTTCTAGTTGGGGACATAGTTTTATTGTATGGATGCATTTTCCAATCGAACCTAACATCCCATTGCATTATAAGCTTTACAAATATGTTTAAAATCTTTCTTTTGTTGATTGGGCTTTCAAAGATTGTAGTACTACCTCTGGTGCTACATCTAGAGGGTAAGGAGGAACAAGTGTCAAATTGGAGGTTGAGAACACCAGAGCTTGGAGGACTTTCATCATCTCAAGCTAGCTTCTTACTCAGAAATGGCGCTTTCTATGAGGAGCATTTTTTTTTGTGTGTATTTTTTTCTCTAGATGCTAATAGTATTGAGTAATTCATATATTGTGAAGTTTACTTTTTGAAGACAAGAAGGGACTTGATGTAAAGTCAATATGGATTTTTGCCCAAATAGTTCGAGATTTTGTGGATCTTGGGAATTATACCCATACGAGAGTCATCAAACAGCTTGATGGAGCATTGTGGATTTAGCTCGACATGGATTGTTGTCCAATAATTTGAGAGATTTGTGATTCAGAAGTTCAGGGAGATGGTAATCTAAGAACTTGGGAATTTAGCTCAAGAACTACACCTTTACGAGGGTTATGAGGCAGCTTGATGCAGTTCTTCCTGGTCCAAGAAGTGTTTTTTCAAAGAAAAGTTTCTACAAAATATATATTTGCATTTTTTTGATCAGCATGTTTTGTTGTGTGTAATGTAAACCTTAAAGGGGGTATTGGAAAAATATAGGGTTAAAATTTGTAATAAAGTCACTTTAGTGAGTTATGTTAGTATTAATATATTTATTTAGTTGGGAGTTCGTTTCTGGTAGGTAGTTTGGGTTAGTTTGGGGAAGTTACAAGAATGCAAAGCTTATTATATATAAGCATTTTCAGAATACTTTATTTTTTACAAAATGATTAATAATTATATTTTATATATATTTGTTGTGCATGATTCTAGGTTAAAATTATTCTACAATAGTTTTGCCTAGATTTTTTAACAAGGTGCAAGAATTAGTCAGCTGATGGCTCTATTTTACACACACATTCTCCTTTTAAGTTCTATCTAAACACTCCTTTGTGCAAATCTGTCTTTGTAACAACAAAGACTGATTTTTCTTGAATGTGATAGATCACTAGTCAATCTCTTGTCATTACAATAACTCTGTATATCTTTGACTGCCCCTTCATATCAAGATGAGGTTTAGAGTGGTTAAGTACAATCATGTTGATATGTTCTTACAAAAAGCAAGGCATATAGGTTTTTGTCCAGACCAAATCATATTCTTATAAAACAGCTTTCAAATTTCTCTTAATCTTTAAGAAGGTGAAGGATGAATTTGAGAGATAGCAGGTGGAAGAATCTTCATTGTAAGAGTGTATTCATTTTCAAGCCATTGTATGCGTTGAAGGTAAAGAAGCAATCATGAGCCTCTACATAACTTGATCCAATGCAAATGGTTACAAACTTTTCAACTTGAATCAATCTCAAAAGTCTCAATGGGCATCTTATTTCTTCCATTAGCATCTATCAACTAACTCTTGAAATACAATATTCATCGTCAAAGAAACTTCATCATCTTCACCTTGAAAATATTTTGCATCTATGCACATTTTTGAAGGAAGCTCCATGGATTTTACGGCATTCACAAGGGTTTGATTAGCATATCATGCCTAACAAGCTTTTGCTATTATGTACAAAGATAACCTGATCAATTAGTGTTCGAGAAGGTATTTTTCTCTCTTTTAGCCATTAAGATCACTCCTTATATTCTTTATGTTTTTGAGATTGGTCTATGATATTCCTTGGGTACAAAAATTTACTAGCTAGTTTGTTATATGATATCGATATCCTTGAACCATCCCAAGAGTTGCTTTCTCGTGATAAGATTGTGGAAGGTTAGGTGGTGATTGCCTTTTATCAAGATGGTCCTGTGCATCGAAACATGCTCAAAAAGGGGCTTGTGGCAGATGCAAGACCCACATCCTTCAAATTTGTTACATGTGTCTAGAAGGTTATGTATAATAGTTATAGCTAATAGACAAAGGTGACATTTTAGGTCTCAACCTAGTAAACATGCTTTCTTTTAAATGAGATTCCCCCATGGTGGGAACACAGAGATTCTTTCAATTTACCATTCATATGTATATAATCAATGTATAGATCAAATGGTAAGGTTTATTTTACTCCAAGCTTGGTCATAAGCCTTAAACTTAGGGAAGGAACAAGGGGATTCATTCAATTTACCATCCATCCATATATACTCCACTTGTAGATGGATTGGCAAGGATTGGTTGACTCACAAGCTTGGTCACATAGCTCAAACCTCCAAGTATAGAATTTTGAACAATACATAAGGTAAATACAAAAAAATCTTCTTGTAGAACTTCACAAGGAAGTCTCAAGTGACCATTTTGCGTCTATCTTGATTGGAAATTAAAAACGATATTTGTCTTTCCACTTTGGATGTGGAGGGATTGACAAGGTTAAATTTATTCTCCAAGCTTGGTCATGAGGTTGAAATCTAGAGTCATGAAGGTCAAACGATATTTAATGTTAATGAAAAATTAAAAAGAAATTTACTTGTGAGCTTTCAAATTGTCATATGGCTTGGTCATGGCAAAAAAATGAAACATTTCACTTCACATTTATGATGAAAACTTTTTATGTCCTTTCAGCCAATTGTAACTCTTCGGGTTTTCATTTTTTAAGGTTTGATCTTGTGACTAAGCGATTTGGAATTAAAGAGGCCTTCCAAACCTACCAACAATGAGATCAAATTGAAATTATTTTATTTCCAACTAAGGTTTGAATTGAAGCACGATAAAATGACGTGACAAAGTGTTGAGATTAAGTAAATTCTGGATGACATTATAAATTCTTAAAATTAAGAAAATTCTGCAGCCAATTGTCAAATAACACATCTAATAGGTTGTGTGCAAAACATGTCCCTAGCTGACACAATAAATCATTTAATTAAGTAAAATGCTTCATCTACTAGGCTGGGTGGAAGTCCCATACACAGGTGACATGATAAAGTGTTAAATTTAAGTAAATACTGCTCTCAACAGTGTAAATCCCATCCTCGGGTGACATGATAAATTTGTTAAGTAAGATACTGCTTCCAACAGTATGATGCTGCAATTAACAGTCTGGGTGCAAGTCCAATCCCTAGGAAACAAAGTAAAATAGTAATACTGCTCCCAGCAGTGCAAATTCTATCCATGGGTTACATGATAAATTTGTTAAGTAAGATACTGCTTCCAACAGTATGATGCTGCATCTACCAGTCTGGGTGTAAGTCCAATCCCTAGGCAGCAAAGTAAAATACTGCTCCCAACAGTGTAAATCCAGTCCTTGGGTGACATGATAAATTTGTTAAGACACTGCTTCCAACAGTACAATGCTGCATCTATCAGTCCAGGTGCAAGCCCAATCCCTAGCCAACACAATAAAGTGTTGAAATGAAGTGAAATGCTGCATCCAACAGAAAGACTTCACATCTACTGGGCTTTCTAGGATTCCCCTCCCTAGATAACATGATAAAGAATAGAAATTAAGCAAAGTACAACATCCAGTATTAAGATATCGGATCTACTGGGTTGTGTGCAAGTCAAGACCCTAGGAGACATCATGATGAAATGAAGAGTTGAGATTGAGAATGATACCACATCTAACAAGCTACTAGGCTGAATGGAACTCCCTCCATTGATGACATAATAAAGTGTTAAAACTAAGTAAAATACTGCATACAACAATAAGATATCATATTTACTACGACCTATGCAACTACCATCCCTAGAAGACACGATAAAGTGTTGAAATTATATAATTATGTAAAACATTGCATCCAATGGTAAAATGCTAAGTTGCTAAATTGGAATTGGGTACAAGTATGGGTACTATATGCTCTATGGGAGTTGGGTATGTTTTGGGTACATCCATTAAAAAAACATATAAAAATCATAAATATATACATATCTGTCCCTAAAAACAGGAGCTAAGTTCATAATACCACATATCATGCATATGCTGAACAAAACTACCATAAATATTTCAAATACATCCATGCAAAAAACATTTAAAAATAATAAATATATACATATCTGCCCCTAAAACCAGGAATTAAGTTCAGAATACTACATATCATGCATATGCTGAACAAACCTAATACATCCATACAAAGAACATATAAAAATCATAAATATGTACATATCAACCCCTATAAGCAGGAATTAAGTTCAGAATACCAAACATCATGCATATGTTGAGCAAAACTACTATAAATATTACAAATTTGAAATATGGTATTGTAATGTCCCAATTTTTTCGTTAGCATCAGAGTTCAGTGGTTTAGCCTATTTTTGACCCTCGTAGGCTGACAGTTGTGATTAGAGGGTCTTCTACTGCAGTTACCTAGTGGTTAGGGACATTACTCCATCAGTTGATCTAGGTTTGGACCTTTGAAGATGCTTACAGAGTGTTATTTAGGCACTTACTATTTATAGTTAGTCAGGTCATTAGGGTTACTATTTCTGGCAGGACACCTGGCTCAGTTGGCTATCTCAATTCTGACCCAGTTTGACAGTTTATTGGGCAAATGGAGAATAAGGGGGCATTTAATAATAATTAAATGATTATTATTATGACTTTATATTATAAAGTCACTTTAAGCGAAATATTAAAGTTATTAATTATTTAAATGGCTTATTATAAAGTATTTTAATGACTTTATAATAAATGAGAAGAAATGATTATTAAATGAGTATTTATTACTCATTTAATTGAATGCCATTTATTAATTAAAAGTGCCCAAGTCAAGAGAGGCGAATCTAATATTATTCAATGCATTTAATATTGCTTTTTTAGGAGGGTCAAACTTGTGAGAAAGTATTTATTTCTCAAAGACAAAATAGAACTCATGATGATATGATTATTCGAATTTTGTTTTTTCTCTTTGAGAGCATTGGAGTTGGAGAAACAAGGGTTTCTGCAATCAGGTTTTGGAGAACGTCGACTCTTCAGAATCAGACATACTGAGACTATGAGATACCAATTGAAGCTTGTCAGTTGAGTAGCTTCATTCAAAGGTCATTACAGAGCTTATTGTGAAGTTTTTTATCAAGGGTTTGAAGAGCAGATTTTAGTTTGTTGAAATAATCAGCATTGCAGAAGAAAAATCAAAATTATTGATCTGCTGCTACAGTGACATGAATAGTGCCTGCGCTACAGTGACGTGAACAGTACCCACGCTACAGTAACTTGGTCTTTGGAGGGCATTGCACTTATTTATTGGTGGGAGAAATTGTTCTTTCAGCTAGCCATCCATTCTATCTTCATTTTCAGAGGGCTGCGAATTAAAACCAGGTTCACAAATTTAAATAATCAGCTGTTTTTTTATACGCATGTATGCCTTTTTGCATTGTAAACATTTATTGGATAATAGAAAGGTGTTTGCAGCTCATTGGTATCAAGCATGCATTGATGTTAGCATATTTATTGTATTTTCATTATCTAGCATCATTTTATTTTAAAAATCTGCACAATATTTATATGCAAAAACTCATAAAATACACAAAAACAAACAAAACATTGCATTCTCGTCAAAAGTCGGGGTTGAGAGACACCTGGTCTCCCACAGTGGTATCAGAACAGTTTCCTGCCATCCTATTGGGGTTTGAATTAGAATTTTTCAAAGAGCTCACATTGACAACATCTGAGTGACTAGCACTCGTCAGTTACCAGCCAGTTTCAGTTATGGGTTGGTATAGTATTGTAGGGAAATCTAGGGAATAAATTGAACAAGATGCCATCAAGATGAGGGAAAGTTATGAATGGGAAGCCCCTCAAATTTTTGTGGTATATCAAAGTATGCCTGATAATTTCAAAGTACAGTACTCACTTAATGATTACCTGACCTTTATTGTCACTCTGCATCCTGAAGATATTGGATTGGTAGAGTATTTCAAGAGGGTGTATAGGGGAAAAATTGATGAAGATTCTTGCCACAGAAAGTCTGATTTTTCATATCAGACCTTAGAAAACAACACAGAAAATTCATTTATTGGCAGTGAATCCCAGGATCGTGCTTTGGATGGACATGCAGTTACTTTGGCAGCAGAAGGGCATGAAGATATTGACAGAACAACAACTTCTACCTTGTCAGTTGAGCCATCCTATGAGGTACCTAGCAGCAGTACCTTTGATGATATTGTGTGCGAAGTTGATAGCACACATGATGCTGCTTATCAGTTTGTTGAGCCGATTTAGGAGTACGAGCCTACTTATTACTCCTGGGATTGGGAGATAGATGATTCAGATCAGCAGGGAGTGGGTGTGCAGTTTGTAAACAATCCATTATTTGAGTCCGAAGTAGAAATGGTTTATGATAATCCACTCTTCGAGTTAGATGTTGATCTCCCTCCTGACACTAGTTCAAAGTTGGGCAATAATCATAGTATTTGGGATCTTTCCAGTGCATCGGGATTCCAAATAGGGCTCACGAAGGAGTTTTACAGTGTGTACACAATAAGGGGCGCTTACAATTTTTCCTTTGATCCACCTGTACACGATATGTCTTCGATGCACAGTCCTTGTGCGCATGGGATAGAGAGTTTGTATGATGATTCTTTTTGCGCCGTTGAGGATCAGAGGTTGGATTACCATCATGTTGATGTGTACTTGACAAAGTTTGCAACTTTTGGGATTGAATTGGAGACAGGTCTTCAGGGAGGTTATAGTGGTAGTGGGCATGATGGCTTGATTAGTTATCACATCCATGGGGGTTTCACAGAGGTTGCAAAGAGATATTGTGTTGTGGATGCTTCCAGATATTTTTGTCCTTTTATGACAGATGGATGTGCGTACAGATTGTATTGGGATCCAGGTGGTGACACGTTTGGCACTGTGTATTGGATGGGTCCCAGTGGATTGCTTCACCACTCCTGGCATGGAGAAGTTGGGAGCAGTATTGAGCAGCAGAAGTTTGAGGATGTTCTTCTTAGCAGACTTCCATTCTGGATTTGGGATCCAGGGATATTTTGCGCAGTTGTGTTTATGCTGATGCTACAGGAGTTAGTTGGAGATGTGTAGGACATTCACAGTTCTTCTTTAGGCCTCCCAAGGAGTGGAGTTTCTTTGCAGTGGAGATTGCTTGGGGACAAGCAATTTCAGGGAGGGCGGACTGTAATGTCCCCATTTTTTCGTTAGCATCAGAGTTCGGGGGTTTAGCCTATTCCTGGCCCTCGTAGGCAAACACAGATGGTTAGAGGGTCCTTCTTGGCAAAGATCAGTGTGTTTTCTCCTTCAGAGCTCAGTGTGGGTTCAGGTTCAGCCTTCGTTAGACTCAGTTCTTCATACTTACTATTTATAGTAACTTACCATTTTAGGGGAGTCAGGGTTACTATATTTAGTAAGGCACCTGGACAGGTCTCAGATGCAGTGTTGACCTCTTAATCAGTTGGATGGGCGAAATATTAAATGTTTAATGAAAATGATAATTAAATAATATAAAGTTAAATTATAAAGTCAAAAGTGTACTTTATTTCCGATGAGGCCATGTCCCTCAATTAAAATCACTTAAAGTACATTTTTATAATATTATTTTGGGCGCCCAAGTTTGAGGAGATATTATAAAAAATTTATTAAAAACCTAAAGTGGATTTCAAAGCCAAATTAAATACAGCTAAGAGGTCGACCTTCTTGAGGAATTATAAAAGGGCATCAAAGGCATTCGATTTCATTATGTTTAAAGATTATAAAACTTGTTTTCTTGGAGTTCGTGCTTGGTGAAGGAGCCAGCTAGGGTTTCTGCCATTCTTCAGCATTGGAGAACGAAAACTCTTCAATGACTATGCAATTCTGAGGCTGTGCAATACCAGCTGATATTATTGCTGATTGTGGACTTCATTCCGGAGTTCAATCTGTGCTTAATAGTGGAGATTTGCATAAGGGTTTGAAGATCAGATTTTAGTTTGTTGAAATAATCATCATTGGAGTAGAAAAATCAGAAGTTATTGACTCATGCTACAGTGATGTGAATAGTACCCGCGCTACAGTGCTTCTACAGTACTATTCACCTCTTTAAGGTTGGTGTGTAACTTTCAGACCTGGGTGCAGCCTTTACCTAACTTGGGGCCTTGTCTTTGCCTCACATGAGAAGTTCTGGGCATTTATGGTGCTGCTGGGAGGTCGCAGAAGGGTTCAGTATCCTGCTATGAGCATCATCAGACTTATAAAGACTGCTGTCTTCATCTATAGGGCAGGCGTGAGATACAGGTTGGGTGTTTCCATATTTTAATTAATTGCATATACATATATTCAGGTCTGCAAGTCTTTTAAAGTGTCTCAGTTACTGCTGTGTGAGTTCTGGGAGTGCTATCATGTCAAGTATTAGCCAATGTTAATGCTCAGATTGATTGTACGAGGGGACTGCAGTCATGTCATGTGAAAATCTATGTATTTCAGTCATACTGTAACTTCTGATAAACAATAGAAATATTGTATCTATCACACATTTGCTGTTGTAGTATTCTAGAGCAGTTATAGTGTCAAAACAGCTTCCTATTAACACTCAGATTGGTGACTGTAAATGATTGTCATCTCATTGCTGCATATGTTTGTTGTATTTGTCTATAGCTACATTGGAAAGTTGTTATCAGACCTGATATAGTGACAATAAAATCATTTGGAAGGGTTGAATGTTCATTATTTGTTTACACAAGCTATTGATTATCATTTCTATGACATTGTTAGTCAATCTTGCATTGTTGGAAGCTTTCAAAAACATCAATTGCAGCATACCCAAACCACAAGAAAATACAAAACCATCAAAACAAAGAAATATCTTGCATTATCCAGCATAGTTCGGGGTTGAGAGACGCCTGGTCTCTCACAGGTATACCAATTTGATATCAATGTCAAACTCAAATGTCATGATAGACATTTGTTATTCAACATTAAAATAATACAATCAGTAATCTGTGTCATATAATTCTTCATCAAGACCAACATCATTATCATTGACATTTTCTATGTAGGTAGATTAGAAGAACCACAAGCAGCCCCACTAACAAACACAATAAAAACATGTTGACTATCTAACTCCTCAAAAAATGAAAATGAATGCAGAACCAAAGGATATTTGTGCCGCTACTTACCCTAGTGACTGTGAATCTTATTACTGCTTACTTGTCAAACAAAATATAGCGTTTGTGTTTTCCCTATTACTTGTCAAAAAAGGACAGGCAAGAATGACCATTGGTTTAGGGTTTAGGGTGTGATTTTGATGGTCAAATATCAAACAGAACGCATGGAAATTGTTGCTTACCAAATCACCCCAAAATTGACTCGATGTAGCTAGAATTGCTTACGTATGCTCACGAACCATTCCAAATAAATCCATGTGTGAAAAACCATTCCCTAGATGAATCCACAAGTGAATTGAACAGGATTCTAATTCTGAAATGAATTGTACCTAGATATGCCTAGGCTTTTGGCCAATTTGGTAACACGGGTAAAATACGACTACTAAAGGCTAGACGCAAGACCTGTCCCAACATGGTAAGGTGTTGAAATGAGAAATCACATAAAATATTCCATCCAATGGTAAGATAACTCATCTATAGGCTGAGTGTTAGTCTTGTCCCAAGGCACCATGGTGAAGTGTTGACATTAAGTTAAATATTGCATCCACAACTGTAACATAACACATTTACTAGGGTGGTTCAATATCTGACCTTAGATAGCATGATGAAGTGTTGAAATTAAGTAAATGACCACATCCAACTGCAAGATAAGCATCTACTAGATGAGATGCAAGTTCCATATTTAAGATACCTCGTCTACTTATCTGAGTGCAGATCCTATGTTCCTACCTAGTCACACGATAAAGGGTTGAAATTAAGTAGAACACCCCATCCCAGCTGTAAGCTAGCATATCTACTAGGCTGGGTGCAAGTCATGCTCCTAGATGACACGATAAAGTGTTAAAATTATGTAAATTATTTCACTCACCCTAGAACAACGGTTGGAAAAGGCTGGGTGCAAAGTCTGTTCCTAGCTGACGTGATAAAGTATTGAAAATGAGTCAAGTGCAGTACTACATCCAACAGGGAGGTTCCCAGTGAGACCCGTCCCTTGACAAGAGGATAAAGTGTTCAGATTAACAAAGCAAAGTCTGTTCCTAGCTGACGTGATAAAGTGTTGAAAATGAGTCAAGTGCAGTACTACATCCAACAGGGAGATTCCCAGTGAGACCCGTCCTTTGACAAGAGGATAAAGTGTTCAGATTAACAAACATACTACACCCCAGGCAAAGGTTAAAATGTTGAAATTAACATACTACATAGTCAAATCTCATCTCTATCATGTATCATGTAGTATGATCCGAAAATGATTAAAAAAAAAAAAAATTGCACAATCAAACCAGAAATATTCTCAAACTGATTTTTATTATAGACTGAAAATTTCATGATTCTAATTAATATACTACACCCCGGTGAATTTTGAGTGGAAGAGATACCTTTATACTGACGTCCAAAAAGTTAATTTTATCAAAATATTAAATAATTTTAAGAAAAAAGTGGTGAAAACTCACTGCTATCTGAAGGCGCTCCAACTGATTCGTGACAGAGTCGTGAAAGCCGTCGCGGCGCATGTGGCACTGTTGCTGGTTGCGAGTTGCAGTGGGCTTGACGCGCCTGGATTTGAACTCTCGACGTGGGGATCGGCTGTCCGAAGAATCGTCGGACGTTTCATAAGATCTCAACTCTCTTCCGAACCTTTGCCTGTCATTAAAGCCTAAACTGTGCAGAAAACAATGACCACCAACGAAAAGCCTCGAGCGCTCGTTATCAAATGAAGCCGCCATGGATGCTCAGGTTTTACTTTTTTATTTTACAGATGGTTCTTTCTGCCCTACAAGAAGGACAATAGAAAAGTGGCGGATATATCGAGGGTTTTATAAAGGGGATATTTTTCGTTGTTTTTGAAAGGGATAGAGATGTATCAGGTGCAGAAGATTTTGCACGTACCAGAAATTAAGGATACGTTGTACGTTTGTACGTATGTATAATGATAGGTGTATACATGGTATGCTTCCACGTGTCATGCCTGGTCCCACGACTGGCTTCATTGTATTTTTTGTAGATTCATTCCCGAGAGCTTCTTGAGCCACTTTAGGCATTTCTTAAATAGTGGCCCAATTACAACTATAGTAGCGGGCTACGTAATTTTTAGAAATATTAGACAACGTGGATTTTGTAGCTCGTCAATTCAACCTAGATTCTGGATTTTAGATTCTACGGAAATAAAATAGACCATTTTATTTATCTTATTACATAATTTATATAGGAGACGGTATTATAATATAATATCGATTGTAGGAATGTAGAGTACAACCAAATGAACATTATTAGATCTTGTCAAAGACTTCATTTGATGGTGTATGTAACCTTCCATTAGATCTTGTCATTAGTAAAATTCAATTATGTATTGTAGAGTTTGCATCTTTAATATTTGTTAGAAGTTGATGGAATTTTTGTTGTTTTGTTTGATCCATCTTGTCTAAATATCTGATCTAAAGTAATGTTTGGTTGTTTTACATTTTGTCATTTGTGGAAAATAAATGAACATTATTGTCAAAGTCTTCATTTGTTGGTGTATCTAACATTTTATTAGATTCTACGAAAATAAAATAGACTACCTTATTTATCTTATTACATAATTATATAGAAGACAACATCATAATATAATATCAAATTGTAGGAATGTAGAGTACAACCAAATGAACATTATTGTCAAAGACTTTTTTTGTTGGTGTATCTAACCTTCTATTAGATCTTGTCATTAGTAAAGTTCAATTGAATATATTGTAGAGTTTGCGTCTTTAATATTTGTTAGAAGTTGATGAAAATTTTGCTATTTATTGTTTGATCCATATTTAATATAAAGTAATGTTTGGTTATTTTACATCTTGTCATTTGTGGAAAACAAATGAACATTATTCTCAAAGTCTTCATTTGTTGTTGGTGTATCTAACCTTCCACTAGATCTTGTCATTAGTAAAGTTCAATCATATATTGTAGGCAGGGCTTAAATTTGATGGTTGTATGGTCGTATTTAGTCATTTTAGCTGTAAAATATAATTAAAATTTTAGGAAGATTGTATCACTTGAAAGGTAAAATTTTAGTTAAACTGTCAAAATTTCTATGTAATTATTCTTATATATGTTTTTTCAATCTACATATATTTTTCTTAAAATAGATAACCTTTAATATTTGAAAGGCAACTTCAAATAAATGACCGTCACAAAAAAATTGCTTGACAACAAGGTCGACTGTCAAATTTAAGCCTTGATTGTAGGGTTTGCATCTTTAATATTTGTTAGAAGTTGATAGAATTTTTGTTGTTCATTCTTTGATCCATCTTGTCTAAATATTTGATCTAAAGTAATGATAATATTCAATTCTTCCCATAGGATTTTATGATTAATTTTTTTGCGCTTAGAAAGTAATTGTAGATATATTTGTCTTTGTTAAAATAAAATCCAATAAATTTATTTGTGTTAATGCAATAAAGACCTATATTTGGTAGTGTAAGTGCAATTTCAACCAAATTTGTGTGTGTCCAAGTATTTCATTTTAATCATAATTATCAAATTACATTAAAATCTAGTAAATCTATGAAGACAATAAAGATGAATTCCTAAATTTACAGTTATATAATAAATTTGTGATTTTTTTAATTTACATTTGTAAATATTAAATTATAATTGTTTTCGATTTATTTTTTAAAGTTAAACTATATATTTTGTTTATAATATATAAAAAATTATATAGTAAATTTAAGAGCTTTTAGTTTCAAATGGGTCATGAGACATGTCTACATATTATTTCATGAAACCATCAAAAACAATGGACTATATTTTTAAAGACTTGTTATTTTTATCATCATTTGAATTAAAAAGAAGTTATTTTTGGATTGGGCTTACACAATAATGTAGTTGTTGATTATGTTATACAAATCATTTTAATACATATATGAAAATCAAGGTGTCCAATTATGTTTTGTAACTCTATTTTTTATCAAGAGACCATAATTCTAAGAGTTTAATTTGACATCTTTTTTCTAAATTGTATCTCTATTTTCTCAACTACGAGAATTGTCAAAGATGTCTACCAGCTACAACAAATCAGATTACAAGTTTCTCAACTTCAAAGTCTACAATAATTGTCAAAGATGTCAACCAGCTAGAACAAATTACAAATTTCTCAACTTCAAACTCTACAAGAATTGTCAAAGATGTTTATCAACTACAACATAACTTCAATCCCTTGTGCCCAATGCAAACACAAAGTTTGTTTTGTTACCTGAGATGAATCATGATACCTTGAATGTTCTCTTCTTGTTGTTTCAAATGTTCCTTCTTTTTGTGCATGTTATATCTATATGTCGACAGGTTTTTAGATAAATATGTCAAGAAATATAGCCAAAAAAGTTTTATTTCAATATAAAATTAAGCCAACAAACCATATGGAGCCAAAACCAATACTAACAGCAAATTGCTAAAAAAAAAGATTTTAGATGTTAGGAAAGTAAAGAGAAGTAGAATGTCTTTGCCCATTAAACATGTCCTGAAACATAAAATATTTCTGACTTTTATTTTATTTTTTGCTTTTACTTTCTTGAGATATGAATCTTTTTTATTTTAACTAAAAAACACAAACTTCTTCCATTTCAGTGGATATTATTATAAATATTTGAGATAAGCATTCCCAAAACAACCTCTAGGATCATGAACAGTAGAACAAAATCACCAAGAAAAATAAGCATACATCCACAAAACATCCCTCTGGATGGACTTTCTCCATAACTTCTTGCTTCTCTATTTAGTCTCTACCTTTATTGGAGTTGCTTTACCTAATAGCAAACCTGTTTTCCATAATTTGTAAGAAACCTATATTAAAAGAAAAAGCTTTCAACTACAACTGGTTAAGATAATTCTAGTATGCACGTTAATTAATAATTTATTCTAGATTTTACCATTGTCATGGCCTAAACAATCCTTTGTGACTATATTTGCAAATGAAATTAGAATTGGTAAATAAATAAATAAATTATTTTAAAAATGTCCACAAGACCAAAATGATCCATGAGACGAAAAAACCAAAATTGTAAAATTGGAGTGGATAAAGAGCAAATCATGGCTCAAATAGGGCAGACCTATTTTATTAGTTTTGATATGAAATTGGTGTTTTTTTAAAAGGTTACCTCTTCCAAGAGAAAATAAAGAACAAAATGCAAAGATTCTATTTTTATTTCATAATCTATTTAAATGCAAGTTGATGAATAGTTGATAATAGAACAAAGCAACAAGTCAACGCAAAGAAGATAAAAGCCTAAACTAAACAAACAGATCAGGATAAGGAACTCGCAAAGCTAAAATCTAAAGAGAACAATTCAAGGTAAAAGTTCAAGCTACAACAAAACCTACCTGCTTTTGATGGATTTTTGTACACAATTCATTATTTCCATTTCTAGTCTGTGATTGATATTAACTGTCATTTTAATTGAATTTTGAACGGAAACGATGAGCGAGAGAGGCGAGAGAGAGATTTTGAAAACGTGTGTGGGCGCGGTCGAGGGAGAGGATGGCTCTGACGATGAGGATGATGCAAATGCGGACGCTGGTTCGCTGGAGGATTCTCTGTGCTCTACAGACAAGCTTTCTTGGCTTTCTCTTAAGCCTGTGGTGGTATGGAGGGGTCTCTGGAGTTTGGTTTTCTTTGTGAATGTTGGGGCTGAGGAGTTGGGCTTTTGGAGGAGAGGTGTGAGTTGCTGCTTGTCATTTATTCTGAAGCCTCTCTTGTCCTTAGTGGTACAACACTACTAATGTCCTTTTAGTGAGATTGAAATCCTTCCAACCTTTTCTCAATGCCAAATCATATCTAAGTGATTGTCCTCTTTGAGATGGATCTTCAAAACTCTACCCTCATCATTGAATGGATGCCTTTTTACTCACCTAAAGGACTGTAACTTGTTTGAATTGTCCTTGTAAACCTGTCATACATTCTTTGATATCATTTATGGTTGATTGTTCTTCAATGATGCATAACTGCCCTTTCAAGGCTTCCACTATATGACCATTACCATTATTGTACCTAGGATTATCCTTCATTGATGCATGCTACTCTTCTCATAGAATCTTCATCATGTGACTTTTAAAGGTTTAAACTTTATCAACATATGATTGTCTTATTTAATTTTCTTCTATATCAATGAAAGTTCATATATTTATGATTGACATGAATAACATAGCGTGTCATAACTATATGAAGCCTTTTCAATAAATAAAAAAAACTATCTGAAGCCTTGAATCACTACATGTATGTGATCCAAACTATGTTCAACAAAATATCCACTTTCATGACCATTACACATGGTTCACTACCCTTATGATTATATTATCATGCATTCTTTCATTTTATCTCCATTATTTTGTGAATACTATCCTTCCACATGAAACGTGAGGTTTACAACTTCAATGCCACCTCAGTCCTTGCCATAAATGATACCTCATTGTCACGGAGTGATAGTATATTCATTGATCACAGTCATAACTATGACTATTAGGGCTATATGTACGAGGTTTTCATTATAGTCATCAAACACTTGATCAAGGGTCACCTTCAGGGTTACAAATCACTAGATATTTTTCTTGATCACGGTCATAACTATGGCTATTGAGGACTGTCATCTTACACTTGACTTGCCCTTTTCTCATTCATGAAACTCGCCATCATAGACCCTTATTCTAAGTGTTTATTTCAAGATAACAGTCCCGAGTCTTCACCAAAACTTTGCCCTTGTATATTTCATCCTTTCTCAATCCTTAGTCTTTCCCTGCCCTGCTCATTTTGTTTGCATATCATAGTTAAGGGTCTTGATTACAGTCTTTCATCCTTTCACAAACTTGGGTATCACAAAGACATTCATAAATGCCTTGATCACAGTCCTTACATGCCATAAAGAACTTGGTCTTATTCGTGAGGTTGATGGTTGTCCTTTCTAAATCTTAAGATGACTGTACTTAGCATGATTGTCACCTAAGATCTTGAGTTATCTTTCCTTGGTGGATATATGATTGTCCTTCTTCATAAATCTTATGGTCACATATTTGTCGCCTGTGTCATTGCTTTGTTGAATTTCTTTATCACTGAAATTGGCTGCCCTCGAACTTCATAGTCATACAATCTTGTTTTCACTGTCTCCTCAATTGATTTGACTAGGGTTTCAAAACTTGGGTGAACTCAAACATCTTCAATGGTGTTTTGGCTATCCTTTACTTGCATTATACCCTAGATGAGCTACAAGAAGGCAATATATTGAGATCAACCCTTGAGGGAGCCACATTTTTCTTCACATACAATAAACTTTGAGCAGGGTTTTTGACATGTCTATGATTTGCAAATGACTATGGGTGTAGGTTAGGGTTTTGGCACCTTTTTTAACCTCCTTATGCCTATCATTTGTGATTTTCCTTTCTTGAATTCTCTCATAGAAACTAATCAAAAGATAACTATAATAAACTATTGTATATATGCATTTAAGAGTTTTGAATGAGAGTTAATAAGAAAGAAAGAAAGGTTTATTCAATGCACCTACATTAGACAAGGGAATTGACAAGGAAAAATGGTATTAGCAAGTCTAGGATATTTTTCAGTGTTTACAGGTCTTGAGAATGTTCCTTCATTATCTAGATCTATGTACTTTGTCTCATTTATAGATGATTATAGTAGAAGGACATTTGTTTATTTTCTCTTAAATAAAGTTGAAGTCTTTAATCATTTTAAGGAGTTTAAGGCTCTTATTGAAAATTAAACTAGTAGAATGATTAATGGTGGTGAGTTTTGTTCAAAAAACTTTGATAGGTTATGTAAAGACCATGGGATTTGGAGACACAAAAAAAATCATACACCCCACAACGAAATGAATTTGTGGAGAGGATGAATAGGATGTTGATGAAGAGAGCTAGGAGTATGTTGAGTGGTGATGGCCTTGAACAAAAATTTTGGGCTAAAGTTGTAGCCACTGCATGTTACTTGATCAATAGATCTCTTACATCAACACTTATTGAAAAGACACGCATGGAGGCATGGTTTGGTAAAAATGCTTCAATGAGACATCTCAATTTTTTTGTTGTGAAGCTTATGCTCATGTTTTGATTGAGAAGAGGTCTAAGTTGGAGAACACTGCGTTAAATTTATCTTCATCGACTATGGTGTTCATGTCAATGGGTACAAGCTTTAGGATCCAATAGCCCAAAAGGTTCTCTACAACAAAAGTGTGATTTTTTTAGAGATGAAACCTTCCACTATTGATCTACAACCATAGAAAGAGGAGAAACAGAATATGGTAGTTCAGATTCCACCTACTTCGATGAAAGAAGAACTGCATACTCCTATTGGACCTGATGAGGAGGAGAGCTTTAGAAAAGATTTGAAATTTTTGAATAAGAAGAAGAACCTCAACCTCAACAATTGTGGAGGTCTATCAGAGATAGGCGGCAACTAGGTAATAAGTTTGGATATTCACCTGAAAGGTTTGGTTATTCATTATTGGATTCTAATTGTATTTTTCTTTGATTGCTAACATTGATGAGCCTAGGACTGTTAGAGAGGCTATAGGTATGAGTGATGAAAATTCCTAGATGAAAGCCATGGATGAAGAGATGATTGCATTGAAGAAAAATGATACCTGAGATATGGTGCCCTTGTCCGAACAATGAAAACTCGTTGGATGTAAATGGGTGTTCAAAATAAAATATGGTCCTAATGATAGTGTTGAGAAGATAAGGCATGGATGGTCACTAAGGGGTATTCTCGAGTGGAGGGAATTGACAATGGTGATATTTCCTCTCTCATTGCAAAGTTGACATCTATTCAATTTTTATTATTACTAGAAGCGTTGTATAATCTAGAAGTGGAACAGGTGGATGTGAAGACAATGTTCCTTCATGGTGACTTGGAGAAAGAAATTTGTATGTCACAACTAGAGCATTTCGTTGTTAAAGGTAAAGAACATTTGGTATACAATTTTAAAAAATCTTTGTATGGTATTAGGCAATCTCTTAGGATGTGGTACCAAAAATTCGACACCTATGTGTTGTCTTTAGGATTTCAGAGATCTAATTTTGACCATTGAGTTTATTACAAATCTGATAATTTTTTCATTCTCATAATTACATTGTATGTAGATGATATGTTTTTTTTGGAATGCTATTTAAGATTGATTTCTATCCCATTGGATTACTTATATCTTATCAATATTATCTAAGAATCTCCTTGAATACTTGTTTTGAACTTACCTAACTATCAAAATCCATCAATATTGTCTAATAATCTCCTTTAATACTTGTTTTAAACTTAACTAACTATCAAAATTCATTTGATTACAAATGTTCATTTACAAACAACTCTTAAACATTAAAATTGAAAACAATAGAAATTTACCCAATGTGCATTATTCTTACCATCTCTATAAATATGAACTGTGAACCTGAAAATTAACCTTCTTATTGCTTTGTGTAACATCGCCACTTGCCTTCGCAAGCCTTTCTTTCTCATCATTCAACTAGTTGAGATGATTGCAATACTTTTAAAATTCATACTAAAATGGGTTTGGGCCATTGTTAGTCCCTGCCTTTATAAGGCGGGGAACTAATGCTATCGCCTCAATCTTGCATATTAAAATTGTGCTTGGGGAATGAAGCCGAAAAAATAAAGATATGGTTTTGATGATGTTCGGGGAATATTTAGAAAAAGCGAAAAAAAAATTCTTGCAATTTTGTGATTGGCGGGTGTAATTTTCCTCGTGGTTTTGGCATTTTCTAGATTTTTTTAATATAATAATTATTGTAGGGAGCTTTGCAATTTGAAATATTTCATGAGTTTGTTTGTATATTTGTTTCTTGCCAGGGACTCTTCCTGGGGACGCATGGCGTATTGAGCAGTACATTTTCATTTACTATTTGCGTCTTCTCATTTATTCTGAGGAGGCTCAAGTGCAGCCATCATATTCACGCTGTATGTTCATTTTTTGCTCAAGTTGTTTGATGAGGCTGAATTTTGTGTCTATTGGGAGGTTTTTCATCTACTATGTTGGAAGCAAGAAAGGTGGCCTTTGTAAGTTACTCTATCTTTTACGCTTTGATTTTTTTCGTTTGCATGTTGCTTTGCTCAGATTGTAAATGGAAAATGAAAATTAGGTGTAGGGTTTATAGTCTTTTACAATGTTGTTTTATAGTGGTTTACATATTTGCATTTTATGGGTGAATGTCTATTGTTTATTTATGTTTGCATTTTGTGTGTTTATGTCTATTCTTCGCTATTCTTTATGGGTTAGTGTGAGTGTAAATATGGGTTAGCATTTCTTGTTCGGTCCTTTACAATCGTGGCTTTTATGGGTTGTTGTTTGTTGTCGAGTTGAATACTTAACATGGTAATTCGTTAATGTGGATTTCTCTGCTACCCATGATTAAGAATGAAAGTAGCTAGCTGCACTTCAATCTATTAAGTGAAAATGAGACTTGTTTGTATTTGAAGTATTTCTTGGGCTTGAAGTTTAAATTTTGTCGACCAAAGTGTTATTTGGATTGTCTTCCCATTTCATGAGGTTGTTTGTCGAAGTGTATTTATGGGTTAGTCTTTCTTGTTGAGTGAAGGACTTAGCATGATAGTGTGCTTGTCATGATTAAGAATGAAAGTAATATTTTCTCGGCATGCATGCACTGCAAATGCACTTGAATTTATTTGACGAAAAATGAAAATTAGGTCTAAGTAATTGGAAAATGTTTGGGTGTAAAATGATTAAGTTTGTGTCTATTGAGAGGGTTTGCCTATTGTATTGGGAGCGAAAGAGGAGGCATTTGTAAGCTCGTATGTCTTTTACAGTGTCATTTTGTAGTTTGAAAAAAAAAAATCCTTGCAATTTTGTGATTGGCGGGAGTAATTTTCATCGTGGTTTTGGCATTTTCTAAAACAATTAATAATAATAATTATTATAGGGAGCTTTGCTATTCGAAATATTTCATGAGTTTGTTTGTATAGTCGTGTCTTACCTGGACTCTTCATGGGGACACGTGGCGTCTTGAGTAGTACATTTGCATTTACTATTTGTGTCTTCTCATTTATTCTGAGGAGGCTCAAGTGCAGCCGTCATATTTGTGTTGTATGTTCATTTTTAGCTCAGGTTGTTTGATGAGGCTGAAATTTGTGTCTATTGGGAGGGTTTTCATCCACTGTGTTGGAAGCGAGAAAGGTGGACTTTGAAAGTTACTCTATCTTTTAAGCTTTGATTTTTTTTCGTTTTCCTTCTGCTTTGCTCGGATTGTAAATGGAAAATGAAAATTAGGTGTAAGTAAATGGAAAATGTATGGGAAAAAATCATTAAATTGGTTTTGAAGTTTTAATGTTGTTGAGCAATGTATTATTTGTGTTGTTTTATGATTTTCTCAGGTTATTTTCGTGAGTGTAAATATGGGTTAGCCTTTCTTGTTTAGCCCTTTGCAATCGTGGGTTGCTTTTATGGGTTGTTGTCAATTGTCGAGTTGAATAATTAAAACCGTAATTCATTAATGTGGATTTATCTACTACCCATGATTAAGAATGGAAGTAGCTAGTTTCACTTCAATCTATTGAGTGAAAATGAGAATTGTTCATATTTGAATTATTTCTTGGGCTTAAAGTTTAAATTTTGTCGACCAAAGTGTTATTTGTGTTGTTTTCTCATTTGTTGAGGTTGTTTGTCCGAGTGTATTTATGGGTTAGCATTTCTTGTTGAGTGAAATACTTAAGCACGATAGTGTGCTTGTCATGATTAAGAATGAAAGTAATATTTGGTCGGCATGCATGCACTGCAGTTGCACTTGAATTTATTTGATGAAAATGAAAATTAGGTCTAAGTAATTGGAAAATGTCTGGGTGTAAAATGAATACATTTGTGTCTGTTGAGGGGGTCTATGTCTATTGTATTGGGAGTGAAAGACGAAGTGTTTGTAAGCTCGTATGCCTTTTACAATGTCGTTTTGTATTTTTTTACATGTTTGTATTTTATGGGTTAATGTCTATCATTTGTTGTTGTTTGCATTTTTTGGACGCATGCATTGCAATGTAATTATAATTGAATTTATTAAATAGCAATAAAAATTAGGTCGAAGCAATTCGAATATATCTGGGTATAAAAGCATTAAATATGTGCTTGCTGAAATGAGGCATTTGTAAGTTGGTATGTCTTTTACAACGTCGTTTTATAGTGGTTTACATGTTTGCATTTTATGGGTTAATGTGTACTTTTTGTTGTTTGCATTTTGTGTGTTAATATCTATTCTTTGCTATCATTGATTGCTTGTATGGTTAGTGTTTGTTGTTGAGTTAAATACTTAACACTGTAATTCATTGATGTAGAGTTATGCCTACTATTTGCACGCATGCATTGCAATTGCATTTGAATTTGTGAAATGATAATGAAAATTAGGTCTAAGTAATTGGAAAATGTCTGGGTATAAAATTATTAGCTTTGTTCTTGTTGAAAGTGTTTATGTCTATTGTGTGGGAGCGAAAAACAAGGTGTTTGTAAGCCGATATGTCTTTTACAATGTCTGTTTGTAGTGCTTTACATGTTTTCATTTTATGGGTGGATGTCTATTGTTCGTTGTTGGTTGTGTTTTGTGTGTTGATGACTATTCTTTGGTATGGTTGATTGCTTTTATGGGTTGTTGTTTTTTGTTGAGTTGAATAACTAGCAATATAATTTATTCATTGGTTTGCTAGTCATGATTAGGAATGGAGGTAATAATTTCGCTACATGTAATTCATTAGTGTCGATTGCTTTGGTAATCATTGTTAAGAATGGAAATCATATTTTTTGTTGCACGCATGCATTGCGAATGTTGTTGAGTTTATTAAATGGAAATGAAAATTAGGTCTAAGTAATTGGAAAATGTGTGTGTATTAAATCATTGAAACTTTATGGAATATGTTTTAGAGTGTTGTTTTATAGTTGTTTACATCTGTGCATTTTGGTTGGTTTATGGAATATGTTCGTTTGTGCACATGCATGGCAGCTGCAGTGCAAACTATCAAATGAAAATGAAAATTAGACCTGCAAAGATGCAAAATGTGTTGGTGTATAATGAGTTTGTTGATTATCAATGTTCTGTTTACTTTGGAAATATTACAGTTTGCATTTTTCCAGTGAGCAATTTTTGTTTGCATATTCTTTTATTCAATTTAATTTGTTGATCATCTATTCAGTCTGATTGCTCTACTTTGCGAACTTCATTTATAGATTTGATATCCATGTAGATGTTTCAATGCCAAATGTCTTGAAACAAAGCTTAGACTTTTTTTTTGCAATGTGTATTGCTTCAATTCAGGTGAATTTTTTGTACATGGAACAGTGATAGACATTGGAAGATTTCTATGTACATGATATAATTGATATATGATTGATGTTTCAAACGATGCATGTCATGAATATTTTATATAGATAAGACTTCTTCCAATGGTGTCTATTTTGATTTTTTTAAATCATGTTTGTGTTTTTTCCCAAAAATTGCCTCCTCATTGACATATGGTGTGTTGTTTGTTGGCTCTTTATATTCTACAGTTGCAATTTATAGTTGAGAGCAATGCAGTGTAGAGAGAAATTTTATTGTGATGTTCTCTTAGTATGCATGTGTGATTGGTACAATTTTCCTTTGTGGGCATGTGGTGTTGCCAATAGTGGGTCACATGTTGTCTACATATGATCACATTCTCAATTTTAATTAGCAGATGTTGATTTGTGGTAAGTAGATTGAAGTGAAATTACCATTAATGGATTATGGTGTTAAGTTTTATGTATGTCAAGGAAAAAAGATCTTATATATATCTACGTATATATATATGCATACATACATATATTTATTTTTTTATATGTATGTATGTGTCTACATATGTGCACAAAAAGACATACATATGTGCAAGTATATATATAGGTGTGTATATATACATACATATTTGTATGTGTGTATATATATGTGTGTGTGTGTGCATATAGATATATGTGTGTGTGTGTGTGCGCACATATGTGTGTGTATGTATATATTTATATATATACATATATATGTATATATGTATATATGTGTGTGCTCTGGATTTTGCATTTACTAGGATTTGCTCTTTCATTTATTCTAAATAGATTCAAGTGCAATTGTTGTTAATGCATAATGGTGTTGAGTTCTAGGTCTGCTAAGCAAAAGATTGTTTGTATTGTTCACTGCATGTATATATGTACGAATGTATATATATAGCTATATTTATCTACATTATATATATATTTGTATGTGCATATATATGCATGTGTAGATATGTATATATAAATGTATGTATACATACATGTAGATATGTATATATAAATGTATGTATACATACATGTATATATGTGTCTATATGTATGTGCATATGCATATATATAAATCTACACATACACTTACATATGTGTATATATATACATGTGTATATACGAATGTATTAACATATATATATTTACATTTTTCCCTTGTAGATGTTTATACATATATATGTGTGTATGCATGTATATATATGTATGTATGTATACATATCTGTATATACTTAAACGTATGCATATATATGTATGTGTCAATTCACATATTCTTACATATATGTGTATCTTGATATATGCACATATGTATACATGCATGCATATATATATATATATGTAGACATATATATGTATGTGCACCTGTATCTACATATAATCAGGTGTGTATATACATATATATGTCTATGTATATATATGTGTGTGTATCTATATATATGTGGTTGTTGAAACAAAAAGACTACTATCCATTTTAGATGCATTGCACAATGTGTTTTCCAATGGTTGTTGGTCTTGCAGGGTTCTATGTCAGTTTATTATTTGTCATCAACGCTCTGCTACACAACTTGAAATACCGCTGCAACAATGTGAGGAGGTATGGTTTGAACCAGTTTATGCATTTGCACAAAAACATGGCTACAGATGTATAAGAAATAATGCATAGACAGCTAAATATATTGATCAAATATCTAGGTATTATTTTCATATTGTGGTTGGTAAACATCATATATTGTCTGTCAGGTAGATTACAATGTCATTTCTTTTAGAGACGATGAATAGTTGCAGTTAATGCATTATAGTATATGTTTGTGACCTTCTTCTTGGAGTAGTTTTGAAGCTAGTTGTAGATAAACAGACTGAGAATGCACACAGATTTGGAGCTACCACAACATGTGTTGTTGAGGAACTAGAGATAGGCATTGAAAAGATGAACTAGGATGTGAGTAAGGTTTTAATATTTTGTCTTATATATTCATTTTGGAATGTTCCTTGGATCATGTGAGGTATAGAGATTGAGATTAAATCCACAATAGACAATGCAATGTCTTTTTCCATTTTCACTCATGTAGTGTTCTTATGTTGTTCACAGGATTGTGGATATGGTGTTACAAAGCTATAGGTTGTCTAAAAAGACTTTTCAGCTTGTTCAAATGCATCGATGTGGTATTAGATCACACTTCATCTTTATTTTTAGTTTGTACTCCATGATCTGAATAAGTTTCTTATTTATTATGTGTTATGCACATGTCCTTTTTAGATCTTCCCTAATGCAGTTGATATGGTTTGTGCCAATTGCAGTAGTCACTCTTTCAAGTGTAATTTAAATCTTGTTTATCTTTCGGCAATTTTCTGCCAGGTGCTGCTATTTAGGAAGTCATGACCATGGCAATGCTGCTATTGTTTCTTCTTCAAATTCTGGGAAACTGCTTCTACCAAAGGTAGCTAGAATCACGACCATCAAAATCCTATTTGCTTGAAGTGATTTTTGGCATTCCTAGCTACATTTGTTGACTGCCTTATAACGGCAAGCTATTGCTTCCACTATCAAGGCACCTACCAATCTTAATAGTAAATAAAATCTATGCAACCATGTATGAAAATTTCCAATTAGGCAAGGCAACTACTATTAACAATGCAACTTATCTTCCAGACATATTCATAGTGATTTCTTGAACATGTGCATTGCATGAAGACATGGATAAGTCATTATGTATATCTTGAACAAGTGGACATGTTTCAATAATTATTGTTATTTCATGGATATACAATTAACTTGAATTGAATGGAGACTTTGAAAAAAACCAGGTGGGACTATGTGTTGGTTGAATAATTCCATGGAACACAGGATAAATTTAAGTGACGTTTTTGCTTTTCCCATATTATTGTCATTTGTTACTGTTGATTGTTTACGTGGGTTAATGTTTCTAAGAAAATCCCTTGATTCATACAAACACACTAGTATACTTCCAATAGGAAAAATTCCCATTCTCTTCTAATTGATTGAAGTGCAACTGGCATCCACGACATTGCATGTTTGTGAAATATTACAGATTTTACGCTGGGAGCTTTGAAATTTGGCTAAATCTAATCTTTGTTTATGAGGTTGAACTGCAGTTGGCATGCTAGTGTAGCAGACAATAGATTAGTTGCATCATGAATGATGGACAACAGAGAACTGAACATTTATAGAGTATATATTAAAAAAAGCAATAGGAATGTAAAAGGTGTAACAAGTTTCAAACTTAAGAGAAACAGATTTCAGTCTCATCAAACAATCTGAGAAAATGATTAGACAATGCAGAGAAGACAATGTAAAAGATATGTGAGATTACAGATGACTTCTTTTTTGATAGGTTTTATTGTCAAGGAATAATTTGTCAAGATGATTAGACAATGCAACTAATTCTTTGCTCAACAGTCTTAAAATCTGGTTGAGGGGTCGATTAATGCCAACTTCATTTCAATCCAATGGAAATCAATGAGTATTAGTGACTAGGAAATGCTAAAAGTCCATGTTAGAACAACACACATTGAATTTTGTACCTGCCTAGACTTTATATTTAACCAAAGTTACCAAAGAAATTGACATTAATGAATTGTATTGTTAAGTGTTTAACTCAACAACAGAATCTAGGTGATGAAAATAGTCAAGGATAGAGAAGAATAGACATTGACAGACAAAACACAACCAACAATAAACAATACACATTAAGTCATAGAATGGAAGGATGTAAAAAACTATAGAGCAACGTTGTGGAAGGCATACGAACTTACAAATGGTTTGTCTTTTCCTCCCCATACAATAGGCATAAATGCTTTCAACAGACACAAATTTAATGATTTTATATCTAGAAATTTTGTAATTACTTAGAGCCGATTTTGAGTCTCATTTGATACATGTCTTTATCATGCTTAGCACAAAAGATGGCATTAATGAATTATGGTGTTAAGTCTTCTGGTCAAGAACAAAGGATGATCCATAAAATCATTCAAAGGTAGGGAAGAGTAGAGAATAACCCGCAGGGTGCAACATAAAGAAACAATAGACATTAATGCATAAAATGCAGAGATGTAAAAAGTATAAAATGACATTGTAAAAGATATCGGAACTTACAAATGCCTCGTTCTTTGCTTCCAATACAATAGACATAAACCCTGTCAACAGGTAAAGATTTTACTATCTAGATTGTTATGTATAGTTTGACAATTGTTTAATATCTTTTGTTCCCTATCAATCAGTGTTCTTGTGGATGAATCTATATTTTAGCAACTTTGTCATTTGTTTCTGATATTTTGGTCTTTCTTTTGTGTTTCTGTAATTCAAATGTATTTTTTGTTCATGAAAGAGTGATAGACATTGAAGGATGTCTATTTGTTCAAGATATGTTTGATTTTTCATGGATTTTAGCAAATGAAAAAACAACACAAATAATAATTTACTTGACAGATTTAAAACTTCACACCATAAGCCACTAATAACGGTTGCACTTCAATCTACTTGTTTCTTCTCACAATGAATGAGAAGATGCAAATAGTAAATGCAAATGTGTTGCTCAATATGCCAAGTGTCCCTAGGAATATTCCATGGCAAGACACGACTATACAAACAAAATCATGAAATATTTCGAATAGTAAAGCTTCCTACAATAATTATTATTATTTAAGAAAATTAGAAAATGAGAAAGCCATGATGAAAATACCAGTAGCCAATGAGGAAATCACCAAAAAAATCAACATTGTGTGCATAATTGTGATAGGCTTATGCTTTTCTAATGTTTTTTACTATATACATGTTTTCACTACACACGTGTTTGTGGATAAGTGGTATTGTTCATAGTATTTGACATGCTTAGTCTAAAACTGTTGCTAGTATTGAGCATTAGAAATTGGAATACATGGTTATACAGATTTCTTATTTATTATTAAGGTTGATAGGTCATTTGTTTTCTCAGGTAGCAAATGTGACTTAGACCATTTGTGCCATATGTGAGACCATAGGAGATCAAGCTCCTAATATGCTATGTTGTAAATTTGTAAGTTCGATTTCTTTTCTATCCCTAATTTATATATTTACGTCCTATTCTTCTTGCAAGAAAATATTTTGTTTAAATTTGGAAGGTCTACTAAATTGCAATTATATTCATGTGTGACGTATGTTTTCTTGTTTTGTTCTTTGCGATTGTTTTATTATTGTTATGTTTTGCCTCTATATTGTTACTATGTCCTTGAACAACGATATTTTCCCAAGTTGATGATCACATGTTCAAATGAATATTTTATTCATATCTGCAGTTACACATATTAGTACTTGGTTGTCTATTTGCAATTGTTTGTAATGGGCATTGTTCTGTTATAGGAATCAAATGCGATAAAGAAGAAACTCTTGAGAGGATCATGTTCACAGTCAACAAGAAGAGAGTATAGAAACTAGCCAGCTTCATAGAACTGCAAAACTTCCTAACTATCCATGTACAGATTTTGGCCGTTGTTGTTCTATTCGAACTAGCAGTGACGAGTCACCAAAAATCTATGTTGGAAAGCTAGTGCTATGTTTTAAACTATACGAAGGGAAAATTGCAATTTAAAAAAAAAAATTATTTGCAAAAATTGATAAAGCATAGTTGTCATGGACCGTGAAACACTTTTTCTAGTTAGATGTAGAGGAATTGAAATTGCTTTGAACAGTGCAAGGTTGGCGCTCCTTAGGACTTGAGAGCATAGATTTTTCTTCCATACTACATTTTGCAATGTCCCTTCTCATAGAAGATACACACGACATAGTATTATTTTGTCCTTCCATGTTGTGCATTTTGCATTGGTCTTTTTGACCTAAGAGAAAGAGCATAAAAAACCCTCTTGCTTAGCAAAGTTTTGGGTGTTTACAGAGTGATAGTCCAGAGCTTGCTTTGAAGTCGCAGGCTTGCAATTGCACTTATACATATATGTATATATACACATGTATATGTACATATATATATGTTTTTATGTATATATATGTATATATGCATATGCCTATGTGTACGCATATATGTATGAATGCTACAACCATCCATGGAGTTGTAAAGTATAACAGTATTGGTAGCAGATTTGATTGTTACTTTTTTTCTTTTGCTTTGTTTATTTGTTTTTCCTAAAAATAAATTATCGTTGCTCAATTTATTTTGTTCCCTTTTTTATAGATTTTGCACTATATATGCTCTTTGATGTTGTCATATACCGCCACAATTTGGATTGTTGTTGACTTATGTGAGTAATACATATTCATATTTATTTCTCTTTGTTGTAGTTCTCAGATGCTTTTTGTGTTGCCTAGTAGTTCTAAAACAAATTCCATTTTAGCTACACATATTGAACTTAACAATTTGTTATTGCATTCTACCTCCCTTATTATGCAGTTGCCATCATAGCTCTATAGGTGGGAGTTATGTATGCACGTTCTTGCAATAAGTAATTGCTTCTTCCATTTGTCATTGTATGTATTCAATATTTCAAAGATCAAACGTTTCTTTGTAGTAATTACTTTAATAACAATTGTCAATTAGTTTTTTGTTTTTAATATTCCACATGGAATCTGCACATATGGTTTCAAATAATTGTGTCAAGAGACAAAAACTATCCCACGAGCCAATCATAGTAGAAACCTACAATCCAAGTGAAAATGCACATTTCACATCAATTGATGAAGCTTTGCACCATGCACATTGTTTTTGAATAGACTCGTTCAATTACAAAGTTGGTGATTTCTTATTTGACACAGTGCATGTCCTGGTCCATTTCTGTTATACATCAAAGCAGCTACACAATGGTTTGGTGGATCATTTTTTAAATTATTTTCATAATCGTTGTCTTGTAGCTTTAAATTCTAATGATCTTGATTTGCACCCAAAAATGCTAATGAGTTTACATTATATACATGACAAAAATATGTATCTACAAAGAATGAGGTTTTCAGCTACATAAACCAATAATAATGGTGAGACTGGGCTATGGGATGACACATTTTGTCTAAAATGACTGGCATATTGGCTAGACATTCCAATACACTTTTGGTCTTTGACGCACAAAACAATGTATTTTCATTTCAATGAGCATGCATCTAATCCTACAATATCGATTCTTTTCCATGACATAACTCCTGTTGTTGGCCACTATGAGCCTATCTTCTCACGACTAAACACATACTATCACATGGAAAATGTCTAGCCACACTTACAAATCACATACTGCAATGTCAACAACATTTGGCACATAATAGTAAATATGTTTGAAATAATTGGGCTTTCTAAGGTGCCTGCATTTGGTAGTACATGTGGTGAAAGTATGTTTGTTCCCATAGCTTTTTTGCTACCCGAATAATTTGATCTAGTTGCTTTGCGATTATTTATGGCACAATCATTGGCTAATGGATTGACAATTGAAACAAATATGCAATTGCTTGTTTTGATTATTTTGCTCGAAGTAGTGTACACAACAATAATCATCTATTGTAGTTACAATCATTGGTTTCTAGAATTGGCATGCCATATGTGAAAAGTCGGCTTGAAGGGACTGAATTTTTTGCCCTATGGCTATCGCATATGTTTGATGCAACAATACACATATGGAAATCATCTCCATTGCCCAAGCCAAGAACATACTCTAATTCCACGAGCCCAAAAATAAATTTGAACTTAATTTTTTTCCAAATAGCTCAGGTCATTGTCATTATGAACCACTTCAAGAAAAAGAACAATCGACATAGACCATCCATATGAATGATCCACTATCTATTCAAGATATGTCAACAATTTTTGAATCAAAAATAATAAACAATATGAATAGTTCTCATACAAAATAAACAATTGCAACAATACACACAATCGCCAGAGCAAAGTTCATAATGCATTAGACATTACACTCCTTGAAAGCGCAAATGTGCAATGCACAACCACCCAACACAAATGCTCCACAGAATAGGACTAATGGTCCCCTGCTAGCAACTAGCAAAGTGACAAGAATAATTGAGTCATGTTTAGTTAGCAAAATTCAATACTGTGATTCTAGTGAAAATACAACACAGCGACAATCACTACGTTCTCTGAAAAGATAGATATGAAGTGGGCAACAGGATTGTGCTTTGCATTTTCCAAAACTCAAACAAAGACCATATAGATTTTCTATGCTACAAAAGGAAAATGACACTTATCAACGAACAAAAGGAAGGAGTGTTCATAGCAAAAACAATACAGTCCAAAAATCTATTAACTCGTACTTGCAAATGATAAATGACACACCCACTCAGCCATGCTTTGTTTGTGACATGTTGCATTTCCATCACAATATCTGTAAAGTTGACAATGCACTTGTAGACTCTTTTTATTTGCTTCTTGCTCAAACATATGAAAAGAAGATGGAGATAGGCCAGCCCATTTGCAAACAATGTGTAAAATCCACACTAGACGATAAGATTCCATGTTTTTCTATGCCTTCAAAAATTAGATGGAATGCACAAATAGATGTCGTTCATTATTTGAATACTCTTGAAGTAAGACTTGTGTCTTTGTGCATAGATTTCGCACAGATCAGGAAATTGGGATATAAACGAGCGTCGTATGGCTTGCTCAGGACAATTATCAATGTTCCTATAGAATTTGATAAAGTCCAACAAGCCTTGCCTAGGCAACTAGATGAAGCAACAACAGTAGCAGTCAGGCTAAAGTGAAAGCTAGAATATGATAATGCATATGCATAAGGAAATGTTAGACCAGCCATAGTTATGAATGCTTTGATCACTCTATCCAAAACACTGCTATACAAAAAAAGAGAACATCTCTATAAATAGAGAATGGCATGAATTATTGACAAAAAAGACAACATCAATACAAACAGATTCTGAAACAGAACAAGCTATTCAAGATGGCACATCTGAAGATGATGAGGACCTAGTAACTAAATAGTTATACATTGGTTTGATGAACTGCAATCGGTCAAAGACCTTGACACAACAATAATCGAAATTGCACCATTAGAAGGGTTCAAACCTCTTGGTATTTTCCAATACATGTATGCAGAGGAGATGAATTTCTCAACTTTTTTCTATGGTTTTGTTGGAATGTGATGTTGTTGATTGTTGTCATTAATGGTTGTCATTGATGTCAACATATCTTGGTTGATTGATTAAGGTTCATCTTTTATAGTTTGGTGATCCAGATTGGCGTACTCTGGATGTTGTGTTGTGATGATCTATCTTTGGTTGTGCTTGTCTTGGTCCCCTTTATTTTGCAACATAATGAGATACACTCTTATGGGTCTGGACCAATCTGGAAATTGGCTAACGTGCACCAAAACATTGTAACATGTATATCCTATTCCTTGGTTCTGGATATCATGGTAAAAGTGTAGCGGGTTGATTTGAGCGAGGAGGTTCTGTTTGGTCCACGTTTCATTCCCTTCCACCGTGGGAATTTTTTGTGGTGACCTAATTCAAATTGTGTTTGGTTGACTTAGGAGTTTATGGAAGCATGGAATGGAATTGTGTTTGGCCAACTTAGGATATTATGAAGGCATGGAATGGTATAAGTAAAATTTGACTATGTTCGATGAAAGTAAGTGTGGTGAATGTGAATCTAAAAATCCAAACATTGTGTGAAAGTATACAATTAGAGGCAACAGACAGTGAGATTTTATCTAGTGTCATTATTGGTGATAGTTATTTCAGTGGTGGATTCCCTTTCATCATTCTTCTGGCAGTGAGCCATTTTTTGTTGGCAATGAGCCTTTCTCTTTTGGCAATGAGCCTTTTTATCTTTGGCTGTAATAGTTGGGCAGTGAGCCCACCGAAAGTGAGCCTTACCTGTAGTGAGCAATTTGGCAATGAGCCTTTGTAAAAATCACCTTAACCGGTCTCACCTTAACCTATGTTCTATAATTAAGAATTAGCATTCTTCGTTGTTTTTCCCTTCTTGGGTTTCCACGTAAATTCTAGTGTTCATTGTGCATGGTGTTATTATGTGCTTTCATGTTCATATTTGTTAGATTATTATTTGATTGATTTAAGTTTGCTTTGTATTAATTAAAGTCAAGAAAATTATTTTATAATAACTGATTCACCCCCCCTCTCAATTATCCAAACTATTCAATAGGTTCAACACGTCCAATTGACACTACTAAAAATTTGGCATACCAAAAAATTGCAAGATGGGAACTCATGCATACAGACAATGACTTTGCACAACACATTACAAACATTTTTACAAAGCTATTAAAATTATTATTCATCAAGTGTCCTTGCTAGAATGGGTTTGCATACATAAGGCTGAATTGAAAGGTGAAAAATTACTTGCAAAAGACATACGCAATCCAATGAAACTTGAAAAAATATTACAATCTCCATTGGGCTATAGAACATTAAAAATCATTAGAACCTCTCCTAATTATTTGGAAAACACAAAAAAAAACATATTTGCAATGATAAGACAATTGGGACCTCCAACCTTCTTTGTGACATTAACAAGTGTTGAGCATTTTTGGGAGCCATTGTGCAAAGCTTTGCACAAAATATGTGCTCCACAAGAATCAAAATGTAATGAAACCATAGAAGACAAAGACTTGCATTTCAAAATAAGGAAAAATCTTGTGCTTTGCAGCTGTTATTTCAATCACAGAGTCAATGCATTTCCAAAAATGATGCTAAAACCATGAGCCATTCGGACAAGTCACTGACTACTCTTTTGTTACAGAATTCCAAAAGTGGGGCAATGAACATGTTCATTTTTTGCTATGGATAAAAGATGCACTTGTATATGGAAAATGCTCAAATACTAAAATAGAAATCTTTGTGGAAAAGTATATTTCATGTGACTCACTATTGCTTGATACAAATCTTGCCAAAATGCAATGCACCATCACACAAAGACTTGCAAGAGATACAAAAATTCAAGTTGCAGATTTAGTTTCCCTTTGCCTCCGATGAGAAGAACAACTATTTTGGAACCGCTCCCATTGCCTAATGCCAAGGAAAAGGCAAAAAAAAATTTTAAGCAGCTAGCAAATAAACATTACACAAAGGAATTCTCATTTGAAATTTTTCTGCATGAATTGGAAATGAATGAAAATGAATACATTACAATGCTCCGATCGACATTGTCACGCAAATTTATCATGCTAAAAAGAGACCCATCTGACATTTGGATAAATGCATTTGCAAAGAAATTTTCTGGCCTATGGTATGCAAATACATATACACAATTTATTTTGGACACATACATTGTTGCATCTTACTGTAGCTCATATATGACAAAACAAGATAGAACATTGTCTCTTGTATTTCAAAAATTGTGACGTGAATGCATTGTTGCATATGATGGAAAAGTAAAATTTATATGCAAGCTATGAAAGGCTTTGCTTAACTATCAATAAATGTTTATTTGTCAATTCGTTCATATTATCCTTTCATTGCCACTACGCAAATGCTCGAGGAGTACTATTTTCATCAGTACGACACCATTAGAAAGTTGAGTGTTCATGTTAAAAAGCCCTAAGCTATTAGCGAAAGAGCGATATGATTCTAAAAATATCATGTGTGCATCTATAATAGAAAAATACATGCAACGGCCTAAATTTCTAAACAATTTGTCATTGGCTGAATATGTCGCCTTTTACTCTTAGCAACCCAAAAATATGCAAAGAAGAGCAAGGCCACAGATCATATGATATGTAAGATACAATCCACACATTGATCCTAAAAATTATTGCAGAGAAAAAATTATGTTATATGTGCCTTTTAGATGTAGTGAACAAAGCCTATTAGTTGGATATGAAACATGGAGTGCAACATTCAATGCAAACAAAGTGCAAATTGCAAATATCAAAAAAAAGTTCACTGCACAAATTGACCCTAAATGGGGTAACATAGATGAAGCTTCCACAAAGGCTGAGAACAATCAATTCCCAATAATTGACATTGCAGATGTGCTCGATGTAAATAGACAAGAAAATAGCATGGGTAAATATGACATCATGAATGACTTAAAGCAAATCAAGAATACAAAACTCAAAGATTCTATTTGCAAAAAACTATTTTCAGAGATCGCACATCCACTTCTTTTGAGCAATGAGGAATACTAAAAATTACAAAGACAATTGAACAAAGAACAACAATCAATAGTAAAGGACGTACTAATGGAAAAAAGGCTTGCTCTGAAAAATCATTGTACTTGTTCTTGACAGGTGGGGTAGGCACAGGGAAAACCTATACAACAAAAATACTTTTTGAGGCAATGATTCGATACTATGATAAATAAATAGATAGTGATCCATTGAAGCCTAAAGGCATCATTGTTTTTTCAATAGGAAAAGTTGCATTCAATGCAAGCGACATCACTGCACATTCAATCTTCCAATTTCCATGCAACTCTTAAAAAAATTTGCCTCTAGATTCAAACACAGTTGATGCCCTGAGCAAGAAATTGGAACAAATACAAATTCTTCTTATTGATGAAGTGTCATTGATCAATTCAAAAATGCTTTACAACATTGACAGAAGACTTTTCCAAATCAAGAACACACCAACAACACCTTTTGGAAACATAGATATCGTTTTATGTGGTGATTTTGACCAAGCACAACCTGTGTGTGATACTTGGATATTCGAAGAACCAATAATAGATAAAGAGAAAATTTCATACACCTTTTGGACTAACAATGTCAAGTGCTTTGAGCTACATAGTGTAATCAGACAAACAAATCAACATTTCATTTCTATACTTAATCTTGCTAGGACTAGTCAACTAACAATCGAGGACATCGAGTTTTTGAATAAAATTTGCTATAAAGCATCTCTAGATGATCCACGATTTCCATACTTGTTTCATAGAAATTCAGCAGTAAAAATGCACAACAAAAAATGCTAGACAACTTACTAACAAAGATTTGTGTTCTAGATGCAATTGATAAACAAGAGATAGCAATTGATAACAGTCAATGTCAACCTCCAAAATCATCATTTCCTAGCACAATTCTACTCAAGCAAGACATTTTGGTCGAATTGATCACTTCCAACATCAATATAGAAGATGGGCTAGTGAATGGTGTAGATGGCATTTTCAAATTGTATACAACCACACAAGAAGACATTGTTTGGTTGGAATTCAATGATTCAATTGTTGGAAAATTTCGGCGACAAAGAATGCAAAATCTATACATAGATTCTATTATGCCTTGTTGGACACCCATAGTGAGAATCATTAGAAAATTCAAAATAGGTACAAAAATAGTCACTAGAGCACAATTTCCTTTGCAACTTGCATGTGCATTAACTATCCATAGAGCACATGGTTTGACAATGGATGCAATTGCTTTTGACCCATGTAAATTCTATCAGCATGGCCTTGTGTATACTGCTTTATCACGTGTAAGAAACATTGAATCACTATATCTGATGCATAGATTGCAAGAACAAAACTTTAGAGTCAGAAAAAGTAAATAGAGAAATGCAACGCCCAATGGCATATGCACAGTGGAAAGTGCAACACAAACTTTTGTCTGTCACTCTAGATCATTTTTTCATATGCTCTTTGAACACACGTGGATTTGCACTACATGCACAAGAAATAGTGCATGACCATGATATGTTGCAAGCAACTGTCCTTTGCTTCCAAGAAATGAAACATAGTTTGCTTTGCCACATTGACTTCCTTGACAAAACATACAATTTCTATACCGCAACTGGTATTCATGGGCTATTAACATGCTCGAGAAAAAAAAATTAGTTCAATAATTTCAACACTTTTCAAAAAAATATCTAGAATCAATAACCATTGACCTATTGCACATGCATATTTCTATGCGCATCATAAACCTGTATGTGAGACCAAACACACCTATTCACGATCTTCTCATTTTTTTACAAACTGCTATAACCTCATTGCCAGCTAATTCAAAATTGATTATTGTTGGAGACTTCAACATTGACATGTTAGAATCAAAAAAACCAAAGGCACTTCTCCTTGAATTTATGGAACAATGCAAATTGTTGTTGGTTATTGACAAGCCAACAACACATGCAGGCACTTTGTTGGATCACTTTTGGATACATAGTACCAAAATTGGTACTATCAAGTTCAGAGTGCTAGATACATATTGGTCAGACCATTTTACAATATCCCTGCAGCTCTGGTGACTAAGCTGAAGTGTACAGCCTTGTAGCTGCAGTTTCCTGGAATTAACATCCTTTGTGCATTGTGTTATTATCGATGCTTCACACTGCTAGACATAATGAGTATACAACTTATGTGGGTGCAAAATAATTGTTGGATCAATCCTTGTTCATGTCCCTACTTAGGTTAATTTCTTTTCCATAGCTTTGCCCATGCAGGTCTCTACTTTGGTGATGTCCTTGGTCAGGACCATCAGGCATGCTCTTCTAAACTATTGATATGGCTATGCAGTTGCAACTCAGAGTATATCTATTCTGAAACAGATTTGTTCTCACACACAATATTGCTAGGCCTTTGCACACCATATGATTCTTTAGTAGAAAGAAATTACAAAAATAAGTTTGTTATGGATTCTACAACCACCTTCAAGCACATCTGCATAGTATTTTACTTCATGTATATGAACCTTTTAAATTGATGTTGTAGTTTATGCTACTTGTTATTTGATTTCTTCTTAATAGCATCCAGCCCGGTTCCTATGATCTTCTCATGTAGTTGGTTTCATTTTGTACTCATGTAAATTTCAGCTCTGCGTATCATTCGAAAAAAATAGTATAAATCATACAATTGCATCTATCTTCCATGCTTATGATATTGCAAATTATTGGATGACTATTTTGAAACAGGTATGTTGTTGTGCAAAAAGTAGAAAAAACATAGCACATGATATATTTCTTTATCACAGATATATTACAAAATCTAAAAAGTTATGCATCACAACACCAGATTTTAGTAGAGGCTTGGAAATAGTTTTCATACACATGTCAAATTTATAGATTGCGAGCTACAAATTGTAAATATTGTGCTATTTCATAGAACACATATCTCAACATTTTCTAGCTTATAACACAACATCCAAAACTTCTACAAATAGGTAAGCTCTTCACATTTGGCAAGAACAAATTTTAAAAACACATGAAATCTCATCAATGTTTTCCTCTCAATTTTTCTTGTTACATGCTTGACATAAATATCTCATTCCATATGTTTGCAGAGGCATTTAGAAAACACAAATAGGTTCTCTTACAAAATAGAAGATGGTGCAATCAATTGACAAACAAGATGAAAAAAGGAAAGTACCTTATTCTATTTGTCTCGCATATGATTTCACTCTTTATATGTTTAATTAAAAATTTAGTTTTGGTCATTCTTCATATTGCAACATGCAGATTCAAAACAATAATTGCAGAGCCATCAACCATCTTCGATATATGCACAAATCAAACAACTTTAGCATTTGAAGGCAATGTTTTGGTTGTTTATGGGCCTGTTATTACCACAACTCTTGGAACACCACCAAAATCAACGATTGTGCATGTTGATTTAGTTGATAGTAATGGTCAAATGAAAATCACTGCAAACATCAACAACAAATTAATTGACACATTTTTTCCATTGTTATCACCTGATACAAGTGTTTGCCTCACGAACTTTTTCATTAGGAAAAAACACAATATGAAAGAGGAGATGTTGATTATTCCCTTGTTTTGACTGCTAGGAGAACTATTGAGCCCATTGATCAAGTCTATCAAGAACGTAGATTGATTCCTGACACAACCATTTCACAACTCATCCAATCAAATGATAGTTTCTCTATTGGATCAATTGGTGTTGTTGTTACTAGTCATTTCCAAGCGTCAACGCAGTATGAATTGCAAGTTAAAGATGGGGAGACCCAAGATGGTTTTTCCAGTGTAAGATGTATTGCACAAATCATGGCAACAACATAGGATTCAAGCACTTTGCTTTTTGGAATCTATTAAAGAGTTTCTTCACTTTATTTCGCATGGAAAAAACTTTCTAGTAGAATGCTTTACTGTATTAACTATTTCAATGTTGTTGAATTCTTAAAATTATTTCATTTGCAAGCTTGAATCTGGACAATTCTTTATCTTACAGCTTATAGTCCCGATCAACCACGCAAAGCTGTATGCAAGACTTTAATTGATCCTGGCATCAACAAAAACTCCTTTCATATTATTCAGAAATATTGTTCATTTTGGGCCTAAAGGCACAAATTTGATGAAAACAACACAATCCAGTTTCATTGATGAACTCGATGATGCATCTACAAAGGCCTCTCTAGAACCATTGAAGACCTCAAACATTGAAGTATACACATCAACCATTTAGCTTTTACACTATAACATAGATTTTTGTTGGAAAGCACTTTCCATATATGCCTTTCTATAGTAAATTTTAGATTTTTGTTGGAAAGCACTTTCCATATATGCCTTTCTATAGTAAATTTTGTAAATAGTGTATTGCTATTGTTTACTGTTGATTGCATTTGCACTACCATTGTCGGTGATAGGAACACTAAGACCTAAGAATTTTAATTTGCCCCCATACAAACCAATCTGCATTTCATGTAAACAAAGAGTTTTCATTGCATAGAGAACAAAAAATGATACTCTGGGGTGCACTGCATGTGGAACTAACACAAGATTTGTATATGCCCACTTTCTACAGTGTATTGTTTAGACAAGAGAGGAAGTTGTTGACTTTTATTTGCACAAACAATAGCTCCAAAATAGTTTCCCCGGGCTAGTTGCAATTCCATTTGAAGAGTGCAAGAAAGACATGTCCGTAGTATGTTCTTGCTACAGAAATTTCAGCTGCAAGGGACGTTCACCCTTATAATGGATAATTGCATCATACGAATTATGGGTGAAGCAAGCAGAATAGCATCTCCAGTAACTTGACAAGGCATTTACAATTTCATAGAGGTGCTTACATTGCACTATTCTATTTTGTATTCTTATTCATTGATATCAAATCATGCAAACTGCATTGTCATGAATGTAATGCTTATTGATTGTGAACCAGGATCAAGAGAATGCAAAATTGTAGCATACAACAATGTCAACAAGCAAAATATCTAGGAGCCTGTATTGCTTATATATTTTGGACACAGCCAATAAGAAAACAAATATGTTAAATCTTTTATGAAAACTAATTTGATAGTTTATTTATGGTTCTTTTATGCACCAAAAAAGTTGATAGTTGTATTTTCTTCTATCCCAAACATACATACTATAGACATGAACACCTTTTCTTTCAATTTCATAAATAGTTACAATTTATGTTTTAGTTTATTTTGGCCTCTTCTATGTAGCACATAACTTGAAACTTGTATATTGATTTTTTCCAACCAACATACTATACATGTAAATTAGTTTGACTATAGTTTGAAAAGAAGTTATAAGTAAAGTTCCATGTATAATCATCTTTGCTCTTTGCACATCGTACTAATACATGTTTGTGATATAAAAGAAAACTATACTGCTCCAACATTGCTTTTATGTGACATACAAAATATTTACAAAAAATGCTTCTTGCTTTTAGATACAATGATTTGTTGCTCGTCAAAATACTTGTCTACAAAAATGACTGTGTCCTTTGCAATAGTGTTCCAAACAATTTAGATTATGATTTCGAGATTGCATCAACATTAGATTTTTTCCGAAGCATTATTTATCTAAAAAAATGTTTGTAAATTTCTTTGCAATGCTTTTTTGGAAAACTAAACCTTTGTTTAAAAAAATGTTGATACAAAAATCACTAGGACAATGGGGGAATTTACACAGCACAAACATAGTGCTTAGATTAAATTAACAAAACTTATATTGCATTTTGAATCTATTCATCTTATTTAAAATTAGATTATACTTACTGATCATATAACATGCTTGCTATTTTCAAGGATGAAGCATCTTTATTTATGTCTTATTTTTGTTGACTGTTAATGGGTAAAAAATAAGACATGTATATCTTCCTAGACCTTTCTCGACATTATTTTATAATTTATACACTCTTGGAATTCATTAATAGCTTATGATGTGAAGTCTCCACTTCGTTCAGAACAACATTGTTTGTGTCCCTTGTTCAAATGCAACTAAGTGATTCTTGTAGGATCGATGCCTCTCAGGGCCCATTCATGCTCATTTGCTTTGCCTTGATTCTTACATGTTTTGTATCTACATTTGGTTTCACTATACACCATTGTCATTCTCATGTGTTGTGTACTCAATTGTTCATCTTCTTTGTCGACATTGGAATCTGTTAATTATCATGTCTTATGTTCTTATACACTTGCAATTGAGTAATGGCTTTTACTGTGAAGCCTTAAATCTGTCATGCCAAATTTATTTCCAATTCCCTCCCCCATTTTCTCAAATTGGGTTCGGTGCAAAGAAGGAGGCATCTATAAGTTTCAATATCAATTGCACTATCATTTCCTTGGCTTGTGCACACATTTCCTCATATTGTTTAATGATGATCAAATTTGTTTATGTTCATAGGATTTTGTGTCTACAGTGTTGCAAGTGAGCCATGAGACAAATGTAAGTTCCTGCACCTTTTTTGCAATGCCAAATACATTTGAATTAGGAAAATACAAAAAAATCAAAAAGCGAATGACAAAATTGCAAAAAAAAAGACATGGATAGTTTGACGACGGTAAAATATGCCACTATTCAAATGCTTTATTTCTATGATAGTAGAGACCAAAAAATTAGGCGTTTGTAAATTCCTATATCTTTTACACTATCATTTTTAGCTATGTTGTTTCACTTGCTGAGATTTTATGACACAAGCAGAATCCATTTCTTTCAACAAAGCCTATGTGTACTATTTCGGAAAATGGGGTTGATGCATCAGTAACTTCATCTATGTTCAATATTGTTGCTTTATAGATCACTTTGAAATGCCCTTTGACCTGCTCATGTCTTTGTATTATGTATTTTTGCTCTCGCATCGAATTTGAATAACACAATATATATATACACCTTATTTTTCATTTTCATTGTTTATTCAATTGCCTTGATTCTTTCATGGAAGTGAACTCTTAAGTACTAAGCCAATTTATACCAACTATATGAACAATGAGAAAGCAGTTTTTGCATTGTTTATTCACTCCAACAGGATCTTTCATGGCAATGGAAACTATCTCTATGAACACAATTTATCTATATCATACTACTAGCCAACAACAAAATAGTTGTAAGTAGGGATTAATGGCTATTGTTTGTGTTTTTCTGCACTCACTAGTCTCTGCCATTGCCTGATTGCAAACATCGTCAGCTCTAGGCATAATCAATGCCTTCTAGTGTTAAGTTTGAATCCTGTAGAGTAAAGCATGGTTTACATTGTTTATTCACTTGCCATAACTGTTATAGGACAACATGGCTTGTGTCTCTTGAGAAAGCTTATATCTTTCATAGTCAATACAATAGATCAAGCATTTTTAAGCTACTATATCTATGACACTATTGTTTTTTGTATTACTTATTCAATCCTTACAATATTTAATGAAAGTAGAGTCTTTGTCTGTTGCCAGGGTTTACATCCATTGTAGCTTAACCGAAAAATAAGTTGCCTGTAAGTTTCTTTATCCTTTAAACTATCATTCTATATTTTTTGCATTTTTGCATTCTATGAGTTACTGCCTACTATTTCTACAACATAAATAATACTTTGGTCAACATAATTAAAACTTCAAAATAAAGAAATCTTTAAATTATAAACTATTCCCACCTTCATTGAATAAATTAAAGTGCAACTAAGTATTTAACTCGACAACAAACACTAACCCATAAAGAAAAGCGAAGAGTAGACATTTACACATAAAATGCAAACAACAAAAAATAATAGACATTGACCCATAGAATGCAAATATGTAAACCACTATAAAACAATAATGTAAAAGACATACAACCTTACGACATTTTCCATTTGCTTTGACCTAATTTTCATTTTCATTCAATCAATTCAAGTACAGTTGCAACGCATGAGTGCACATAGTAGAAATTAACTATAAAATGTAGAGATGCAAAAAACTATAGAACGACACTATAAAACATATAGGAATTTACAAAGGCTTCATTTTTCCAATTCCAAAACCGTACGCATAAACCCTCTTAAATGGCATCAATTTCACCCTCATTGAACAGGCTGAGCAATGCAGCAGACAAACAAAAAAATCAAAGCATAAAAGATAGAGTAACTTACAAATGCCACCTTTCCCGCTTCCATCACAGTAGTTGAAAACCCAAAATCTACTCATAAATAACAAACAATAGGTATTAAATCATAAAAAGAAAAGATGCAAAAAAACATGACATGGCACTGTCAAAGATATAGAAACTTACAAATGCTTCATTTTTTAATACCAGAATGTTAGACATAAACCTTCTCAAAATGGCACTGATTTCACTCTTAAGTTAACAACTTGACCTGTTCAGTAGACAATTCCAAAATGAAAAGTGTAAAAGATACAAGAGCTTACAAATTTCACCTTTGTTGCTTCCAACATCATAGATGTAAACTCTCTCAACAAACATAAACATCTACCTCATCAAACAATCTAGGAAAATGAACAAACAAGGCAGGTGAGAGCTGCATTTCAGTCTAGTGCTTGCAAATAGTAATTGAAAATATAATGCTTTGAATGTTATGTATCCCTAGTTAGATAATGTGTGAGGATAGAACTATACCAAAAAATCAAAACACCAATCAAACATTTCCAATACATAGATTCATTGTCATAATTATTAAATATATCACAAAATGATTTTGCCAGGTTGGAATGTGTTGATTAATGTTGGAAATTTTTCATGGATTCTAATTTTTTTCTTACAGTTGTCCTCTCGCACTTGCTCTTTTTGTGCATGCATAGCATTCTAATAACAGGCTTATGCATATACAGTGTGCCAATTATGTTTAATGTCAATAGACTGTAATGCAACTCTCATTAATGGCTTCTTCTATAAACTTCAATCACTTGTAGTGTTTATTCATTTCCTTACATTGTCTCTCGGAATAGGGAAACTTGGAAAAAAAATTGTAGCGCTTTCATTTGGATGTTGTTTACTCACTTGCTTAGATTGTTTGATGAGGCAAACATCTCTGTCTATTCACAGGATCTACCTCTTACATCTTCGAAGGAAATAAAGACCTGATTGTAACTTCATATCTCTATAAAATCCATGTCTAATGAGAAGGTTTATACATATCATATTCAAATCCAAAAACAATTCATCTGTAAGTTCCTATATCATGTTCATTCTCATTTTTCGCATTGTTTATTCATTTGCTCAGAAAAACTGATCGACACAAAAATTGTGTCTCCTATCAGGGATAATTTCTATCATGTTCAAAACAAGAAACATGCCATTTGTAAGATTTAACATCATTTACACTGTTGTGTCTACTTTTTCTTTTCTTTTCCCTCTTTGATTGCCTTTACGAGTCATTGTCTCCTCTTGAGTTGCAGACTTAACACCATAATTCATCAATGTTTGCTTCTCTGCTACCGACAACTAACAAAGTATCCAATGAACTCAAACACATTCCCCACCAATGGATTTAGGTATCAAGCACCTATCCTTGTTACTCCCTCAAAAACACTCAAAAGGATATTTGTAACAATTTTCCATTTTCACTGTCTTCTATATTAAACAATTTCTCTTTCTAATATTTACATGTTTTATGGTTTCAACTATTACTTGCATAAGCTAATTGCTACTTTTAATCTCTTCATGCAGTTACCTATATCAGTGAAGTTTGATAAGGAGGCTCGGTTGGTGTCGGTTGATATCCACACAACTATAATCACAATTAAATTATTGTTTCCACACACATCAAGTTGACTGATTCTATGTACATAAAACTATTTGGATTCCCATCAATTATACATTACATTATCATTGTAATCTATCAGATATCATATTTATGATACACACTACTTAGTCGAGCATATTTATTCTGGTTTTGATACAAATACTTTGTGTTCATACAAAGTTCATTTGACTTCATTTTCATTCCCGCCAGTGGTATTTCCCTTCTACTTTTCTCATTCTCCTTATTTATTTTAATAATAATAATGAATGTAAGGAGATTTTCCATTAGAAATATTTGATGGGTTTGTTGATATACTTGTCTCTTGGCATGCACTCTTCATGCAGACACACTACAACATCGCGTTCTGCTACACCCATTTATCATTTATCTTATTTCTTTCCTTGAGCATTTTTTCATTACATTTTCACAAAGACTTGACATGATAATGTAATTTTCATGATTAAGAATAAAACTAACATTTCCCCCGCACACATGCAATGCAACAGCACTTGAATTTATTAAATGAAAATGAAATTTAGGTCTAGGCAATTGGAAATTTTCCCGAACTAAAAATGGTTAAATCTATGTCTACTGTAGTGCGAGTGTAAAACGGGGCATTTCTAAGACTTCTATAAAAATACTTTAAATTTTGAACAAAAAAATTACAATTACCTAAATTTATATTTACTTTTCAAGCATATTTTATTAAGAAATTGCTATTAGTTAAATTATATTTGCAATAGTGAATTTCCAAATCTTCTGAATAGTTCAGTGTGTTTAATTTACTTTGTTTTCAGAAGACAGAGAATTAATAAAAAATTAGATTATATCTGCAAACTAATATATTAGTAAAAGAAAATCTTAAGTGTTTATAATAGTTAGATTAAATTGTTTTACAAACACAAAATTCACAAATTTAGTATGAGCATTCCAAACATAAATATAATACTTATGTTAAAAAAAATTCCAAAAGCAATTATTTAAAAAATATATATATTTTCCCTTCCAAAGCATAAGCATTTCTCACAAAAAAATTATTTAAATTAGATTAGATGTTACATACAAAATTTAAAATTCAAAAGAAGCATTGATTAGTTACAAGATACAAATAGAGAACCCGAACACCTTGAATTTTAATCCATGAAACTAATAGTGATTCCTTCATCTAGGACGAATAATCAAATAATTTAATGAAAAAATTAGTATAGAGAAATGAAACAAACCAAACTATCTAGATTTGCTACAAAAGTTTTTAGTACTTATCAAGCATAGAAGTTAAATCAAATTAAATACAACAAAAGAAAGTAGATTTATTTATTTTCAATACTCTACCAAAATAGTTAAGATAATACTTGAACTAACCAGTATTAGTGCTCCTCGGTAACTACTTATTAGGTTTTACATTTATCACTTCTTGTGCACACATTTTTATGGTACGTTTGTATATTTTTTGATGCATATTCAAATTTTAATTGAATAGTTAAAAATGTAATCATAGATATTTCATTATACTAATTGGTCCAATTTTTATTGTTGCAATAAATCATTTTAGATATGAGTAGAATAATAATTAGGTTTATTAAGTTTAATTATATATATGTTTTCACCTCGCCCTTGTGAATCTTGGACTTTGGTCTAAAATGAATTGACTTTTCTTATGTTTCGAAAAATATTCTTACTTAATGTTTTCTACTTCTTACTTTCACAATCGATAGGTAATGGTTAATTTATTTTTAAAATGAATATTGAAATTAGTATCTATTTTCAAGAAATTAGTATTAGTAATTTGCAAATATTTTTCACATGTTTACAATAATTTACTAGTAAAATTTATATTCACAACAATAATTTTCAAATACCTAGAACAATTTATAAGAATTTATTGACTAATTTAAATAGTTTAGATTTCGTTTGAGGAGAAATAAGTATTTATTTAAGATATATTCCCAAAAGTGATGCTTCAAGGCTTTTCATTTTGAGCTATTTGCAAAACAAATAGTATGTTTAGTATGGTTAAATAAGGAAATAAATATGAACAATTAATTTTCAATTATATATATGAAACACCAAAAATGAAGTAGGGAAAGAGGATTCCCCAATAGGCCTCTAGGGTTTTTCACCTAGAAGCTGGTTGGTACAATGCCTCTTTTGCGCTAAGTATTCTTAGTGTTCATTCAAAGATAAGGGGTTTGATGAGGTGATGATGTGTGTGAATGTGTCTAAGTGTAACAAACTGAAAATAAAAGCTAACTAGTAATGTAAAACCTAGAAAATGAACTATGTTGGAAAACACATTGTGATATACAAATGACCTAAGAAACATGAACAAACTGTTACAGAAATGAATAGAATTGAAGAGGTGCACTGGGAATGAGTTGCAGACTGGAAGATAGACTGGAAATGTTGTTGATGCTAAAATTCTAGCCTACTGGGACACTTACGCCATTCTGGGCAGCCTATTCCAATTTTTATGAAAATCTGTCGGAGCCCATTTCTGCCAAATGGGTATCCAGATCTATCAAAATCTCCAAAAAGTAGGTTTAGTGGGACTAGGTCATGATTTTTGGCAACTTAGTCCTCTTCTAAATTTTTGGAAATCAAAGAGTGGAAATGGAAGCCCCTGGTCTACACTTTCTGCTCCTCCAGGTATCCGGTCTCGAAAGTAAAGAATCTAGTTTGTAATTATTCTCCAAGCTTCAACTAGGGTTTCTCCAACCTTGAAGAGCTTGGACAAGTTTTGAAGACTTTTCCACCTTTTTTCTTTGTCAAATCTGCACACAAGACCTGCAAATCACACTAAGAGGGAAAAGTTGTTGATTGTTAAGGATTGAGGGTTTCCCTTGGTCAAACCCCTTTTGAGTAATCAAACCAAAGAGATGAAATAAAGTAATGAAGCATGAAACAAATGGATTTTACCTTTCCTTGATGATAGATCTTGAGTTGCAACAATGGAGGATTCAACCCTTGAATGCTTCAACAAAGATGTCTTGATGGCCTAGGATGCAAACCCTAGCTTGCTTGAGAAGAGTGATGAGTAGAAGAATGAGATAGGAGAATATGAGACTTAGGAGATAGAAGAATAGGGTTGAAAATGAGGGAAAAACCCTTATTTATACAAGGTGTGCCCTAATTTCCTCCAAAATAACACCACATAGGCTGACCTTAGGGTTTAGGAGACAATATACCGCAAGAAAATTAAGTTTATTTTGATTTTTAAGCCACATGGAACTAGGTCGCCCAAGGTGGCGACCTAGTCCACCTGGGCATTTTTGAGTGGTTGTCAAGATTTAAAAGATTATTAATATTGTTTGTCGGGATTATCTCCTGAAACACACTAAAGTAGGACCTATATGTGCATTAAGGGGTCATTATGCAATAAGAAAGGGTTAATTTAGTGATGACAAGCCTAGGAAAGTATGAAAATGTTTTACAACACTTTGGCACAAGGCTTGGAAAGGGGTAAAAAGAGGTCCAAAATCCATAAGCAAGGGTCCAAACAAGTGAAAAGTGTCAAGGCTACACTTTTTGGCGAAACATTTAGCCCACACTCTAGTGAGAGGATGAACTTGCTTCAAACTCACACTAAAGTAGCCACATGGAGATGATGAAGAATGGTGAAGAATGAAGAAGGCAATCAAGCCCCTAGGGTTCAATATTCTAAGTCAAGTCGATATCAGTGCAAGAAGACACATTCAAGGGTGAATGATATGCAGCAAGACAAGATACATGCTCATGCAATGACAAGAACTAGAAGGAAGAGAAGAATGAAAGTGGAAATTTGGATCAATCTTCAATCGTTTGTCCAGCTAGTTTTGGATTAGATCTAGGTTGTTTTTCCAAAAAGAAGATGCATACTCACTCTGGGGCGATCAGACTTTCAGTTGTCTGTCGGGTGAGAAGGCCCAAAAGGTTAGAAACATACACACGGCTTGTATGTACTCACACACACACAAGTGGCTATGGGGAAAGTCGTGTCATTGGTTGGGCTTCCCGCTTGACCATACCAAAGTTATACCTCATGATAAATTTGATAAGGCACCACAAAAGAAAATGTTATTGAAATGTAAGAATGGAATGTTCAAAGGGATTTTTCTTTTTTCGTGCAAGGTCTCATCCTAGGGAACATCATGTGTAGTGTCTCCAAGAGAGGAAAAGTGTAAGAGGATTCATATTGTTTCCAAGAGAGGAAAAATGCAAATGTCTCATCCTGAGCAACATTGTACCTAATGTTTCCAAGAGAGGGAATCGCAAGAAAAATAAAATCACATAGTGAAAGATGAGTGTCGATGTATGCCCCCACTTTAAAGCGGTTGCTAACACCATTATAGTGAGCAATTTCTTTAAAGTAGAAGAGGAAGACAGATTGCAGGAGAAAGATAGTATGTCACATGTGAGTCAACTTAAGACATGTCGTCCACATCCCAAGCTTCCTCTTATACATTCATGAAAGGTTAATGAATAGTCAAAAGAGACAATGATAAGTGACATACGAGGACAAGCCTACTAAACCGCTTGCCCCCACTTAGTACAGGACAAGAGTGAGTAAAAAGGAAGGAGGAGATGCAAGGTTGAGTGAAAATCAGTATCGATTAGAGGAATGAGGTTCCCACACATAATGGAGAGCACCAAGATCCTTAAGATGTTGGATTTTACTACTCAAGGCCTTACATTCATTAGTGGAGTGACCCTAAACTCGGTGGTAGGCACAAAAGGAATGTTTCTTGTAACATTTCTTTCAAGTTCTTGGAGGAAGGAGATCAAGTGATCTTGGAGGAGTCTCAACAAGATACCCTCTTGATCAAGGGGAGAAGTTGGTCCTTTGGTTTGTAATAAAGAAGTGTCATGCTTAGTATAGGATTTCATACTTACACAAGGCACTATAGATTGTGAGATTTTTTACACTCCTTTGGAGGAATGTGTAATATCTAAATCAGTAGTGGGTTGCAAGATGACATTGGCATTAAGCAAAGATTCCTTTGTTGGTTTCAATTGTTGCAAAGGATCACTGTCTAATGTTGGGTTAGAAGGGTGATTTGGGATGGTGTTGGTGTTGGATGAAGGCTTGATGATTTTCATGAAAGGGAAAAAACCAAGACCATGATGTGTTGTTTGCATGAGGGATTCAATAGGGTTGCAAATACCTTGTTCATTAGCACCATAGCCTTTTCCACTATATCCAAGTTACTTCATAAGATCATAAAATTTTCCATAAAGCTTTTAGTGCTTTCAGATTGGGTGATTGATCATTGTGTGTTTCTTTGTTTAAAGTAGTTAAGGTGGATTCTTGTGAAGGATCTATCGAGTCTTGTGTTGACAAGACTACGGTTACCTTTTGAGATTCTTTGTGTATGATCTTGGATTCTCCTACTAAAGGAGGTGTAAAGTCTAAGGAACCCCAATCATTAGCTAAGGGTGTTTGTTGTATGGGTTCCACTGGTTTGGTTGGTATTGAAGTGGTGAAGGGTTTGGATTTGTTTTGCTCAAGTTTTAAGACACTAAATGGCTTAGGATCGACATCACGCATGTACACTTTGGTGTTGTAGATGTACTTCATCTTATGATGAAGAGTGGAAGGCACTCCATTCATTGCATGAATTCATGGCCTGCCTAAAATGAGATTGTATGAAAGATCATGAGGCATAACATGGATTAGTGTGTCTAATGTGGCCATTCCAATTGTAAGAGGTAAAGTGATCACACCAATCAGCTTATGTCCCACACTGTCAAATCCACTGATAGATAAGGAGGTAGGTTGAATGGTTGATTTGGCGATATGGAGCTTATCCAAGAGATTGACACTACACACATTAACAACGGATCCATTATCAACAAGAGTTCACTTGATCCCTATGCATTTGTATTGAGATATGATTACCAAAGCTTCAGCTTTATGTTGCACATCCAAAGGAGGGAGCTCACTTTGGTGGAAAACAATGTCAACATGCAAGCCTTGAATCATAGCTGTTGTGTCACATTTGTTTGTGAATTAGAAGGGACAGGAAATTTTTGTAAGGCTTCCTGCATCATGTTGTGATAGTGAGGGAAGGCTTCAGTAAGGTCCCATAATGAGATCTTAGCAGGAGTATTCTTAAGTTCGTCAACAAGATCATACTCCCTAATTAGTGAATTTAAGCGAGGAGCAATAGATAATATGGGAATGGGTGAAGGTGAGGGTATTGGAGTTGGTTGTTGTAGGCACAAAGCGTTATGAGTATAATATGTATGAGCAACAGTATTATAACTCGGTTGTTGCAACAAATTATGCATAGGTGGGTGGAGGATAAGTTGAGGTGTAGGTTTGTGTGAAGGTGGATAAAGGATGAGTTGAGGTTGAATAATATTAACGTCCCATAGGGAAGGAGAGTCTAACCTAGTCTCATCATCTTCTTCTAAGGGCATAATATTATTATTGGAAATGTTGTCCAGGTCATGTGCATCATGATATCCTCCCTAGGACCTGAACATTATTAGGAGAACCACAAACCACATGTTTGTGACATTCAAGGTTTGGTTCTTCAAAAACAACTTCATCACAAGTAGGGGAATGATCAATGATGGGATTATCAATAGTGGGATGATGGGGGGATGGTTCTATTTTATTGTCGAAGGTCTCATTTGCTTGTTCCATACTATCGACCCTAGTATGAGAGCTTGTAATATGTTCACCACTAGCTTCATCACGAATAGGGGAGGCATCAAGAGAAGGACCACTATGATTGTCAAATAGATTGTCCCAAATGCTAGGAGCATTAGGGAAGGGAGGGTCAAGAGTCTCATGATTTGGAATAGGTATATCTTCTAGCATCAACCTATCCTCTTTGCATCGAGAAAGGATATTAGAAGAAGGGCAATTTTGATCGTCATGGTTAGGGAGACTAGGTAAGGAAGTGTTTAGAAATTTGTTTATGATGTTATTATTTTGTTTTTTAGTATCTTTGGAAGGGGGATGAGGAGAGGGAAAATCAAGACCCTCAATGCTTGTAGCTTTGTGCACCAAGATACCTTCATCACTAATAGGAGAGGTATAGGGAGAAGCACAAGTATGATTGTTATGATTGCCATCACTAATATCCTCATCAATGGGTAATGTAATGTTAAGAATTGTGTCAATGGTTTGGTTATTAACATGTTCCTTAATGAATTCATTATTGTAATCTGCATTGAACTCATAAGAAGGAATGTTGTATTTATGCAATCCATTTGAAACCAAATAAAAGCCACATATTTTGAAATAAAACATGCTATGAAGACAAAGGAAAGAAAGTGCAATGCAATAATTTAAAATGAAATGTTGAAATTCAAGTTTTCAAATGTAAAACAAGGAAATTTTCTGATTACAATATGGAACAATCTGAAAAAGAACTGTAGTATATGCAAAATTGAAACTAATCAATGCATGAAATGAGCTAATTTAAGCTAGTTTTAATGAGATGCATGCTACAAAAATATAACCCAGTGATACAGATAGGTACTAGCACAAAATAAAAGCTTAAAAATAGGGTTTTCAATTATGTAAATGACAGTTTTAGGGGCCTAAAGGGACTAAGTCGCCACGTGATACAGATAGGTACTAGCACAAAACAAAAGCTTAAAAATAGGGTTTTCAATTATGTAAATGACAGTTTTAGGGGCCTAAAGGGACTAAGTCGCCCAAGGTGGCAACTTAGTCCTGCTAGTGATTTTTTCTAGTTTTTGTAGATGTTTTGGATTGGTGGATGTGGTTTCTATGTTGGATAATACAAATCTAAAATGAAAATCTTAGTATAATTAATTAATTATTACACTAGCATAAGTTAACTTAGGTCTTAATTAATCATATTAGTCCTAGGTTGCATTTAATCATTTAATAAAGTTGTTGAGATAAGATTCCCTTCTAGAAGATGAGTTGTCTTTTCTAGAACTTATCTCCATCTTGTTATCATTCCCTAGGTAGTTGGTTAGTGTTTCTTGTTGTCACCTAAAGTGTGATTTGAATACTTGGCAACATCCTTTACATTCTAGGTTTAGCACTTGCCTATATAATCAGGCATATGTACTCTTTGTAAAATATCTGATAGATCATAATAGAATCTCTATTTGAATGCCATTATCATACTTTCTTTGTGGTTGAATATTTCTTCCTGGCAAAGGTCCTCCATTGAAGATTGCATTGTAGCTTCATCAAGGACACATGTGCATCCATCATTCCAACATGGTATTAGAGTTATTCCAGTGAAGGTTCATCCCAGGATCAAGAAAGTTTAGCTAGTGAGATTCTTTGCAGGTGTAAGGGTTTTCTTTGCAGGCTAGTTGGTTCCACCCGGGGACCAAGCTGATTTTTGGAGCAGATTGAGTCAGATCCGAGCTCACCATTGTATTTAGAAGGCCTCGAAACCCTAGGATCACCTGCCCATTTGTTCAATTTCGGCATATTTCATCCGGGAGCCATTTGAGGTATTTAGGGTTTTTTGCATTGTGTACGATCCGTACAATTTTTGCAGAAATAAAATTTCCCCTTTCAATCCTCCATCATGGCAAAAAACAATTAAGTCATTGGGCATTTTTTATTTCAAAAAATGGGCTATTTTTTCTATAGTTCTGGCAAAAATTTGATTATGCGGGCGATTGGTAATTAAATTGAAGGTTGGCATAAACATTTCTCCTCTGCCGCTATAGTTTTATAAATCATCAGTATTTTTTTTAATTTTTTGAATTGCCATAAAGGCATTATTCAAAAATATATATTTGGGGGTCATATTGTTTTCCAGTCTGTAGAGATTGGTCGTCGGCCACTTTTAAACATTTTTACAGGGGGGACAGTACTTCTGTGTACCCATCACATCACTGTCAGCCGCCTTCTCCACCCATCTGGCTCGTCACATCCCCGCTTGCATCACCGACTATCCCATCACCGACGTCTACTCCCTATTGCCGACCGGAGCTCCTCCCACCGACGTCCTTCTGGCACGTTCCTAGTTGGTCTCCATCCAATACCCCGACCGCCATCCGGCGCTCCGTTCTATCTGGGCGGTGCCACCGCTCCGCCTGAGATCTCCACCCCCCCGCCACTGGTGGCAGTGCTTTGTTTGCCAGCATTAACCCCGCGGTCACATCAAGGACCGGGGGCTATTTTTTTTAGCTCTGGTTGCTTATTTTTTGCACCTATTCAGCCTGCAGGCCCTAATAGGGTAGAGTTTTTCAAATCGTCATATCTTCCCGCCACGGTGTTGACATTCAACAAACGAGATATCGTCGGAAAGAGAATTTGATCTACTTTCCAGTGGTACAATCTATTTTACAGAATTTTTTTGTCAGAATATTCTACAGTCAACTGAAGTCCCAGGATGGCTACATTCCATTTTCCAGACTTGACATCACAGGATGGCTTTGCTTCAAGGATTGTTGACTTGGCCACTTCTACACATTTGGAGGACATTCTTGAGGGGATATCACTCCTCTATTCAGATCTTACTTTGGAGATTTCCCTTGAGTCTCCACATTTCATTGTCTCAACCTTAATTGGGAATCCTGAGACTATCTTGGGGGCACTTGGTTTCTCTTCAGAGATTTCATATATGAGACTTCCTCCATCTTCATCGAAGTTTCTTCAGCATCTACCATTGGATTGGATTCAATCTTCTCTCAGTGGTTTTGAGGACACTTCATTATGGGGGGGGCAATCAAGTCTCCATCTATTCCTTTGATGGAAGGACCATCACATTGCAGTCTTTGGATCATGTTCCACATCATCCTGATTTGTCACCTTCTACATTGATTGGGTATGTACCTGAGTGGGTTGTGGCATCTTCATCTTCATCAGGCAAGGAGACACATGAGCAGCTTTCAGAGACATCATCCACATTCATATACATCCTTCCTTCCTTCAATTCCTATCCGGAATGGGAAGCTACCCTGCATCTCTACATGGTTTTGTTTCTTTCGAAAGGGAGACAAGTTGTTTGTCGACATTGGATCATATTTTGTCTCCATACACTTACCTTTTTTGCAGGTGATCTCATATTTTGGGGGGGCTATTTAGTCTCTCTATTTCCCTCCTATGGGGGGCTTTTGATGATATTGTATCCATATGATGATTGTTGTCCTTGGGGGGATAATGTTGAGTCCTCCAATCATCACCTTTCTGCATTTCATCTCCTTTTTCAGAGAGGGGTTTTCTTCCCACTGGGTTTTGCCCTTTTCTCCGTTTGTGGGAGATAGTTGCATTTTCATCTTTTGTACATGGATACCTAAAATGGCCATCAGTCAGGACCCATCATCATCTTGCATAATCATTACTTTTTTCATTTCCTCCCTAAGTTGCACTTATGGGGGGGTGTTAGTGTAATTAATTAATTATTACACTAGCATAAGTTAACTTAGGTCTTAATTAATCATATTAGTCCTAGGTTTCATTTAATCATTTAATAAAGTTGTTGAGATAAGATTCCCTTCTAGAAGATGAGTTGTCTTTTCTAGAACTTATCTCCATCTTGTTATCATTCCCTAGGTAGTTGGTTAGGGTTTCTTGTTGTCACATGAAGTGTGATTTGAACACTTGGCAACATCCTTTGCATTCTAGGTTTAGCACTTGCCTATATAATCAGGCATATATACTCTTTGTAAAATATCTGATAGATCATAATAGAATCTCTATTTGAATGCCATTATCATACTTTCTTTGTGGTTGAATATTTCTTCCTAGAAAAGGTCCTCCATTGAAGATTGCATTGCAACTTTATCAAGGACACCTCTGCATCCATCATTCCAACAGAACATGCAAAATTTTAGAAATTTGCAATGATTTAAGAAGCAAAAATGCAAACTATATGCACTTTCACTAATGCAAATTTTAAAACCCTAGAATGCATCTTAACTAATGCAAAATGCAATGCAAGCTAATTCTAGGAAAATGGAGGACTCTAAATCATAAAGGAAGGGATGTGGATGTTGGGTTCACCAAACTGAAGCACCAAAAATGAAGTAGGGAAAGAGGATTCCCCAATAGGCCTCTAGGGTTTTTCACCTAGAATATGGTTGGTACAATGCCTCTTTCGTGCTAAGTATTCTTGGTGTTCATTCAAAGATTAGGATTTTGATGAGGTGATGATGAGTGTGAATGTGTCTAAGTGTAACAAACTAAAAATAGAAGCTAACTAGTAATGTAAAACCTAGAAAATGAACTATGCTGGAAAACACATTGTGATATACAAATGACCTAAGAAACAAGAACAAAATGCTACAAAAATGAATAGAATTGAAGAGGTGCATCTGAGAATGAGTTGCAAACTAGAAAATAGATTGGAATTGTTGTTGATGCTAAAATTTTGGCCTACTAGGACACTTACGCCATTTTGGGTGACCTAGTCTAGTTTTTGTGAAAATATGTCGAAGCTCATTTCTGCCAAATGGGTATCCAGATCTATCAAAATCTCTAAAACCAGGTTTATTGGGACTAGGTTGCCATTTTTGGTGACTTAGTCCTTTTCTGAATTTCTAAAAATCATAGAGTGGAAATGGAAGTCCTCGGTCTGCACTTTCTGCTCCTCCAAGTATCTGGTCCCAAAAGTGAAGAATCTGGTCTATAAGTGTTCTCCAAGATTCAACTAGGGTTTTTCCAACCTTAAAGAGCTTGGAAAATTTTTTGAAGACTTTTCCACCTTTTTTCTTTGCCAAATCTGCACACAAGACTTGCAAATCACACTAAGAGGGAAAACTTGTTGATTGTTAGGGATTGGGGGTTTGCCTTGGTCAAATCCCTTTTGAGTAATCAAACCAAAGAGATGAAATAAAGTAATGAAGCATGAAACAAATGGATTTTACCTTGAATTAATGATAGATCTTGAGTTGCAGCAATGGAGGATTCAACCCTTGAATGCTTAAACAAAGATGTCTTAATGGCCTAGGATGCAAACCCTAGCTTGCTTGAGAAGAGTGATGAGTAGAATAATGAGATAGGAGAAAATGATACTTAGGAGATAGAAGAATAAGGTTTAAAATGAGGGAAAAAACCTTATTTATACAAGTTGTGCCCTAATTTCCTTGAAAATAACACCACAAGTCGAACTTAGGGTTTTGGAGACAATATCTCGCAAGAAAATTAAGTTTATTTTGATTTTTAAGCCACATGGGACTAGGTCGCCCAAGGTGCCGACCTAGTCCACCTGGGCATTTTTGAGTGGTTGTCAGGATTTAAAAGATGATTCAAGTTGTTTGTCGAGATTATCTCCTGAAACACACTAAAGTAGGACCTATAAGTGCATTAAGGGGTCATGATGCCATAAGAGAGGGTTAATTTAGTGATGACAAGCCTAAGAAAGTATGAAAATGTTTTTGTTGTCAAATAAGGTTTGCACCCTTGCTAAGCTTTTAAGTGTAGTAACCTATTGACACATGGGAACACTTCGAGGTTGTGGGTTACCAGGGAATGAAGTGGACCTCCAGATTAAGGGTTCGTTCCCTTTGAATTTTTCTTGTAAAACTAAAATATGAGAAGGATAAAGGTAGAAAGATATACTTGAAACTAAAAATCTATCACTAACAGGTGGTACACCAAAGGTAATAATTTTGACCCAAAAGCTACTGAAACTCACAAAAAACTCAACAAAAATAAACAATCTCGCAACAAAGAAAAAGATCTCTGCAAAAATGATTCTATGTAAGGCTCTGACTATATTAATGCTTAAACACAAGGAAAACAATGGTGTTTTCACAAATATAAAAGCATAAAATGAGATCACTAACATAGACCTACACTATGACATGATTTTTTTTTTTGCATCCAGCATGGAAGGGATCTGATAAAATGAAGGATAACAAAGGATTTTATCTTGCAATCCACAACCAATGCTAAGAAACAAAGAGAAATATGTGAAGGAAAAATAACTTTCTATTGAGGAAAAATGAATATTTGCATTACAAGGGCCAAAATATCATGAGTTACAAATTTTGAAGCATATGCCTCTACAATCTCCAAAAAAACTAAGAACCCCCAACAATGAAAGAAGAGAAGGACTTATAGAGAATGTCCCCAAAATCTGAAATTGAATTTTGGCTCCAAAATTTGATGTGTTGTCAATCTTCTCCTCCAAATAGGGTATGTAATTGCCAACCAACTCCAAGAAGAGTTGTCCAAACTTCACCAACTTGGTGAGCTGTATGTAAAGAGAAAGCCCTCCAAATCAGGCTCAAAACTGAAAGTAAACTCCAAATCTGTGCCTCAAATCACTCCTTGACTCAAGTCAAGTCAAAAGGAATTCAAAAACTGAAGTGAACCCCTAATTTCATGCTCCAAACTAGCTATCTTTGCTCCACATGTTGGCAAGACTTTCTCAGTCATCTCCAAGATTTGAGCAAGGCTTCGCATGTTTTAAAGCTGCATTTGGCTCCCTATTTGACTAGGTCATATCATAGCACTTTATTTTGGCATTTCAAAAAAAATCTTTTATTTGAAGTGATTTATAACTCATCACTTCAATAAAAAGATTTATAATTTGACTTAAAACGCAAAAAGAAAGACTCCTAACTAGGCCAAATTTACCAAAAGCATTAATTTTGATTTTAAATAATATAATTTATTAAACGTTATTTATAAATATCACTCCAAATAAAGATTTACAATTTGAAACATAATGCAAAATAAATTAAAATAAAGTCTCAATTAAATACAAAAGACTTTGTATTTACTAATTCTTAAGAGATAACTAAAGATTTACCCAAGAATTAATTACATGGAAACCACGTCCTAAGCAAAGAAAGAGTAAAGGTTTTCGAAAAAACCTTAAGGCAAAATTGTCTCCTCAAACTCCATTGAACTTTCCATTAGGGTTATAACCCTAAATAAAGCAAAGTAAAATAAAGTGAAGTATTTCATTTTGTTTTCAAAACTTCTAGAAGAAGTTGTAGCTACCACTAGCCATGTGATGAGGTTTTTGAAGCTCTGTAACAGGTTTTCCATATGGCGAATTTATGTGGTTTCAGAGGCTCTATCTTGCCATTCTTTGCACAAAACAACAGGTACAGGCTCGGGTTAGCTTCTCCAAGAAGGATTCCTTCCATTTTTTATAGAAAAATGCTTGCTCGAGCTTTGTCTTTTCATGCATTTTCGAGCATTTTTGTTTTAAAACTTTTATTTCCTGTATATGCTCGAACCCTTATGATGATTTTACTCATGTGAGAAAATAAAATCATTTTCCTACTACTTCTATGCATTCGTTGTACATTACCACTCCATCGAATCTCCTGAAGATTTTATGTACTTTATTTGTATATGAGAGGAGCTTTTGGTCGTGGACAATATATTTCTTCTCTGAAGCTTCGCCACTATTTATTCTTTCCTAGCCGCCATGAACTCTGGATAAGTTTTGAAGCTTGAAAATTTTATTCTAGGTGCAATCTTCTTGAAGATAAGTCTGACAGTTGTGACATCTGGAAACTTGTTTTCTGTATTTTTGCAAAATTTCTAAAATCCTAATAGACTGCAGCTTCAAAATTTTGTGCCTTTGACGTTCTTAGCATGTTTTTGTGAACTTCCACACGTTTTCTGACTCGACCCTTTTCCTTTGGGCTTAGAAACAATTTGTAACTGCGACCATTCATCATGACTGGTTATCTTTTATTTTGTGTAGCTGTAGATGGAAAACTTAAATGAAAATACCTTGTTCTGGTCATGACTCGGATCTTTGTGTTTAATAGTATTGGTGTGAGCTTCACTAGAATGAGGCATTTGATTAATTTTTTTGTGATAACAGTATTAAATTTCAGAAATCCTGTTGGTGAACACATACCTATTTCCCAAGAACATTCATACTTGCACATGACGTTGTCTGTACACATGTTTCCTGGAAGCTAATGGCTCTTGTTTTACTGTGATCATGTAGAAATGACCAACATTGCCATAATCACCTTTACTATGATAAGAATATTTGTATTATCTTTCAAACTGCCTCCTAGAACAATAACAATTGTTGCCTTGTCATGCTTCATTTTGTGATACTTTTGTATTCTATGTTGGCTGCCACCATATGATTTTTGTTCTTCATTTATCGAGTGTATTTTCTTCAGAAACCCTTCGCTCGCCATTTTGTTTACTTGAATAAGCCGCCATAAAAAAACTCATTTGGAGTTTCGTTTGGACATAAAATAAGTTTGGAGAATCTGTTGTATTTCCTTCCTGGAAATTTTAACAGTAGTAGATTTTCGGGGTTAATTCAAAAAATGAAAATAAACCTCCCTCTTGTAGCTCTCATGAGTCTGTATGAAGAGAAATCTCATCCTCCTTGAAAATACAAATGGATAACTAAAGATTATTTTGCAGCAACTATTCCTCACTCTCATAACTGATGTATTTTGCTTCTTATGGTTGTAGCTTTTATTTTTTCAGTGCTTGCATTTTATTTGATTTCCTTCATTTCCAAGTTTCCTATCTAGCAGATTGATATGAGCATTTTACTCACCGCCTGTAGCTTAAATGAGTTGGGCTCCACCCTTGTGGGAGCCACATTTAACCCCACTCATTCTCAAATTGATGAATAAACAACAACATTACATATCATGTTTCTGCACATGAAACAAACAAGTCGGTAAAAAACAATGGATTGAATGATTCCCTTCGATGGTTGAATCTGGCAATTTTTCGTTATCTCCTATTGTTTGATTAAATTGATCTGATGACAACAAGTATAAATTATATTTCAGTTGAACTTAGCATGTTTTTGAACTTCATGACCCGAGCTCTAACACCACTTTCTACCAACTACAGGTTTTGAAGGAGCAGAGGAGTGAAAGACTGAAAGTGTTGAAGACCTAGCTGAAGAATGACAAGTCTACACTACACTGAACCTTAAGTTAATGATGAAATTATTTTATTTTACATGTTCCACTTTACTTGTTCCTCAGTTATATAGTTTGTACTTTTTGCTGAGTTAAATCAACTTGGTCTACCCACGGCTTGTGTGGGATCACATAGCATTTTTCTCTTAATAGATCAATTGTTTGTGATATTTCATGGCTTATGATCAGCAATCTGAGTTCTTTTTCCAACTACATAATGAAACAAAGAAATTGCAATTGTTTTGAAACACATTTTCTATAATCAAACGATTGATTTGTTGCATTCTTATTCTTATGTCTGCAATGCCTTATTCAAAAACAATTGCTGCAAATGAATGGTTTAGCCTGAACATTGTTTTCTTGAATGAAATTTGTTTGATTTTTGCTTTGTTGAACTATTCAACCAGTTTTGTCTAAAATGTTGAATGATTTAGCAAATCATTCCTAAACACACTTTTATTCTAAGAACAAAATTTCATATTCATAACTAGTCACAAAAATTTCTGCACCCTAGCAAGTAATTGCTTATATGAATGCTAATTTTCAGCAAGATGCTAAAAATTGGTAACATTTCTGGTGACCTCCTAGGGGTGTTTGTTTGCTAAACAATAAGGACCAGTGCCTTGCTTAACCCTTGGGTATGGAGTCTATAAAATCTCTTTTCTTGACTCAGAAAACCTTGTACAAACCTCACTTTTCCACTGTAACTGATTGTAACTTTGTTAATACTAGTTACAATCCCATGGGATATCTATTTTTTGTTGATGACATTGAAGCTTTATTCAATTTTATGAATAAGAAGCATATATCTGATGTAACTATAGTTAGTAATGACAAATTTTGAGCTTCATTTTCCTCCCCCAGCAATACTTAAAGCAAACTATCAACTGTGCAAAACAACACTTAGGGTAAAAAAGGATGCATATATTCTAGGTGCAGAAGCACTTATTTAACGTCTAGAATCTACTCTACCCTACTCTAACCAGCACAGAAGCTGATCAAACAAAACCACTGACTGGCTTTGTGAAGTAACATCCCTTTCTTATCAGTAATCGATGCAATACATGATTACGTATTGTTGAAAGAACATGAAACACATGCAGATATTTATTAGACTGTTGCAATGTTTCATAAAAAATAATAATAAGCTTACTTGCAAGTTGATTCTGATCATGTTTATTGTTGTTCTAAAATGAACAAGTGAGTTGAATTTGATCAATCTTAGCTGCGACTCCAAAGTCATCTTTTTCTTCTACTGCATCCTCATGCTTGGGTGCAAGCATAATCTTTGGTAACTTAGTGGCCTCCAAACTGGCTAAATATCTAATAGGACAGCCCCTAGAACAAATAAACTTTGAACTGCCATTGTTGTACTCATGAACAACCACTATACCTTTTGGTTGATATTCATGGATCTCCTCCCTATCAATCCAACCAGGTACCTGATCACTTACATGCTTTACATACTACTGCTCCATATGATCACTCATTCCTTCAATGGAGGAAGGAGAGTTCCCAAACAATGGGATGGATTCCTCCAACACAATTTTAATCAATGCATCTACCTCAGGCTCTTTAATGCACCAAAAAGGAAGCTGCTCAAAATCCTTGTTATTAGTCAAAGAAAAACATTCCAACTCAGGCTTTTCCTCTTCAACAAAGGCATACAAGTATTCAAATAATGAAGAAGCTTCTTCCAATCAATCTTCAATTTGTATGTCCGCTTCAGGCTCCTTTACACAACTAAAAGGAAGCTCCTCCTGTTGTCCAAGCTGAACCATTGAAACATCTTCATTATTATTATCAAAAATGGGTGGATTACTAGCAAAAACATTGGAAGATCCACCTTGAAGGATCTTCTCCTCTTCAATCCTTTGTTGATGTATTTGGTAACACTTTACTGCTAAATGTAAAGGATTTACTTTCCTGATCCTCTCCATGAGGAGTAATTCATCCTGATCAATGGGCTTCTCCTGAGGGGTGATGAACTAATTTTCCTCAAGTATAGGCTCCTGCAAAGAATCATTACCCTTAAAACTTAGAATTTTGAATCTAGTTTGCTTAAGGGGCTCACATTGTTTGAAGCTAGGAATCCTAACTCTGGAAGCTTCCTGATTAGCAAGTTGAAGCCTTATTTATGCATTCTTTACAGCGAGTTGTTGAGCAAGAGTCACCTCATATTGCTTCTTTTCTACCTCTAAATATTTCTCATGGGGATGTGCTTGGTAAATCCATTCATTCTGCTGCAAGTTATACTCTTGTTGCCTATTGATTTCATCAAACTATTCTTGAAAATATACAGACATATGCTTTATATTCACATTATCAAAATTTTGGGGCTCATTAGAAAAATAGCTTTGCTGGTAATATCCTATGCTATTAGCAGCATGATTGCTTTGATATGGCATACTTGAAGGTGAATAAACAACACCCTCGTGAAATGGGGAATGATAAGTCATTTTATCATGAAGTGGGGAATCATAAGTCATTTTACCATGAAATCAACACCTAGACTGCTGCAACCAGATACTTTTAAACTTAGAGTCGCCAAGTATGTTAAAAACTATCTCTTGAAGACTGTAATTTCTGCTGCACACACCAAACAATAGCAAAATGAAGCTCTTTTTGAACTGATGAATCAGTTCAGGGTCCCACCGGGTGTCAAAATGTTGTCAAATAAGGTTTGCACCCTTGCTAAGATTTTAACTATAGCAACCTATTGACACATGAGAACACTTCGAGGTTGTGGGTTACTAGGGAATGAAGTGGACCTCCAGATTATGGGTTGGTTCCCTTTGAATTTTTCTTGTAAAAATGAAATATGAGAAGGATAAAGGTAGAAAGATATACTTGAAATTAAAAATCTATCACTAACAGGTGGTACACCAAAGGTAAGAATTTTGACCCAAAAGCTGTTGAAACTCATAAAAAACTCAACAAACATAAACAATCTCACAACAAAGAAAAAGATGTCTGCAAAAATGATTCTATGTAAGGCTTTGACTATATTAATGCTTAAACACAAGGAAAACAATGGATTTTTCACAAATATAAAAGCATAAAACGAGATCACTAACATAGACCTGCACTATGACATGATTTTTTTGTTTTGTTTTGCATCCAGCATGGAAGGGATCTGATAAAATGAAGGATAACACAGGATCCTTGCAATCCACAACCAATGCTAAGAAACAAAGAGAAATATGTGAAGGAAAAATAACTTTCTATTGAGGAAAAATGAATATCTGCATTAGAAGGGCCAAAATATCATGAGTTACAAAGTCTGAAGCATATGCCTCTACAATCTCCAAAAAAACTAAGAACCCCCAACAATGAAAGAAGAGAAGGACTTATAGAGAGTGTCCCCAAAATCCGAAATTGAATTTTGGCTCCAAAATTTGATGTGTTGTCAATCTTCTCCTCTAAATAGGGTATGTAACTGCCAACCAACTCCAAGAAGAGTTGTCCAAACTTCACCAACTTGGTGAGTCGTATGCAAAGAGAAAGCCCTCCAAATCAGGCTCAAAATTGAAAGTAAACTCCAAATTTGTGCCTCAAACCACTTCTTGACTCAAGTCAAGTCAAAAGGAATTCAAAAACTGAAGTGAACCCCTAATTTCGTTCTCCAACTAGATATCTTTTCTCCACATGTTGGCAAGACTTTCTTAGTCATCTCCAAGATTTGAGCAAGGCTTCACATGCTTTAAAGCTGGATTTGGCTCCCTATTTGACTAGGCCATATCATAGCACTTTACTTTTGCATTTCAAAAAAAATCTTTTATTTAAAGTGATTTATAACTCATCACTTCAATAAAGAGATTTACAATTTGACTTAAAACACAAAAAGAAAGACTCCTAGCTAGGCCAAATTTACCAAAAAGATTAATTTTGCATTTAAATAATATCATTTATTAAAAGTGATTTATAAATATCACTCCAAATAAAGATTTACAATTTGAAACATAATGCAAAATAAATTAAAATAAAGTCTCAATTAAATACAAAAGACTTTGTATTTACTAAGTCTTAAGAGATAACTAAAGACTTATCCAAAAATTAATTACATGGAAACCACGTCCCAAGCAAAGAAAGAGTAAAGGTTTTCTAAAAAACCTTAAGGAAAAATTGTCTCCTCAAACTCCATCGAACTTTCCATTAGGGTTATAACCCTAAATAAAGAAAAGTAAAACAAAGTGAAGTATTTCATTTTGTTTTTAAAACTTCTAGAAGAAGTTGTAGCCACCACCATCCATGTGATGAGGTTTTTGAATCTCTGTAATAAGTTTTCCATATGGCATATTTATGTGGTTTCAGAGGCTCTATCTTGCCATTCTTTGCGCAAAAAAATAGGTACAGGCTCGGGTTAGCTTCTCCAAGAAGGATTCCTTCCATTTTTTGTAGAAAAATGCTTGCTTGAGCTTTATCTTTTCATGCATTTTCGAGCATTTTTGTTTTAAAACTTTTATTTCCTGTATATGCTTGAACCCTTATGATGATTTTAATCATGTGAGAAAATAAAATCATTTTCCTACTACTTCTATGCATTCGCTGCACATTGCCACTCCATCAAATCTCCTGAAGATTTTATGTACTTTATTTGTGTATGAGAGGAGCTTCTGGCCACGGCCAATATATTTCTTCTCTGAAGCTTCACCACTATTTATTCTTACCTGGCCGCCATGAACTCTAGATAAGTTTTGAAGCTTGAAAATTTTATTCTAGATGCAATCTTCTTGAAGATAAGTCTGACAGTTGTGATATCTGGAAACTTATTTTCTATATTTTTGCCAAATTTCCAAAAGCCTAATAGACTGCGGCTTCAAATTTTTTTGCCTTTGACGTTCTTAGCATGTTTTTGTGAACTTCCATGTGTTTTCTTAATCGACTCTTTTCCTTTGGGCTTAGAAACAATTTGTAATTGCGACCATTCATCATGACTGGTTATCTTTTATTTTGTGTAGTTGTAGTTGGAAAACTTAAATGAAAATACCTTGTTTTGGTAGTGACTCAGATCTCTGTGTTTAATAGTACTGGCATGAGCTTCACTAGAATGAGGCATTTGATTAATTTTTTTGTGATAACAGTATTCAATTTTAGAAATCCTATTGGTGAACATGTACCTGTTTCCCAAGAACAGTCATACTTGCACATGACGTTGTTTGTACACATGTTTCCTGGAAGCTAATGGCTCTTGTTTTACTGTGATCATGTAGTAATGACCAACAACACCATAATCACCTTTACTATGATAAGAATATTTGTATTATCTTTCAAACTGCCTCCTAGAACAATAACAATTGTTGCCTTGTCATGCTTCATTATGTGATGCTTTTGTATTCTGTGTTGGCTGCCACCATATGATTTATGTCCTTCATTTATCGAGTGTATTTTCTTCGAAAACACTTCGCTTGCCATTTTGTGTACTTGAATAAGCCGTCATAAAAAAAACTCATTTGGAGATTCGGTTGGACATAAAATAAGTTTGGAGAATTTGTTGTATTTCCTTCCTAAAAATTTTAACACTAGAAGATTTCTGGGGTTAATTCAAAAAATGAAAATAAACCTCGCTCTTGTAGCTCTCATGAGTCTGTATGAAGATAAATCTCATCCTCCTTGAAAATCCAAACGGATAACTAAAGATTATTTTGCAACAACTATTCCTCACTCTCACAACTGATGTATTCTACTTCTTATGGTTGTAGATTTTATTTTTCAATAGCTTACATTCTATTTGATTTCCTTGATTTCCAGGTTCCCTATCTAGTAGATTGATATGAGCATTTTACTCACCGCCTGTAGCTTAAATGAGCTAGTCTCCACCCTTGTGGGAGCCACATTTAACCCCACTCATTCTGAAACTGATGAATAAACAACATTACATATCTTGTTTCTGCACATGAAACAAACAAGTCGGTAAAAAACAATGGATTGAATGATTCCCTTCGATGGTTGAATTTGGAAATTTTTTGTTATCTCCTATTGTTTGACTAAATTGATTTGATGATAACAAGTATAAATTATATTTCAGTTGAGCTTAGCATTTTTTTGAACTTCATGACCTGAGCTCTAACACCACTTTCTACCAACTGCAGGTTTTGAAGGAGTAGAGGAGCGAAAGACTGAAAGTGTTGAAGACCAAGCTGAAGAATGACAATTCTACCCTACACCAACCCTTAAGGAAATGACAAGATAATTTTATTTTACATGTTCCACTTTAATTGTTCCTCAGTTATATAGTTTGTAATTTTTGTTGAGCTAAATCAACTTGGTCTACCCACGACTTGTGTTGGATCACAAAACATTTTTCTCTTAATAGATTAATTTTTTGTGATATGTCATGGCTAATGATCAGCAATCTGAGTTCTTTTTTGGACTACATAATGAAACAAAGAAATTACAATTGTTCTGAAACACATTTTCTGTAATCATTTATTGCATTCCTATTCTTATGTCTGCAGTGCCTTATTCAAAAACAGTTGTTGCAAATGAATGGTTCAGCCTGAACATTGTTTTCTTGAATGAAATTTGTTTGATTATTGCTTTGTTGAACTGTTCAACTAGCTTTGTCTAAACTGTTAAATCATTCCTAAACACACTTTTATTCTGAGAACAAAATTTCATTTTCATAACTAGTCATAGAAATTTTTGCACCCTAGCAAGTAATTGCTTATATGAATGCTAATTTTCAACAAGATGCTAAAAATTGGTAACAGTTTTACAACACCTTACAACACTTTGGCACAAGGCTTGGAAAGGGGTAAAAAGAGGTCCAAAATCCATAGGCAAGGGTCCAAATGAGTGAAAGTGTCAAGACTACACTTTTTGGCAACACAATATATTTAACTATCATCTACAAATGAATTTTACATGTATACATATGCATCTAAACATGTGTATGTACATTAAATCATTTACATCTCTCTTTGTTTTGAGATAGTTAATTGTTTTTCAACTACGTAATTAAATATGGTTGATCAAGACATAGAGCTTACAAAATGAATCATACATCTAACCACAACATCTCCCTACTCAACACCTACATTTAAAAGACAGATTCAAAATAACCAATCAGGCTTTACAAGTAAAAAGACATATAGTGGAGATGTATACTAACAAAACTTCTATTTGGCCATTGGCTTATGCTATGCACAAATTGATTACGACAATCTCGTTTCCATGTCAATAGTTGAGAGGGGCCCATACTAGGTGCTGCAATTTTGAGCCTTCCACTTGAAAGAGTACAAGAAAAGTGAGAATGAGAATTGAAGATGTCAATGCAACCATTAGGGGACCCTCTTGTCATTATTTCTCTACAATGATTCCATGCATTACAATCAGCACTATTTGTTGTTGATATGAACGTCTTTTCCATTTTACACAACTTGCTAATGAACATCGGACTAGGGACTGTGGGATCAATTATAATACCAATATTTAATAAAATAAAACATGACAAGAATGGCCTGATCGCATACAAATTCCCAAAAAAAACTCACAAAAACCATGGCAAATGACTTCCTCAATATTTTGCACAAATTGCATCACACTGTCAACAATACCGGTGAGGAAAAATAGGTAGATTTTGCAAGAAAGATATTAGAAAACCCTTATAGATGAAGTGACATACAACTTCCATGATAAGAAATATTTCCGCACAATGTTTTTTATATATCTCTCTAGAAATCCTAATCAAGAACATATTTTCCCTCAAATTCAAATTTGGGTAGAGAATGAAATCCTTGAAAATTGAATTTGGGTACGAAGAAAATCCTTGAAATTCAAACTTTGTTATTCTTAAAATCATGCAAATTTAAACTTTGTAGTGCACACAATCCTTCAAATTCTAATTTTACTATGCATGAAACTATTCAGTGAATAGATTGAGAAGCATATGTCCTCTTCCATCTTTCAAAGCTTGGAGAAATTGTTCTACAAATGAACACTCATAGAAACATTCTTATCTAATGTGTGAGTACACCCATTCAAAGAGTCCATTTGATGTTTAGTTAAAAAAAATCACAATTAAATTTTAAAGAATAAATTTTCTTTATAAAGGATATTGGATGCAACTAATTAATTTAATAAAGATGATCATCTTGACATTCCTAGTATCATAAATAGTTATGTAACCTTCAAGAATTAATTTCTCCATTTAAGAACATCCAAAGACCATAGATGTAAGTACAATGCATGAGATTTGAATAGAATCCAAACTCTAAAAGGTAAAGTTTAATTTTATTTTATTTGTTTTTCAACAAAAACTTCAATTTTTAAATTGTTAAATAATTTTTTAATGAAAATAGATAAGGATATTAATATATAAGATTCGATAAAAACCTATTAGTTAATATTTTTATATTATCTAAATGTTAAATAAAATAAATCTTAAAATGTAAGAAAGTTGTTCTTATTTTTAAAATGTTCCTTATCCTTACCTTTTTTTCTTTCTTTTTCTTTTCTTTTTAATTTCTTATCTTGAAAATTAATTTAATTATATAATTAATTAAATTAATTTCCAAAATGATTTCATAATTAAATAAAATTGAAATGATTTAATTATAAATTATTATTGAATATCTCAATTAATTAAATAATTATTCGTGGTCTACACCTAAGAATATACTTAACACCATTATCATGCCTATAGACTCATCAAAACAAATATATAAACTTAGTATATGTGTGTGATGGTTCTCAGTAAGTTAAAACTTCCACATACTATCACAATCTACTTCTTTCTCCCATATGATGCTCTCCCTCTAGAAATTGTGAGGGTTAGAAATACCATTATTTATCTATGTCAAGCTAATAACCATATTTGTTTGGATGACACTCAAATCTTGTTCAAAGAAGATAAACTTCTTTAAAAGGAAACTTAAAGAAGCCATCACTATCCACAATCACCCCTCAAACCTTAATCACAATGAGGGATGAAGGTTGAGTCAATATTGACATCCATTGTTGTCCAACCTAAGATCCCACCATCTCCCTTCATCTTGTTAGTTTCTTTTTTGCCTCCTCTTCCTCTCTTTCTTGCCCCCCCTCCTCTTTTGTTTTTCCCTCCCCCCTCCATTTGTTTTGTGGTCCTATCCTTCGAGCCTGTTCTCTTGTGTCCATGGGTGTTTTCTTGTGTTGTTTGGTTTCTTGCGCCTTGTTGCTCCTCCCTCGTTTGTTCTTCCTTATTTTCCTTTTTTGTTTTTTGTTCTTGGTGTGCTCTTATTATTTTCTTTGTTTTGTTTTTTTCATTTTCTTCTTCCTTTTTATTTTCTCTTTGGTTCTTTATTTTCCTTCATTTGAGGTTCTTTTGCTTCGTGTCTCTTCCTTCTTTCTTTTTATATTTATAGTTTCTTATTCTTGTTTCTTTCTTTATATATTTATTAATTATTATTTTTTATATATTTTTATGTCTCTTCCTTCTTTCTTTTATAATTCTTATAGGTTCTTATCTTTTTCTTTCTTTCTTTTTGCTTAGGAATATATATATATATATATATATTCTAATCTTCTTCTTTTTTAATTGCTTTAAGTATTATTTTTTACACTTTTTGTTTTTTCTTCATTTTTATTTGGTTATATATACACACACACACACACACACACACACACACATATATATATATATGCATGCATACATACATGCATACATACATATACATGTATACATTTATAGTTATTTTCTTCTTCTTTTTATGGTTGTTTGTTTGTTTTCATATATATAAATTTCCTTTTTGTTTTGTGTTGGTTCTTTTATTTACCTTGATGTCTCTTTTGGTTTATTTATTTTCTATTTTATTTGTTATTTCTTCTTGTCTTCTTTTTTATTTTTTTTGTTTTCCTTGTTTTTGGTTCTTCATTTCATTTCATTTATTTATTTGTTTCTTGGTCCTTATTTTTCTTTTGCTTTGTCTTTCTTTTGGGTTTTTTTAAGTAATTTTTTGGCTTATTTATTTTATTACTAATCTTGTCTTGTTTTGTGTTTTCCTCTTTCTCTAAGTTTATTTTCATTTTTGTCTTTTATTTAATTTCTTTTTAGTCATTTTCCTTTACTTTATTTATTTTATCTTTCTTTTCTTGTCTTGTCTATTTATCTTTTGTTTTGTCGTTTTTGTGTTGTGTTCTCTCAATTATTTAGTTATATTTATTAGTGTTCTTTTTGGTATTCTTTTTTCTTTTATTTTTTAATGTCTTGTTTGCCTTGACCCACGTGCATCCTTCCCTCTCTCCTCTTGATCTTTTTAAGTTTGGTGTGTGTGTATACATACATACATACATACATATAAATGTATACGTTTATTGTTATTTCCTCTTTTTTCATGGTTGCTTGTTTGTTTTCTTATATATATATATAAATATATAAAATTTTCATATATATATATATATATACATACATATATATGTATACGTTTATTGTTATTTCGTCCTTTTTTATGGTTGTTTGTTTGTTTTCATATATATATATAAGTTGCTTTTTTGTTTTGTCTTGGTTCTTTTATTTACTTTGGTGTTTCTTACGGTTTATTTATTTTATATTTTTATTTGTTATTTCCTCTTGTCTTTTTTTTTCTTTTGTTTGTGTTCCTCTTTTTTGGTTCTTCATTTCATTTCATTTATTTGTTTCTTGGTCCTTATTTTTCTTTGCTTTGTCTTTCTTTTAAGTTTTTTAAGTAGTCTCTTGGCTTATTTATTTTATTACAAATCTTGTCTTGTTTTGTGTTTTCCTCTTTCTCTAAGTTTATTTTCATTTTTATCTTTTATTAATTGTTTTTAATTTCTTTTTAGTCATTTTCCTTTACTTTATTTCTTTTATCTTTATTTTCTTGTCTTGTCTGTTTATCTTTTGTTTTGTCATTTTTGTGTTGTGTTGTCTCAATTATTTAGTTATATTTATTAGTGTTATTTTTGGTATTATTTTTTCTTTTATTTTTTAATGTCTTGTTTGTCTTGGCCCACGTGCATCATTCCCTCTCCTCCTAGTCTTTTTAAGTTTGGTCTTGGTCTACAACTGTCCATTCTTTCTCCTGGTGGTCTCTGTTATCATCATGATGATGGATCATAGAGTGTGATTCAAAATGTTGATGCAAAAAATTCGCACACAATTGAATCTAGAAATCACTGAGCAATAAACCTTATGGATTGTGGAAACTTGATATCACTAATAATTAGTAGTTAATTGTATATAATATTATAAATTTAAAAGTTAACTTTTTCTTACTAGAGTGAAATTACCAATCAAAATTAAACATGGTCATTAGTTCTATAGATTGACTATAGGATGTGACATCCTTGCCCCCTAAGATTAATTTCATCCTTGACATTATTTTCACTTAATCATATATCACAAAATGACAAGTATTCAAAAAGATTAAAATATTGATTAATATAATAATTTATTTTTGGAGAATGTCAATATCAAGCATCAAACAAACTTCCACAAGTGAACAAAATAAGCACAATAGAAAGTCTATCAATATACACTTTAAGAGTGTATAAATATAATGGTCAAGCCTTATATATAGACAAGGAGGAGGAGGTGAGAAGGTAGGAATGAAACTCTGACTACCCCTCCATAAGTGCAACACTTGTGAGCTTACTTGACAAGTGTGTGAGAAAATTTCAATAGATGTCTCAAGTGATGAGGACACACATCTCAATGCTATGAAGTGGGACAAAATAATGAAATAGCTTAAGTAAACTTAAGCTAGGTGTGAATAGGTCAATCTCAGAAAGGTGATTAGCTAACTAGGTATGATAATGATTATTTACACTAACATCCCCCTTTAAGTGCAACTTAGGGAGTAATGTGTACACTAATTATGAGTCTCGACCACTAGGCTACATTAGGAACTCATGTAAAAATTTCTCATAAATTGGTGTAAAGGAGAAAAACCTAATAGGAAATAAAAGTTCTCGTCTAAAAGAGAAATGATGCAATGAAATAAAATGTACAAGGGACTCATGATGACCTCCCAAGGACTACTTCTATCACATATATATAAGAAATTTCCCCCCCATAAGAGAGAATAAAAAGAGGTCTATGTGACCCCCCAAAAATGTGAAGTAATGAAACCCATGTGAGGAAATGCTTCCTCCCAAAACTGTTAAGAGAAGAGAAACCATGCAACCTCCCCTCAAAATGATGCATGTAGTGCTAGTAAATGCTCCACACTAGATGTTGAAGATGATCCACAATCACTAAACAACATTTCTCCCCTTAGGAAGAAACAACACCACAAATGTGTGCAAGATGACTTCTCATTCCGAACAGGAATATGCAAGAAGTATAATGAATGTATTTGAATGGTGCATATGATCCAAAGACTAAAATGATACCAATGATGTCTTTGAATGATGCTCAATGATCTCCAAGCTAATGTTGATGTGTGAAAAATGTTGATCTTAGATAGATTAGGTACCATATGTGATTTAGGAATAGGGACCATAGATACATGGTGACAACTGGACCAATGTAAATTTAATACTACTACAAAGGATGTCAATATATAGATGATGACTAAGTTGGTTAAATCAACTCATGAATGTTTGCACAATCTTTTATGATAGAAGTCGATGTAGGTGATGTAAAAGCAATATCCAAAGATGGCAATAGTGATGCAACTTCATCGAAGCTGACATCATAGAGAAGAAAAATGTCCTCAATAGTGTCATCCAAATCTATAGTGTGGGATTATACAAAAATAGATGATATTTTCGATATATATACATCTTAATGTGGTTGATTTGGAATGATGATAGAAATAGGTGTTGTCAAAGATGAGATCTCAATGCAAGCCATTTGACTAGATTGTTCATCCCCAAATGATAGTATCTCACAAGATACCTTAGTGAGATTAGATGATGTTTTTGCATGTGTTGGAACTAGAGGATAAGGTAAGGTAATACCATGATTAAGAAGAATTTTCTTCATTTCCTCAATTCTACGAAATTGACATTCTTTTGTTGTATGCCTTTTCTTTCCACAATATCCACATTTGATTTTCCATTTATTAGGAAGAGTATGAAGAATACTCAAATGGAAGGGATTTAGTGTGAAGACATGATCATATGAACCAACAAATTGAAAAGCAAAAACACCTAGATTTCCCCCTTGATTCAAAAAGCCCCCCAAGAATGACTAGTGCTAATTGTAGCCACCTGAGAACAATGTTTAAATATTTTTTATAAGTTATGAAGATCAAATGCCAAAATATTTCATTTGTAACTCACGGATATTTTTATAATTTTGTGATAAAATGGAAATCCAGATCTTATTTTTACATGCAAAATCAAATTCCTTGTGAAATCATAATAGAAATAAAAAAAGTTTGTGAAATTTTGATAATCAGGGTGACAGTTATGTCCTTGTCAAAATTTACTTACAATTATGATTTCAGAGGTTAAAAATTGCTATTAAACAACACAAAACCAAAATCATCTCAACGTTCTAATGTTGTGAAAGAACCAACTTCCTATCAACAATTCATACTTGAAAAACTGACTCCCCATTTGTAAGATGCAAAAATGAAAAATCCCCCCTTTGCAAGTTATGACTAGTGATTAAACATATCAGCTAATAATGAAATTAAATGTGGTAAATTTTATAAACCACCATTACAATAAATGTTTAGCTGTAATGTATTATTGCAAGAAAAAAATCTAGCCTAGTCAAAGACAAGTTGCAGCATGCCTTAGTCAAAGGAGACCATTGGAGGGCGCAATGTGGAGAGCTAGTGACCATATCGAGTGCCGAATGGAGGAGTCGACCACCTCATATGTAGGAGATCATTGGAGACATGAGGGACACATGGGATAAATGTGGTAGAATTTTGATTGATTCAAAGGTGAAGTGGGTTGCTACCAAATGTGAAGACTGGGCCCACCGCATTTGGAAGAAAAGGAGGTTGTGTGTAAGCCAAACTTGAGTTAGAACCAGTAGTGAAATCTTGGAAGAGCAAAGAACATACCAGTTGTGATTTGAAACTTAGACCATGACAGTCACAACACTGCTACACTTTTGATAACACTCGCCCACATATAGAAAATTTCAAATTCAAGCTTTCAATGGAAAACAACACCAATGAAGGAGGATGCCACTTTTGACTGTAGAGAGGTCGCAAACGATAGATATGGTTCATCGATTCTAGATGATGAGGCTACATGTGGAAGATGAGGTCGTTGCAGACATCCATAAGGCAAACACGACTCCATAAGCACATGACATGTACCCTCATTCAAAGGTGGCCATGCTTGATAAATGGAGGTCGAATGGGCTATGGAAAGCTACCTATGCAAGAGTTGGGGTGGTGATCGTTGCCTTCCAATAATCTCCTTAATGATTCCTTCACAATGGAATCATATATTCCGAGTATTTAATGTCTTGCACCTATAATAAAGATGCAAATCACCTCAATCTGTGATCTAACACACTTAAAGTGACATATCCTTCATGTGAGAAGTGGTAAAATTTTCCAACCTGTGAACTATTAGCATACAAGTCAATTAAAAAAATATTACCTCAAATTCCACTAAATAGGCTGATAGGCCAAAACCTTCTACAATTGTCTATCAAAATGGTAGATTGACCCTCTGCTAATTTTTTTAATTTTTTAATAACTTTTATACAATCAACAAAGGGGCCCAAAATATTACAAAAATTTAGTTACTGAAATTGACGAAACAAAAGGTATTTCTTTTTTCCCAAGCCTTATGGATGCAATGATGGTGTTTGTTTGGCTCTATGATGCTTCGTTGATCTGGAAGCAATTAAATCTGATTTCAAAATTTACTAAAGTTGTTCTAAACACAATCCTTAGACAATACCAAGACAGTAATGCCAACTAAGAATTTAAATCAAGAACTTCAACGCCACAATTGTAAATCACTGAGTCAATACTCTACTACTCAAAGGAACTTTGAAACTATTTTTGAAACCTCCAAAGTTTACACAAATAAACAATAAATTTCAACTAACTATGCCATCACAACATTGGGTTTGAAACAGTGAGCAGGAACAATAATAATATCTAAAACCTTCTTCCTTTTCCTTTATAATGTGCACGTAAACGGATACCATGAACAAAAATATGAAGTTTAATTGTGTAATAACCATATTAATATATACCAATATTAATTAACTTAATAATTTTAATAATAGTATTACTTTTCATTTCTTTACTGCAATATTATTATCATTAATATATAATATATTGTTATTATTATTTCTATTTTCTTTTCATATTAGCAAAACATTCTTATGCTAAGTTTTGCTCATGACCCAACATTATTGTGGGCTCTCCTAAATTTATATATATAGTATTTTTACTTTCATGTAATTCAATCATCACCCTTGGTTGAGGTTCCTAATAATTTTGGATGTGAAACATTAATCATGGTATCAATGGGCAACACATTCTTGTGGAGCATTGAATTATTTCACAAAGCTAAGAGTACACAAAGCGTCTTAATCACTTTTTTCTAATGAGAGACCCTAACCATATCTATTCATAAAATAATCAATATAAGATACAACACCGTAGTTTCACACGTACATGCAACCTAACTATATGAGTCTAGGTGACTATGTGTGTTGATTCCTCATAATAAGTAATCTTCATTATCTAGGACCTTCTACTCGAGGATACTCTCTCTCCAATATGAGAAAATGTTAACAATTCATGATGCACTTATGAATCTGAACACGTAATTAATCATCATCATTATAATTAACTTAATCACCCTTCAAGTAATAATCAAATTAACCACATTATCTTTCATAATCCTTTTTTATTAAACAATTAATGCATTAACTAAGTGATTAAGAGAAGCTAATTAAGTGAGTTGTGACATCCTTCATCTCTTAGGATAGTCATGTCCTGATGACTATATGTTATAACAAGAATAATCACAATATCGAATATTCAATATCAACTCTATCCTACGTCATTTAAAAAAAAAAAATGAAAAATTCATAACTTTGCTTGTCATACCTTATAGCTTGTTTAATCGGCTAAGTTGCCTTCATGTTCTTGACAATTCAGCTAACATGGTCTTTAGGTCTAATCACTAATTAAAACTCTTGCACTGGTGTTGGCTTACCACAAAAATTAAATATCTCATGAAAATCTCAAAGAGTGGACCATTTTAACATTCAACATGATTATATGTAAATAAATTCAATTGAAATTTCAATTATCTCACTTTCAAATCACACAATTGAGAGTATCATTAAGATATATCACAACTTGATCATATGATCATATATCACTCATAAAATATATGTATTTGCAATATAGGTAATTTGTAATAACCTTAGGTCATATTACTCAATCACAATTGGGAAGTAAGCTACACAAAACTGAAGTAGTATAATATACTCTTTCATTTTATGTAAATGAAATTTCTAAAATTCAACTTGCATTCAAATATTCTGATCACCATTTTTCTTATCTCTCTAAGAATGGTTAGTTATTATAGCACAAATTTATCATCTCAAACAGTGCTTTTATTTTTCAATACTTTGGAAGAATCAAAGCATTTATCTTTCATTAGATGGGAATCAAGTTGTCTCTTTCAAAATTTCATTCAGTCACACATATTAGCATACTCAAAAGAATGTGGTGCAGGAGCACCCATAGGTTGCCATAGGTTGTTTAGGAGGTTGTCTAGGACAACTTTGTCTATGACAACTATGCAATCTAATTTAGTTCATTTGTGTGTGAGCCTTAGTGGCATTTTTGTTGTGAATTGATCAGATGAAGGTCATGTTGACCACTGAATAGGTGTCATAGGGTTTTAGCTAAATATGAGGTTTAGGACTTTTAGGACTTTTGCAATTTTTTTTGAAATGTTGCTCAATTGGAGCTACAAGCGACCAAGAAGAGCCCAAGGGAGAGGATAACTGATTTGGTGACGCTATTTATGGGATGCCTCAGCAATGGAGTCAGGTTGGAAGCATTTTCATATTGTTTAAGTTTTTGAAATCAAGGAAAGCTTATGTGGAATCTGTTTTGAAATTTTTGGTTTTTGCATTGAAGTGATGTCTTAATGGATTGATTTTGGCACTGTAATTCATGGATGATGTAGGGTAGTTGATCTTTGAATTCTGTGAGACAGTAGATAGCTTGTTAGTTTAGCTTTAAGCATTGTTTGTAAATATTTTCTGTTCTACACTGTTGCTGGTCTGAACCAGACAGTTTGTAAAGAATGGAGGGTTAGTTCACTTTCCCAAAGTACAAATTGTACGGCCCTTTGGGATTAGTGACTAGACTCCATGGGTGTACATATAGTAGGAGTTAGAACCTTTGAAATCATAGGAGCTACTGTGGAAGTCTTGTCCTAGGCGAGCCAGAGAAGAGTCCGGCTAGGAAAGACCATAGTGCAGAGCACTTGATTTGCAGGGGTGTTAATTTTGTGACAAATTACCTTTTGGAGAAGGAAGGTATGAGTCTTCCCAAGACATGGTAAGGAGAAAGAAACTCTATCAATCCATTTGGTGAGGGAAGAGCTTAGCAAGTTGCAAAGAAGCTAGGAAAGGGCTTAAAAGGCCTAGTTTTGCTCATTTTCAGGTTAGGGCTTTTTACGGTCAGTTGAGACCTAAGAACCCCAAAAATCATTGAGAGGTGGGCATATGAACCAAGAATCCAAAGAAAATATTGGGGTGTTCTTTGGAAATAATTTGGGAAAAACCCCGATTTCTCAGAGAAGGAGACCTGATAGGGCTAATAGGGCTAGTAGCCTTATAGGCCTAATAGTGGGCTTTGGTGAAAGCGACCTGTAGATGGAGCTAGGTGGACCCCTAATACCCTTAGTAGGATGGATTGAAGTCTTTGGAAGCACCTCCACACCTCTTTAAATCCATTTCAAGAAATTGGAGGTTAGTAGCCTTTAGGGTGGTTTAAGGGCTAAGGGCTAGTGCTACAAGATTGCACCAAGTTTTGACTTGGAAGGAGGAACTTTATTGATAGTTGGGTTGGAAAGGAGAACTAGGGGATCCTAAGAAAGAAGAGGTCCTATAGGTTGCAAGTGGTGGAGTAAGACACCCTACAGGTCTTCCAAGCAAGACCTAGAGCATGAATTAGTGATTGATTCATCCAACCTCCCTATCAGAATGTATCAATTAATAAGTTCTTATCATTCATGTCTTCTCTCATGTGATATTAGAGATATTTCATGTGTCATTCATGACTACTCACATGTGACCTAGAGATTTAGTGAATCAATATAATCATCTCATCAATCATGTGACCTAGACAATATGTTCATCTAGTCACTCATGCCTACTCACATGTGACCTGAACAATATGTCCATCTCATCATGATATGTGTGAAATATATGCTATCATGAAGTAGCTGACACTTGCAACTTATTTCGTGCTTTCTAACACAAATCTCTATGCAATTTCCCTTTTAATCATGAAGTGACTCAAGATTTGGCCAAAGCATTCTTATTCTTTATTTATACCCTTAGGATAACCTAGGAGCCACTTAGCACCTTTCTAATGTACATGCCCCTTTTTATAGGAAATCACAATTATGTTCATCCTACCATACATAATTTCTTGTACCTGGAAATATTTTGATAGTTTCATGATATTTATTGTTCATAACCAAACCATAGTTCCTCCCGGTTCACTATCCATTGTGATGTCAAACCAGTCATTTCAAAAGAATCAACATCATAGATTTTTTAATAGTTGTATCAAAATGGACTTGTTGAGAATCTTAAATAATAAAATCTTGAACACACTAAATCCACAACACTGCCATGAATAATATCATGGACATCACAAGTAGGAGCATCAAAATTATCAACATATAGCCTCATCTAATGCATATGACACAATATTTTGTCACAACAATAGCATTCATAGAAGCATATGAAGTATACCAATCAATAGTGTGCAAACATACACAAATACACAAAGCTATTATCAATTCATAATTCCCCAACTCTCATAAGGTGTGACACATCACATATACACAAGGTGAGTAGCTCCATTATGCATCATACATACATATGACTAACTTGTACACATCACATATTCACAATGACTAATTCATATGCACATCACAAGTACAACCATAATTAGCTCATATGTATATCACAAACACAATGGTGACAAGCTCATGTATACATCACATTACAATAGTGACTAGCTCAATCATACATCATAAATATCCAATGTGATAATCCACATGATACATCACATGTACACATAAATAACAACTGGTAAAGTGGAAATAGATTCAACCTATTGCATACACCAACCCACTACGCAATTCACAATCACATAAGCCTGTTATGATAACCATTAAGCATCACATACTACTCAATGTTGTCACTAGCAAGGGTATCTTTAACATCAATGCACACAACCCTAGACCATGTACACAAGTACTTAGGGAGGTGTTAGTGTATAAACACATTCAATTACATATAAATTCATATCACTTCGTGATCCCAAGGTGTTACATACCTCTTAATAATCTAAGATGTTGTTTTCCACATTAGGATAGGCCAAAACTATAATATGAGGTTGGTCCAACTGTTACCTACACATACCTTCTATATGAATTTAGAACTTATACAAATACTTATGCTCAACTTATAATACACACATACCTTGTATATGATGCTAGAGCATATATGAATAAATAAATATTTCCAATACTTTGGCCCAATATTTTTTTTAGCTGATTATCAACTCACTATAGGTCATCCACCAGGTAGTTAAATTATGGAAACATGCAATCTAACTACCCTTAATGAAAATGTTGGTAATTTCTTGATCCTTAACCATATTAACCAAGTCACATATTATCCTTGGTTCACTACCAACTATGATGACAAACAAGCATCCCATGATACTTATAGTCATCATTGGCTGGGTGCAAATGCACGACATACATCATGTAAATTTATTTATTATATTTAAATGGTTACTTAGAAATACCAAAAAATAAATAAAAAATTACCGAAGTAATAGTAAACAATATTCTACTTTTGAGTTCATAAGATTTGCATATCATAAAGCTTAGCACATAATTATACATCAAAAAAATATAAAGGTAACATAATTTATCATATTTAATAGCACATATTGTTAGTTGCCCATATTTAGCAAAGCCATTTATATGAATTTAATCCTAATCCAATATAGATTTAGACACATTTAAAATAGAAATCATCTACACATATTAAGAATGGTTAAAACCTTTGGGGTGAAGGGCCTAGCTCGATTGGTTAAAGCATCTTGTTGAAGGCAAGAGGTCATGAGGTCTAGTCTCCCCTCCATTCTCATGGTACCAGAGGGCATGTCACGCTAGCATCACCAATCATGTAAAAAAAGTTTACCAAACACATTTCAGTTTATGGAGGGGCTACCCAATTCCTACAATCTAAAAAAATAATGGTTAAAACCTTCATACCATGGTGGCTTAATTAAATATCATTAAAAAATATTAGGTTGACACGTTACCATAACTCATTCATAACCAAGTATTACATGCCCTTAATCCCTAAAAAATTCAACCACGATGAAAGTAACTCAAAAAAATACCTTTATGTTTCTTAATGATGTCACTATACACTTATACTAATGTTAACATATTAGCATGAATGATAATATGACCAATGCAACACACGAAAAAAACATAGTTGGTGGATTAAGTCGACAACTAACCAATAATAAAGAAACATGCAAGCATTGCAAGGATTTCAACATATCTTAGTTAAGGTCAAACAAATAAAAACAACATTTAAGCTTACATATGAATTTGAATATACCTCATTTACTACCAATTAAACATTTTTTCTATATAAACTGACAATATTATTCATAATAAGATATTTCTATGAATACAAGTACTATTCAACACTTTACAACACATTTAATGACATTTCAACAAAGGAAAAAATAATTCACTTTATCATTGTTCTAATTACACTTGATCATCAATAACTATTACATTCATTGCAATCTACTCCTTTATACAATAATATATAGATGAGATCAATTTTAAGCCTAACCATAAAAGTCACAAAATAAATAGATATTAAAATCTAGAATGTACACCTAGATGTACACAACATGAATAATTCTAGTCACAAGCAAGGGAGTAAAAAATTACACTCCACATTAATTTATAAAATCTTTGAGTAAGATAGCATGCTTAAACAACACCAAGAAAACAAGTCTATCCATGAGTTTTTTGAGATTAAGTGACCACATGGACATGTATGTAAACTAATAGAAAGAGGATTGTGATGGATCCCACACTATATTGGGATTTCATGTTCATTCCTAAATAACTATAAATTTTCTCATATTTATTACCTCAATCATTAAAAAGGAAAAGGTAAGTATTTACATAAGGGCAATCCCACAATAGTGGTTTACAATTTTTGGTCAAACTGGACTTTGAAATTATTATTTTTAACTAAATCTTCACATTCGAGCACCTATAGCTGCTAAACCGTGAGGAATTTGAAGATGATGCAAACTAGATTCTCGTCACATTTTGTTTGTAGATTCTAAAAATATTTTTTTCAAAATTTTTGGAATCAAATTGCATTTTTTTTCCATCTCCCACGAAAACTGGTTTTTTTCCAGAAAACAACATTTTTAAAAAGTGATGCACACCGTATAACGCATAATTTTTTGTCCATGAAGGATAAAATTCAAATTATTAACTTTGATATCTAGTGCTTCCACTTGGTTAGATAGTTTTTTATTGAATATTTTTTCTTTAATCAAGTTTCGAATTCAAACCAATTACAATTCAGACATAGCGTGCCTATATAACGTGTAACTTTTTTTGTATATATTGAAATTCAAAAAAAAATTGTTGGATCAAGGACTTCAATATTTGGTGCACTCATATTTTTCAAAAAAAAATTCATAATCTATTATTTTTCCACATGTGTAGAACAAAGACCTTCATTTTTGATGAAAAACCTATGTTTAATAAAACTAAAAAAACAAATACATAATAAAACCAAAACATATTAAAATTATATTTGTTGGATAACTCATTCTGAGGACTTCCTGATTCCAGTTGGGTTTGTGAAGATTCCTCCATTTTCATCCTCAACCTGAGCTTCGAAGTGCCAAAATTTTGGTTGTTTTGGTGTCTTAGGGGGGGATGAGAAATAAAGGGGGTTCATACGAACCCCTAGGGGTTCGAGTGAACCACCCTTCCATAAGGGATTTTGTTGGGTTTTTGGGTGGGAAAGAATTAAAAGGGTTCGCTCGAACCCTGGTTCAAACAAACCCCTTATGGGTTCGCTCGATTCTTGGTTCAAACGAACCCCTAAAATCAAGTTTTTTGCCATGTATTCATTTTTTGTGAGTTTTCCTTCCTCACTTGAATTGTAAACCACTATTGTGGCTTCACCAATAAGATACCATTTTGAATTGGTGGATCTAGATGACCATTGCCTCTATTTTACTAGTGATGAGTTGATCTATCTTAGAATGGGTATCTCTTGGCATATATCATATATAAAACCTTAGTAAAATCAAACTAACCCCTTCTTAACATGGGTAGCTCATGGAATTTTCACCTCTGTGCTACTAGTGATAATCAACTAAAACATTGATACACCAATTAGCTCTTGGTATCCATTACCTAGATGGTATTCTAGTTAAATTGCTAATATATCACAATAAGAATAATATAAAATTTTATAAAACATTGCCAAAGACATTCACTCAAATTTACTCTTCTACACATAGATGACACTTTATCAAGCTATTATATTAAAAGCATTTACAATATAATTGCACACATTGTCACATCTTAGAAACCATTTGTTAATTGAAGATTAATCTAGGATAAAATTTGATTCCCAAGCCAAAATAATTCAACACATTCACTCACTCATCATGGAGTGATTAGCATTCAACACCATATTTGAATCTATCAATCGTATGAGTAATACATGAATGCACCATTAAGATTTATGATTCTTTTATCCTTAAAATACTATTCGTGCAATATAATAAACAACAATAAAAGTACAAATACTTGATCAAATACAACAGAATTACCACATTGGTTTCCTTTCAAATATTATTCATATGAGAAGCAAATCATCTTTTTACTACTCAATACATCATTTGCAAAAGAGTACACAAGGACCAGGTAAAAATTCAAGAACAAAGGTATTATTTTTTCATGCAAAGGATTTCTATTCACACTATCAAGGATATTTACAAAAATGGAATCATTACTCCACCAAGTCATTCAAACACTCTCACACAATTATAATTATACCCTACCATACAAAACATCAAAGAGGTAATTCACCATGACACCTCAAAAGAGCACATAGTTCATTGAATAGTGGATCCATTTAGCTCCAAAGTTCAAGCTATGCTCTAATACCATATGTAAGATCTCTCCTAGGATATTATTAATAAAATTTGAAAATAGACATTCAAACCTTTTAATTTTATATCCTTGAATTCATTTCTAGTTTGTATTAAAAAATTTTGAATGGATATTCCTCAAAAAATTTAACAAGGATACATTAATGTTATAATGACGGTTACAAATGGAATTTATAATAGAAAAAATAAACATGTTTTCAATAGACATCAATATTCACATATGATTACAAAAATAGATTCCATTTTAATTAGATATAATATATATTTATTAAAATCATTCTACGAAAAAAATCCATTCATTTACATATATGAATATACAATTCAATATAAATCACTTCAAATTATTACAAATCATTAATCAACTCATTCCAAATAAAATTGACATAATCAAATTACCTTAGTAATAGGTATGGAAAGATCAGAGAGAGAGAGAGAGCGCAAAAAAGTAATATGGTCAATAGTCATTAACTATCTTATGCTTAACAATGTATCAACTATTGAGGATTTGAATATTTTTTATAAAATAACTCTAGTGGAAATGAGAAAAATTCAAGCAATTGTGCTATTTGAATTCATATTGAGGGAATGTAGAAAATCATTCCCAACTAAAAATAGAATATTCAAATATATCATCATGTAGGCTATGACAAGAAATAAATAGTCTCAAAATTGCTTACATGAGTAAATTTAAAGGATTTGAATTCAAATTTTTTGATTATAGAAAGAACCTGAAAAATGTATTAATTAAAAAAACAAAACAAAAAGATGGATTTTTTTGGTTTGTTTTTAAATCCCAATTGATTCTTGAAATTATCTAAAGAATTGCCAATTCTTATGCTCAAAGGTTTCAAGAGGTTAGCCAACGAACAAGAAATGGATTTTACAATTTTCTCCTCTACACTTCAGGTTCTGCAAGACCCAGGAGGGTGATCCTTAACAATATCAAATGGATTTACACTTTATTTATACCAAGATATTGTTTAAATCAAGATGCTCCCATAAAATATGTCAGGAATTACAAATAGAACAAACCTAATTGGCTAGATTCTTGGAAGCTATTGATTTACTAGATTTGAGAACATTAAATAACTTTAAAAAACAAATTACAACATAAATGAGAAATTGTTTTGAAATGTATTGACCGTGGACATGTAGCTAGTATTCTTGTTTGGATTGGTGCCTTAAACCTGGGTTACAAAGTCAAAGAGAAATGCAATTATCTTTTTGAACAACTTAAAACAAATTCTATAAAAACTCATATATCATTGCCTTGCATATTCTTTAGAATTTACAACCAATTATACTGAGCAATCCCTAAATATGTTAGGACTCTTAGCATTCCAAATACATAAATTTAATCTATTACTTGAATAGAATCTATATGAGAAACATTCAATTGTATAAATGACAACGATGAACAAAAAATATCCTTGATCAACTTTATTCATAAGATTAATAACATATACATTTGGAGACAATTGATTGTGAATTTATCACAATATGTTTAGATATTTTGAAATTGTATTGATGTACAAAATGACAATTTTGCATTTGCATTTCTTCCTCGGAAGACCTAGATTGGACAATTACAGATCTAAAACAAACTTACTTTGTTTACAAAAATCCAACATCCTTTGAAAATGGTTTGGAATTCCCTTTTATAGAAACAAAGTCTAGAAAAAAGCTTAAAGCCATGGACAAATGTCACATTTTAATTTGACAACCTTGTCCTTAAGATTAAAAAAAACAAGTACAACTTTAATTGTTTAAAATATGCATCCCATCCTACTTGTTTGGAGATTTTATAAGCCTCGGCAACCTCTGGTGCCCTCAGTTCTTCCATAGTTGGAGGATCAAAATGATGATGACATTCTCCTACCATGACACTACCAAGAGGTCTCAACAACCAGAAGAACCATACAAATGAAATTCACTAGCAGACGCATAAATCGCCATTGAAAATAGGTGTTGAGAATAGTAATCAATTATTGACTGTAACTTAAGCGATGAGTGGTTAACATGCAATTAAATTTGGAAATTGGGTTGTAATGTTTGAAAAGATTGTTCTACACTGATGTCATCATAGCAGCTCATAGTTAGAATAGTAATAATGGCATTAACTAAGCGAAATCAAGAAATTATAGATTGTGACATAGTAAAAAGGATACGACAAAGATACAATGTGATGGTTGAAGACATGACATGATGTGTGACAAGACAACTCCCCCCAACTTAGCATGTGACCCGTCCCTAGGTGACGTCACCACTCATTAAACGAAAAGAATAATATTTAATAAAAGAATAAGGAAAAGAAAAAACACCAAAATATATCGATACCAATGATTGTCGGTAGTACGAAACAGTGATGTGAAAGCAAGCATGGTGAACGAGAGTGGAGACAGTGTCGGTGTGGACGTGGATCTACCAACTTGGCAGTGTTAGTGTTGAAATCAAAGGTGTCGCATGGGGTCGAGAAGACAACATAGCAGAAAATACATCAAGTTAATCATGACCATCATAACCTAGGTGAAGTACAACTAGCAGGCTGCCACAGGTAGAGATGGGCATGATGAGATAATGACCGTAAACACATAATACCCTAACAAGTAGGTAATAGGAGCGTGTGAACGAGCCGTGAACACTTATCATAGTGCTAGATGGCAGGTGGGGCCAATAAAATCACTAAGCAAACACCATTGGGTAGAACCAAGTGACGAAGGCTCTTGTCCAAAAAAAGACAAGAATGAGGGGTGCGTAGGCGATTGTATTGAAGGTGGGGGTAACATAAAATGATGAGATAAAGGTCCAATCGTCCTACCCCATGAACGAACAACCGCAACTCAAAGATGAAAGAAGACCCTGGCACATAAGTGATAGGAAGGCCGAGTTGTGGACCTGGTAGAATTATTCACGTTAGATAGATATTTTATTTTTCTTTTCTTTCTTTTTTATATATTTTGATCTCAATGATAGACCGCCAATAACTTGTTTTTTACCCTATCACCGCCTGAATGTGTCGGGAACCCAGTTTTCACCTCTAGGACTTATTTAGCAGTTAACGCCTGTTGGGAACCAATTTTCAAACATTAATTGGATAACAACGCCCGAAGGTTTTCATTGGTGGATCTTTTATTGATTTTTTTAACATTTTGAAAAGTACCTAAAAGGTATTGGGAGAGGCCACAACAACCCTGTCAAGTAGATGGAAATTTCCTTAGATATATTCGAGACAAACTCTTCCCTTGAGAGAGGCCTCTTGTACAACTTCAACCGGTGATCGTTGACAACTAAAGCCATGTGATTGGAGTCCACGGTGTGAGGCTTGACTGCCCTGTTATCGTAAACCACCTCAATTTCATAGGGCCTGAGCCACCAGGTGTGGAACTTTCCCTTAAAATATTGGAAATGAGAATCATACAAGACTGCCCAATCACTTGGTTGAAATGACCGTTGTCAAATGAAACGATCATGCCAGAGAGCATGTTGGTTCTATACAATCTTTGCATGGAAGAGTGCTTATTGACGAAGTTCATCCAATGAGTAAAGTTGTGCAATTCATTTTTTCTATGCATTAGATAATTTCATACCTAGTTGGAGTGCGGTGTGAAGAATTTTTACCTCAAAATCGATAGGAATAAAAACCCTCTTACCATAGACAAGCTCGTAAGGTGTCAAACTAGTAGTGGTTTTCCATGCAGTGCGGTAGGCCCACATGACTTCAGGAAGTCGTGCAACCCAATCCTTCTTATGGAGGGCAACTGTCTTGGTAAGAATGTTCTTGAGTTCTCAGTTGGTGACTTTGACCTGACCATTAGCCTGGGGTGATAAGGTGAAGGCTCGCAATATCGAATCTCATATTCATGAACCAAAGCAAAAATATCACGTGGAACACCAAATCGGGTAAAAATATCAGAATAGAGAAATTCAACTACCTTGGTGTCCCTGGCATGCTTCAAAGCAACAAATTCAACCTACTTTGTTACGTAATTTGTACACAAAAGGATGTATTCCTTTTTCTGAGATGACGGGTTGATAGGTCCAACAAAATCAAGTCCCCATTTTTCAAAAGATTTAATGGACAATTGAGGATATAGGGGAATTTCATCTGAGCATGTGGGGCGGCCCATACACTGACATTTATCATGGTGTTGAATGTAACATTTAAAATCGTTGTGGAGTGTAGGCCACTAATAGCCTTTAGTTAAGATCTTCTGAGCAGTCCTTTGAGTGAAAAATGTCCTCCATAAGGTTTTGTGTGGCATGTGTGAAGTATATCGAAGACATCATCCTTGGGCACACATGGATGCATGATGTTGTCAAGGCCATGACAAAAGAGCAATCCATTGATCCACGTATAATCACCATTGAGTCCGACCAGCTTTCGACATTCCCTCATAGAGAAATGGGGTGGAAAATTGCAAGTAAACAAGTAGTTTTCCATGTCAACGTACCACAGGCTCTTTGTTGATATAGCAAAGAGATGTTCATCTGGAAAGGTATCATCAACTAGAAATGGCTTATCATCTCACTATTGTAACCTAGACAAAAATTTTGCAACCACATTCTCACGACCAGGCTTATCAAGTATAGTAATGTCAAATTCTTGAAGTAAAAGTAACCATCTAATAACTCTATCTGTCACAACAGGTTTATTCATTAGAAATCGAATTGTAGAATAATTAGTATGAAAAAACACTTTATATCTAGTAATATAATGACAAAACTTATTAATTGCATAAACAACAGCTAAAAAATCCTTTTCAATTACCGTATAATTTACCTTAGCCCTTGTGAAATTCTTGTTGATGTAGTAAATGGAGTAGAAGAGATTGTCTTCATTTTGTCCAAGGACAACCCCCATGGAATAATTTGAGGCATCAATATGAATATGAAAAGGTAGTTCCTAGTTCAGACCTCTAAGTACTGGTGTGGTGACCAACTTGTTCTTAATGGTTTTGAAAGCCTCTTGACACTTGGGTGTCTAGGAGAAAATGAAATCTTTCACTATCAAAGCAAACAAGGGGGAGGCAATCTTACTAAAAAATTGGATAAACCTCCTATAGTACCTTGCATGGCCTAGAAAACTATGCAAATCATTTTGTCTAGTGGGTGAAGGCAAGTCCTGAATAATCTGTATCTTTTTGGGATCGACTCGAATAACCTTAGAAGAAATATAACGACCAAGTACTATCCCTTATGTCATAAGCATATGGCACTTTTCATGACTTAATGATAAATTAGTGTCTATACAATGTTGAAGTACCTTTTCTGAATTTTATTTAGTCTCTTCATAAATATTACCATGGACAGTAAAATCGTCCACATATATCTCAACACAATCATTTACAAGATTCACAAAAATGCTCAAGACTGCCCTTTGAAAGGTAGCAGGGGCATTACATAAACCAAATGAAAAAATATTATAGGAAAGAGTGCCCCAAGGACAAGTGAAAGTAGTCTTGTCTTGGTCCTCATGCACTATGCGAATCTGGTTGTAGCCATTGAACCCATCCAGAAAAGAGAAGAAATTTTTACCTACAAGAGTGTCCAACACTTGATCAATAAATGGTAATGGGAAGTGGTCCTTTTTAGTAGCTTTATTTAGTGGTTTGCAATCAACACAAATTCTCCACTTACCATTTTTCTTGGGAACCATGACTAGAGGGGAGACCCACTGACTATCTAAAATAGGATATATAAACCCAACATTTAACAATTTTTGTAACTCCTCTTTAACTATTTCACGCAAGACAGGGTTAAGCCATCGTTGTGGTTGGCTAACTAGACGACTACCTTCTTCAATGTAAATATGGCGAGCGCAAGTGTTAGGATGAATGCCACACATATCTTGGTATTCCCAAGAAAATACATCTTTAGTCACTCTAAGCATGACAATAAGGTATTGGATTTTCTTAGTGGTTAAGTGTGGATCATTAATATTAAGTGTACAATTAGGAAAAATTTCCATAGCTTCTGATTGTGCAGATGAGTTAATGGAGAGTACTTGGGAGGTTGTATGGCATATCACTAAAATTTCTAGAAGATAAAAATGAACTATTCAAACAATTATGAGGTAGCAGTTGATGCAATGTGACGAAGTGTTGAACAGATTGTGATCTACCTACCAATGGAAAGTTTCCAAAAGGATAAGGAGTATTTATACCTAAATTGAGAACCCTGATTTAAAAAGATTCATTAGATTCAAATCTATTTTGAAGAAAATTAGCAAGAATATTATCCTCGGTAGGTTCTTCCATATCTAAGGCTTGATCAATTGTAAAGATGGGAAATGACTCATTTGAGTCATTATCAATCCATACTAGATTCTCTGTCTCCAACAAGGGTTGTGCTAGCGGGTATAAATTCATTTGTTTCTTGTGCTCGCCATTAGAAATGACCATGTTTCTTGACCTCCATTGATGAATGCATCTGTAGTTGTTAACCAAGGTTGTCCCAAAATGAAGGGGTATCCCCCCTAGCTTAATCTTTGGCTACAAAGCCATAAAGTCAATTGGGTATTCCCATGAATTAATAGAAAGGATTACATCTTCAATCATACCCTCTGGTTTGACCAAAGATCGGTTTGGCATTTGGAGAACTGTGGGAGTAGGTCTAATTCCCTTTAATGACAATATTTCCTTTGTTTCATTTGTCATAAAATTAATTACAACACCTAAATCAACAAGGGTATTGGGAATACTTACTTCACCAATAGATACATTGATCATTGGACTCCCTAGATTTGAGTACTTCAAAATGGTTATGTTCCTAAGCATAAGATCTACCAACTGTCCAATAACTTGGACGGTCTTCATGTCTTGCTTCTTCTTTTTCTTTTGAGTACATAGATCCCAAACTATTTTTGTATAGACAGGAATGTCCTTGATATCCTGCAACAAAGGAATCTTGATATTAACATTGCGTAGCTCATTAACAAAATCAAATTCAGGTTGAGAGACTTCCCTTTGTATTGGTTCAGACTGAAATTAGTCAGGAAAGGGAGGATTTTTGACTGGCTATGCCTCAGGTTCTTCATTGATCTCTATGATGGTGGGCCCTTCAAGAGCCTTTCCCGATCTTAATTGAACTCCATCTAATTCTACTATATTTATAGGATAAATGGAGTAACCTGTTGCCTCATTATTATACATGGGTTGTGTTACCTTATTATTGGGATTTGGATTCGGCTAGGCTGCCATTCGTGTAGGCTTCAGTGGCTGTGTGGAATTAGCTGGATGAGTAGATGATAATGGTATGTGTGAAAGAAATTGTTGTGGTTGCTGGTATGGGTTGATCATGTGAGGAGGTGGAAATTGTGGTTGTGATGGATATGGTTGTTGGTACGTGTTATACCCAAAATGAAATTTTTGGCATTCTGCTTAAATTGAGCTAAACAACGTAAAAATGCCATCTAAAGTATGTTTTAGGCTAAACCAAATATAAAATCCTTGTGGGTTTCTGTCAAGGAACCTATGGTTAAAATTTTGAAAAAATGAAAATTAGGGTTTTACACCCCTATTTTTATGGAAACCCTAAAAAATAGGACCTTCCCGGAAATGATTGAAAATAATTCTGATAGGCTTAATTGCCTTCACGATCACACTGATCAAGTCAGAATTATCAAAAAATATGTTTTACTCTGGTGGGTCTATTTCTATTTTCAGGAACAAAGTTAAGAGCTCCGCAGCCATTAATGGCAGATTGGCCAGTACCAGGTGCTGAAAGCTAAACCTCAAAAGCTTCAACGAAGAAACCATGGCGGAAAAGGATGAAAATGATGACGTTCAACGAAGGAGATTCTCAAAACGGAAAAGGCCAAAATTTGGCTAAGTCTGGAAGGTGCACGTTTTGTCTACCAAGGCAAAACATAGTCTACAGTGGTTAAAAGCGCCCCTCTTGAAGAAAGGCGCCCTTGAACCTCAGAGGGCAAATCAAATCATCTGGCAGTGTCAAAACAGTCATCCTCTTCACTTTCATACTAGCTCGACAACGAAACAATCAGCAAGATTATCTGATTCAGGGATCATTGACCAACCGTCAGCGAAGTATGGAGGATCCATTGATGACAGAAGTGCCAAATCAGAGAGCTTCAAGGTAAAAGCGCCCCTGCTGGCCAGGGGCGCCCCTCAGTTGCAGACACCAGATGAATCCATAAGCAGCAACTCTATACATGATATCTTTCCAGCTTCCTCCCAGCTACGCGATCAATCTGACAGCAGGTTCACAGGACACGCAAAACGATCACACGCTGAGGTCAAGCAGAAAAAGCCAAAATTGAAGAACTGGAAAGATAAGCCAAAAAATGGCTAAGGCATGGCTAAAAGCGCCCCTCTTGAAGAAAGGCGCCCTTTCTTGAAGGCATCCAGATTCACTCAGAATCTTTACTGCCTCCCAGGATGATCTTCTCAGCTATGACCAGTCTCGCCAGTGAAACCATCAGCAAGAAACTTCTGACAAATCAGTCATCTGATAGAGGAGATCAAAGTCAGGCAGTTCACAGCATAAGCAAAATCAGTCAACAAGCTAAAAGCGCCCCTGCTGGCCAAGGGCGCCCTTAAGTTTGAAGGACCAAAACTTGTTGTCATCAACTGAGAAGTCAGTCATCCTGAGCAAGATTGAGTTGGCTACCCGATGCATCGTCAAGCAGAGTCATCCGACTCATCCATCAACGGGAACGTCAGATCAGAGCACAGAGGGTCTGAAAAGGCCAAAACGAAGAACAGTCAATGAAAATTGACTAAGGCACAGCCAAAAGCGCCCCTCTTGAAGAAAGGCGCCCCTCATTCTGGAGGTCCAAACTCAGTTTTCTGAGTTAATCTCTCCCAGGCATATCTCATCAAGCTGATCCCATCTCAACAACGGATCCGTCAGCAATTGCCGAAGATCAACTGAGTAGCCAGGATCGAAGATCAAACAAAGGCACTTCAGCCTGCAAAAATGATCAAAAATCCAAAAAGGAAGCCTAAGAAAGTCAAAGCAAATGTTGACTTGAGTTAACAAATTTTGGAGGCAAAAAGAGGCCAAAAACTCCACAATCAGTGGAAATCACCTTTTTGAACTCCAAATCAGGCTCAATCATGAGTTGGATGCCCAATTGATGCTTGCAACTCCAAATTGACATATCAAAGCATCTAGGCATCCATTATTCATTATTTCTTTGCAGGTTGAGGAGCTCAAGAACGAATATTTTTCTTCTCCAACATTTTTGAAGATCTGACAGAGGGGTTTTCACCGTTCTTCATATTTTTGAAGATCTGCTGCACAGAGGGACTATTTATCAGAGTTTGCATCAAAAGGCATAATTCTTGCAAAGTGGCAGTTTATAACTTCCAATCCATCTTCTGTCTACTTCCTCTATTTCTGTCTATATTTCTTTGCATGTCACAGGAAACGACAAATAATCACAGATCTGGCCAACTGGGTATGATCAGCATAGCTTTTTCAACAAAACCCACATGTTGGATTTTTCCAGAAAAAGTAGCCTTGCTGCCCCTATTTTTTAGGGTTTCCGGAAAAAGTCATAATATTGAAAAACGGACAAACTGGGTTTGTTCAGCTCTGAAGCACGAACAAAACCCATGTGTTGGATTTTTCCGAGAAAAATCACTTTCTGGTGCCTCACTGCCTCTGCCACCGAAGGGCTCTTGCATGTCATAGAAAAACACGTTTTTTCGAATTTCTGACGATCTGGGTTTGTTTAGAGAATTATTCTCAACAAAACCCATGTCTTAGAATATTTCGTAAAAATTACCCTCGGCAAGGCTATTTTTAGCAGTTCCAGAAAAAGTTGTCCGAGCAGCATCGTGTGCACAGTCAATCTTCAAGGTTTTCAGAACGCAGTTCTCCCAAGACGAATACAAGACCAAAATGGTCTTACTCCATGATTTTCTGAAAACGGCTGGCACCGATCTGCGTCAGGCACACCCAGAGGTCAATCTAGCCAGATTGACAAGCATAGAAACAAGTCCACAGGTTCCATAATAGTTTCACCTCGTATATCTGATTGCCTTCCAAGGCCAGTTTAGAGGATTGTAACTGTTGGAATTTTACACATGCAGCAAGTTCATGTGCATTTCTCACGTTGGAGTGATCGTGGTCAAGCTTCGCGGTTTCATCGTCAAGCTTCGCGGTTTCATCACACGACATTCTTCCATTGAGAAAGATCAAGGAAAACGTCCAAGCTGCAAAAGAACGCGGAAGGTAGTCATTCCCAACACAGAGCCGCCATCGGTTAATACTACACTACCTTCCACGTCAAAATGGAAGCATAGACAAAAAGAAAAGGAGTAACCCTCCTAAGGGAAGCAAAATGAAGGAGATACATACATCAAGTTGCTGACAAGCGGTAAGCTGACGATTGACAGACATGTAACGGTCTCCGTATGAAGAAGTCAACGAATGAACAAAAGCACCGTTGACCAATGGTGATGAGGTGTCAAACACCTCAAGAAGGACGTCCTACCCTCCAAAGTAGCAATAAATACGACTGAAGTCAACTTGATGCCCCTTTCCGAGTTGACTCCAGATCTCCACAGATCATGCATGTCAGATCCCACTGATCTAGGATGTCTAATTGACTCCCACGATTTGTGGATCTTAGATCTCCTTTAAAGGTGGATGTCTATTTTGGAGACACATTTGTAACATAAGTTCACTTTTAGTTAGGTGTCAGTCAACTGAGGTAGACTTCCAGTTTGACTTTTGTTTAGTTTCAGTTAACTGAAGTAGATTTCCAGTTAACTGTTTGCTCACCTACATTTAGACATAGAATAATATCTTGCTGATTGGCAAGAACTGTTTGTTAACTCAAGGAGATTTTAGGGTTGCCTACTCCTTTGAGTTCCTATAAATAAGAGCCTTAGGTTCTTTATTTGTTTAACCTTTATTTGCTAGCAAAATTGCTGCGCCACTGTTGCCAGAGTTCGCTTGTTTATATCTGTTCACTCTTGGATGAGAGTTCGTTGGTTGATTGCAATTGTGCATGATTTCGTGCCTTTGCTGTCCCGACCTTTGTAATTCTTTGAAGAATCTTGAAGAAATAAATCAGATGGTGCAAGCTTGATTGATCTAATTATTTGATCTAAAGCATACTAATATTTTGGCATCCATTGAGGGTATGATGATGGTTGTTGCCAACCCCCATACCATCTGGGTTGATTGGGTTGGTTGGGTTTGGGAGCAAGATAATCATTTTTCATGCCAGGGTGCATCACTCAAGGTGGAAAAGGTCACCTAGGGGCCATGTAGTAGACATGTTCCTCAAAATGTTCCATATCAGGCACACCTACAGGAAGAGGCCTTAAAGTAGAACTTCTACTGAATTCTTCTAAGGATTAAATGTTTGTCCTATTGTGCGGGAAATCCTCACTACTATGACTCTTGCGACAAGTTGGATAAAACATAGCCTTGAGGCCTTTTCAACTTCCTCTTGCTTCCTATGGGTATAAAGAGTATCTATTTGTTTACCCATATGATTTAATAAATCAGTTTTAAGATCCTCAAGTAAATTGACTATTTCACGCTTCGTTATACTTGTTGCATTACTTGGAGCATAAGACTTACTTGGATAGTTCCTTCTCAAACGTTGAGACCTTGAATAATTTTTGCAAATGTCACAAATATTGTCAAAGTCCATTTTAGAAATGTTCCCTTTACCTATTAAATTTAATGCTTCCATAGTATCATCTCTTATGCCTCTAAGAAACAATATTTTAATAGCCTTGAGAGTTAGCCCTTGTTGTCATGATCGCTGAAGACTGAACATAAAGCGTTCGAGGTAATCTTCCATAGACTCGTCTTCTTTTTGTGTCATTCAAAATATTTCATCTCACACCTCTTTTGTTTTGCAATATTCTTGGTACTTGGTCAAAAATAGTTCCTTCATGACTTCCCACATTCTGATATTTTTGAGGTTCATGAACCAACGCAGGGTTGCATCCTTTAATGTGGCTGGGAACAACTTGAGCTTCTACGTGTCACTCTGGTAATCATAGTTGTGGCACAACACATCAAACTCAAACAAGAACATGTCAGGATCCTTAATAGAAAGACCATGAAAAATAGGTAAAGCAGAATGTAGAATGTTCTTCATCGGGGCATCTTCTTTAGGATGTGTAATTGGAAACTCAAAGGTGACCAGATTATTGTTGGCCAATGCTCTATTATGATTATCATTGTTGTAGTTGATGTTGTTGTTGTTGATATTGTTGTTGTTGTTGAGATTGTCCATGACTTGAGATGCCCAAGGAGTAAAATAGGTTTTAAATGGCTTTTGGGTTTCTGAAAAATGGACTAGCTTTAGACTTGTAAGATTCTTGGAAGAAATTTTCAACCTTTTAGCGCAATATTTTAGACGGGTACCTGTGGGTGTTTCAACAATAGTGGTATCGATAACACACTTCTTGATATCAGGTTCAGGTAACTCTAATGGTTGCAACTTAGTTTTCATTTTTTATCGTGTTGAACTACTTCCTTTAACAAATGGTTTTGACCTATTTTGCAATTCTTTGGGTTGTGGTCCCTCGATGGATGATTTTAATTTTATTTTGAGTTTTTTCGGTTTGTGAACTATTTCCCTTTTATTTTCTAATAAATCTCCCTCTACTATCCCTACTATGATTCATGCACCTAAATGACTTATAGCAACAAAAATCAAACGTATTAACCTTAACAAGGTCTAAAATTGTATAGGCCTTCCTCTTGACGTACTGGTCCTAACTCAACTTGCTACGATTTTAGGCGTTTAATATCTTTCCCCGACAACGATGCCAAAATGATTGGATTAAACCGTGGTTGATATTCTAGGTAAAACTATCCTTATAATTATATCTTAAATTAATGAATAGATTGAGATTAATCTTCAGGAATTTCACAATTTCCTCAATTTACTCCTCTGTAAATCTGGGAGTGTAGGCTAGTGAATGATATTGGGGTTGTCTGCCTAAGGGATGAACCTAGAAAGCCAAGTGGGGATGAATGCAACTACACACAAATTGCATTTATAATATAATGTGGTTTTAAAACCTCCTATCAATTTTGTGATAGGAGCCTATATTTACATAGTTTGCAACATAAATCAATTAACAAAAAATAGTAAACAATATTACTATTACACATGAAGAAAAAAATATAATAAAATGGCAGAACTGAAATGAAACACACTAAACTTCATTCATGTACGTTTGATAACCACACCAATTAATATTTATCAAATGTAATCTGCCAAAATGAAACTCATACACATTAATAGTAAACAAAGATAATTGCAAACTAGTTTGATCACAAAGAGATAGATGTAAGACTAAACATTTATTACCACGTGATGCAATCCTACTGTAGTAATCACCGGGAAGTCGATGAAGTGGGCCCTACCTTCTTTGACTATCAGTGATGGATCACATGCACACAAGCTACTCCACACTAACCAATGTTCATTCAAATAACTTTACAGTATTTTAAGACGCAAAACAAAGATCTATAGAAATAATATTATTATATATCGACCGAGTCTCGGCTTATATATTTATAAATACCATAGACTGATCAAACTTATAACCACTACTAAATAAAAAAATTGAAGAGTCCTTGGTTGTTTTGGCCTGCGACCAACAACCTTAAAAGATAATAAAAAATAGTTTGGAGTCTTTTGCCATCATTTCAAAATGGCATAACAACTTAAAATAGATAAACACAACTTAGCATACATTTAAATAAAATGATAAATAGCTCTTGAACTATCTTCAACTCCATTCCACCGATGTCCTTATCCACATGCCATCCATTAAGCATCCACTGCTACCAAATTCACAGAGAAAATCAATAAATAATCAAAGGATTTCGGTACAATCAGGTTTTCATCTTTCCTTGTATTTTATAAAATATATTTAGATCATTAACAAATGGTGACATGAGCAAAAAAAAATACTACAAAATGACAAGGTTTAAAGGCAAATTCAAAAATAAAATAAAGACATATTTCACCCTCATCACCATAGCAATGACTTCGATAGGAATTGCACCTATTTTAGTTAAAATAATCTCATAGATGACCAATGGTTTTAACTTGGTTTCGCTTGTGATCATGAATTCTTTAATTCTCTCTATTTGCATCCATTTGTTGCTGGAAGTACTACTAGCTCAAATTTCACATCCATAAAGTACCACCAAAACTACTAATAGCCTAAATAGAGTTTGAATAATTTTCCAATCCCATAACTTTGCCTCTTTGCATCTATTTTGAAGAGAAAAAGTGCTTTCCACCCTCTGAAAGTTCCTTTCCTTCTGCAAGTTTCCCAACTAAGCATATTGTTGAAGTCAATCCTAGTGTATTTATAATCCATTACTTCCTCTAAGATACTTCCTTTAAAATAAAAGTTGAATTAATTCTTTTTCTTTTTATTGGAGAAGATCATGATCTTGGTCTTGCTAGTATTAGCTTGCATACCCACATCTTTGTAAAAGTGCTCAAGAGAAAATAAGTACTTTTGTAATCCTTGCACAAACCTAGCAATCAAAATACAATCATCAATGTACAAGAGAAGCATGACAACATTTTATCCAAGGAGAACATCATCTCCACCCTTTAGATTCAGCCATTCTTCAAATTTTTTGATGTAAAGGCCAATGAGAGTAGGAGATAATGTGCAACCTTTCTTAACTCCAATGTCACTCATAAAAATTTCCAAAGTCCTTGTATGCGTTTTGATTTTTACCCAAACCTCTTCATATAGTTAATGAGTAGTCACTCAAAATCACATAGGGATTCTAAGATCTTGTTGGAAACACGAGGGCAAACAACTAAGAGAGGGGGGGGGGTGAATCAGTTGTTACAAAATTTCAAACTTATTAACTTTATTAACCCCTATTCTCAGATTTGATTAATAACCATGAAAGCATAAATCAACAACACACATAACACCAAGATTTTTGCGTGGAAACCCTGTGAAGGGAAAAACCACGGTGGAGGTTAATCCACAAGTTTATACTCTGTTAAAAGTATAAGAAGAATAAATAGGGAATGCACATGCATTCAGGCACACTGCCTAGAGCTCACTACTCAAAGGAAGACTCACTGTCTTACAATAATATTCAAATTAAATCCATCTAAAGATCTTGAACTGATAAAGTAGCATCTACTAATGCTTGATTACAATTTCGATTAGGCACATGAACACTTCTTCACTCTTCTCCACTCTTCTTCACTTTTCTTCACACTTTGCTTTGCCTTTGAAAGATTTAGAACATTATTCACACATACACACTTGCTCGCTTGCATACACTCTCATTCAAATGAAGAAACAATTGTTTATATATATCTGCAACAAGGAATTACATCACTACAAGTTGACTTCAACAAAATAATAAGATGAATACAAACTGTCGGCTCAAAACAATACAAATTATTAATGCGAATCTACCAAGGTCGACCACAACATAGTAGAGACCCAAAACAATGTCCTCAAACACAAAACACCTTCAAATATTTTTCCTCGAAGATCCATAACACGCTACAATCACCCTGTCAACCATGATCATGAAAAACACATGCACATGCAAGAGAAAATCATTGATCGCGAGCACAAAGATCAATGTGGATGTGTGTTGGCGTTTCAATTAGCACCTCTGGAGTGCTTATTGGAAACAGACAGCTATTGTAAGTGTGTTAGAACATGCTCTTCGGATTATAGAGAGGAAGATCTCTCTTTACTGATTTTCTACTGTAAAAAAGGGGTGTACTAAGATTTCCTATCTTTTTTTACTCAGCGGTAGGACACAAGGGTGCATAAACCAATGCGCCGTAGCTAAGCTTTTTCTCTGGTTTCCGCAAATCTTAACTACGACTAACTAAGCTTCTAGACTATCCTACCTCCTCAAGATAAACAGAGCATGAGGGCGTAGGAGCGAAATGGATTGGGTTGGATCACTTGAATCCTCCGTCTCAATGGAATATGTCCGAGGCTTTGAACCTTCGGATATATACCAAGATAGGGCTCGATACAAGCAAACACTCGTTACGGTAAACTGGATCTGAGACTTGCCAAGGAGGAGGAACCCCTATCTGAGGTATAGGCTTGGAAGCAGCTCACTGGAAACAACAAGGAACGATGGCCTTTCTAACAGGATTCCCGAGGAGGTGACGACACCTGTCCAAAGTCTAGGCTGCAAGAGAGATCATTAAACAACATCAAACGATAATGATCGATGACAAAATATCCAAGGAGGCGACGACACCTGTCCAAGGAGGAGATTGAAACAATGCACTATTTAAAAACAAGACTTTGAATAACTCAAATAATTAGATCAATCAAGCTTGCACCATCTGATTTATTTCTTCAAGGTTCTTCAAAGAATTACAAAGGTTGGGACAACAAAGGCACGAAATCATGCACAATTGCGATCAACCAACGAACTCTCATCCAAGAGTGAACAGATATAAACAAGCGAACTCTGGCAACAGTGGCACAACAATTTTGCTAGCAAATAAAGGTTAAAAAAATAAAGAACCTAAGGCTCTTATTTATAGAAACTCAAAGGAGTAGGCAACCCTAAAATCTCCTTGAGTTAACAAACAGTTCTTTCCAATCAGCAAGATCTTATTCTATGTCTAAAAGTAGGTGAGCAAACAGTTAACTGGAAATCTACTTCAGTTAACTGAAACTAAACAAAAGTCAAACTGGAAGTCTACCTCAGTTGACTGACACCTAACTAAAAGTGAACTTATGTTACAAATGTGTCTCCAAATAGACATCCACCTTTTGAGGAGATCTGAGATCCACAAATCGTGGGAGTCAAATAGACATCCTAGATTAGTGGGATCTGACATGCATGATCTGTGGAGATCTGGAGTCAACTTGGAAAGAGGCATCAAGTTGACTTCAGTCATAATTAATGCTATTTGGAGGGTAGGACGTCCTCCCTTGGTGCTTTACACCTCTTCACCACTGGTCAACAATGTCTCTATCCAGTCATTGACCTCTTCGGCCTCCGGGCAATTAATGCTCTTCAAGATGACTATGTGGCGTCTAAGCATTTCTTCACCCGTCGCAAGCTGCTGATGATAGGTTATGCATTGGGCAGCTGCTTCATCTAACTGGACAGACATGGCTGCAATTTTGGCTAATTTGCAGCCATTGGGATCTTCAAGGAATGAAGATTGGATGACCTCCTGGAATCGTGTCTGCACTGTTTCAAGTTCCACATATTCTCCTCCTTCCTGCTGATATTCTAACTCAGGGAAGGATATTACCAACGTTCTTGCGAAGTTGATAATATTGGCGACGAAGCGTCTATAGTCAATCAGCTCCACAGAGTTGGCATCATAGGCTCTCACCTTTTATGCCACTTGTTCTTTCCATTCAAAGAGATGGTGTTTATTTTTTGTGGTCGTAACTGATTCATATGCTTGTTGCAAATCAACAACTGTCATCTCCTCTATCGACCTCTCTTGAGCTGCCTTTACATCTGACTTATGGATTTCTGATCGAAGTCCATGTGCTCTGTCTCTCAGCTGATATGCTTCTGTCAACACACGCCGCCCTTTGACGACAAACTCATCCACTTGACGTCTCAAGTGTTTACCGTATGTAATCAACTGATGATGGTTTCTTTCAGCTGGGAGATCCAACAGTCCTTGAGGCAAAGCCGAGGAGTTTGGAGTGTCATGTATCAAACTAGAAATGTACAACTTTAGCTGACGGATTTCAGCCTTCAAGGCTGCTTTGTCTTGTCCATCTTTTGTCATCCTTTCTTTGACACTCGCCGAGGCAATTCCAAGAAGGTCTGCCTCCACCTGTCGAGTGGTCTTTCCAAGGTTCACCTTTGAAAGCGTGAAATCCTCAACCCTCACATTATGTATATCTTTGTCTTCAGGTGGGGCAGCAGTCTCTATGATAACCTCGTTCTCTGCATTCTTTTCTACATGCGTCTGCTTCTTCAACTTCTTTACCGGCATGTCTTGTGGGACATGATGGAATTCAAAGAAGTCAAGCTGATAAGAAGGCCTCTCCCTCTTCCTCCCAAGCAAGCTTTCCAGCCAGATAGAATCTCTGCTAGCATCACTGGGAGGAGGAACATAGGTCCCTTGAATGCTAGAAGAACGAGACTGTGCCGTGGCAATGTCTCGTGGTGGCGAGTCCAAATCAATAGGACTTTGTGACCTCTGTGATGGTGGTGAAGCTGGTGGCTCTGTTTCTATCACTGGCACCGCTTCTGCTGCAACTTCTTCTACAATGGTTTCCATCTCTACAGCGATTATTTCAATCACTGGTTCTTGTGTAGTTGCAGCGGTCTCAACTGTCTCAGGCAAATTGGTGGCTGTCTCCACCTGTACCTCTTGTCGGCTTGTGCTGGCAATTCCTTTTCTTCCCCATGTGCTCCCTGACATACGCATTCCTTCTGGAGGAAAGCTCATCTTCTTCTGTCTGGGTTTCCTCCTAGACGTGGAAGGTAGTGTAAACTGAACCGCTGGCGGCTCTGATTGGGGAAGTACTACCTTCCTTGTCCTTTTACTGTCCAGGTAGAGTTGACTGTGTCGAACTACTCTACCCGTTCTTTCCTCAATAGACGTACTCTCTTTCGCGTACCAGTCTACTTTGTCGAGTGGTTGTGAATCCACTAAACCCGTGAAGAAGGAAGAAAGAATAACTTCTTCTTCATCCTTAGATAAGCCCTCGATGTCTTCTGACATGAATTTTGCAATCTGCGAGAGCTTGAATCTGCTATGGTTCCTTCTTCTCACTTCGAACTCATCCTCGCAGTTGACCCAAAAATCTTCCATGAAAGGTTCATGTGATGATCTTTGCTCAAGGTGAGCTGTGAAGATGCCTCTGGGGTCATAGGATGGCCTCCTTTCGATGAGGTACTTGAGATTAAATCTCACTATTTCTTGGCTTATCAACCTTGCATCGGCTGCAGTCCTGCATCTGTAGAGTCCCATTTGAAAAGGAAAGTTCACTGCAGTCTTTTTCTTTACGCGAAGGTAAGAGTGAACCTCGGCCAATTGCCTCAGGAATTCCATGAACACTACCCTATCTGAGGGGTAACGTGGCATCATGGCGGGGTGGCCATTATAGCCATACACGCGTATGTAGGTGAAAGTGGGGAATTGTATGAACCAATCCGCCTAGTCCACCATTGCTGCCTTAGCTGCTGGTGAAATACGCACGTGCATCTCATGGTCTAGCTCGTGCACGGTGTGCATAGTAAAAAGGTCGTTTATCCTTTTGAAATGTCTTTCCGCTAGAGTGAACTCCAAGCGAGGAAAGTATTCTTGTACCTTTTGCACACCCAGGGTTCCCACAGTGTTTAATGTTTTGAAATCGCCTTGGAAGGCTATCAGGTAGACCAGGTATGAACACATGTGGAAACGGTGCTCTTCTAGAAACCCGGTGAATTGTTGGTGGAGTGTGTCACTGATCAGGGAGGCCCAGTCGTAACGTTCTTTTCTGCTGATTATCTTGCCAATAATGTAGAACATCCACGGCTGGAAGGATTTTCCCTCCTCTTGTCTAGTGACTCTGCTGAGTAGGGTGATTAGCACTCCGTACTCGTCTTTGAATTCTCCTCTACCAACCAATCTGGGCAAGCTGGTTCTCTTTGTTTTCAGCCAATGTTTAGCCATTATAAGCGAACATTTGTCCTTCGAAGCCTCGAATGCTTTTTCGCATTCTGTCATTGATATGACCTTCTTGGTAGGGCATGGTGGAATTGCAAAACAAGTCTCTATGTCCACCGGCTTCAAGCTGCAAATCACCCTCCCGTCTACTGACAGGATCTCTCTTGTAGTCGGGTTGTAATGCTTAGTGCAAGCAATTACAAGCTCGATGCTTTGTAAGGTGATTGGAATAGATGCTGCTTGAAACAAACCGGATTCTTCGATGTTCTGCAATGTGATTTGATTCATGCCCTCCAAGTCTTCAGAACTGACCTCTGGATTTTTCTGCCATAAGTCTGTATCAGTCGTTTTCAGGTAATCATGGTATAAGACCGTTTTGGTCTTGTATTGTACCTGAGAGTACTGCATTCTGAAAACCTTGAATATTGACTGGGCACTTGACCCTGTTCTGACACTTTTCTGGAACTGCTAAAAATAGCCTCGCCGGGGGTAGTTTTTACGAAAAATTCTGAGACATGGGTTTTGTTAAGAATGATTTTCTAAACAGACCCAAATCGTCAGAAATTCGAAAAAACGAGTTTTTCTTTGACATGCAAGAGCCCTTCGGTGGCAGAGGCAGCAAGGGCACCAGAAAGTGATTTTTGTTCGTGTTTCAAAGCCAAACAAACCCAGTTTGTCTGTTTTTCAATATTATGACTTTTTTTGGAAACCCTAAAAAATAGGGGCAGCAGGGCTACTTTTTCTGAAAAAATCTACCATGTGCGTTTTGTTCGTGCTTCAAAGCCAAAGAAACCCAGTTTGTCTATTTTTTGAATATTATGACTTTTTCCGAAAACCCTAAAAAATAGGGGCAGCAGGGCTACTTTTTCTAAAAAAATCTACCATGTGGGTTTTGTTGAAAAAGCTGTGCTGATTATACCCAGTTGGTCAGATCTGTGATAATCTGTCGTTTCCTGTGACATGCAAAAGAAATATAGACAGAAGTAGAGGAAGTAGACAGAAGATGGATTGGAAGTTATAAACTGCCACTTTGCAATAATCTGTCTCTGGAAGCAATCTTGGGAGAAGAATGCTTTTACTGCCAATGATCTTCAAAAATATTGAAGATCTATTCAAAACCCCTGCCAGATCTTGAAAACTTGTTCTTGGGAGCTACTTGATGTTTTATCCTTCAACCTGCAAAAAAGAATAATGATGAAAGGGACGCCTAGCATGAATATAAGGCAATTAGGGTTAAGATCCACAAAGTATGGAAGATAACTCATCATTCAGGCCTGATTTGGAGTTCCAAAAGATGATTTCCACTGATTGTGGAGTGTTTTTCTCTTTTTTGGCTCCAAATTTGCTAACTCAAGTCAACATTTCTGTTTGACTTCTTTTAGGCGTCCAACCTTGAGTTTGATCATTTTTGTCTATTTTGCAAGCTGAAGTGCTCCCGTTTGATCTTCGATTCAGGTTACTCAGTTGATCTCAGGCAGTGTCCGACAGTTCTGTTGTCGAGGCAGGATCAGTATGATTAGATATGCCTGGGAGAGATTAACTCAGAAAACTGAGTTTAGGTCTCTAGAAAGAAGGGCGCCTTTTCTTGAAAGGGGCGCTTTTGACAATGCCTTAGTCAATTTTCATTGACTCGTTCTTCGTTTTGACCTTTTCAGACCCTTTTTGCTTTGATCTGACGTTCCCGATGTTTGATGAATCAGATGATTCTGCTTGACGATGCGTCGGGTAGCCGGTTCAGTCTTGTTCACGATGCCTGACTTTGCAGTGGAAGCTGGCAAGTTTTGGGCCTTGAAACTAAAGGGCGCCCCTGGCAGCAGGGGCGCTTTTAGCTTTTGCTTGGTTTCATCTTGGTTGTGGACTGCCAGTCTTTGACCTTCTCCATCAGTCGATTGATTTGTCGGAAGTTCTTGCTGATAGTCTCGTTGATGAGATAGGTCATAGCTGAGAAGGTCATCCTGGGAGGTAGTGAAGATTCTGGCTAAATCTGGATACCTTTAGGAAAGGGCGCCTTTCCTTGAGAGGGGCGCTTTTAGCCATGCCTTAGCCATTTTCTGGCTTATCTTTCCAGTTTTTCAAATTTGGCTTTTTCTGCTTGATCTCATCTCGTGATCGTTTGGTGTGTCTTATGGACTTGCTGTTAGATTGATCACGTAGCCGGGAGGAAGCTAGAAAGATATCATGTATAAAGCTACAGGTCTTGGATTCATCTGGTGTCTGCAACTGAGGGGCGCCCCTGGCCAGCAGGGGCGCTTTTACCTTGAAGCTCTCTGATTTGGCACTTTTGTCGTCAATGGATCCTCCACACTTCGCTGACGGTTGATCAATGATCCCTGAATCAGATGATCTTGCTGATTGTTTCGTTGTCGAGCCAGTATGAAAGTGAAGAGGATGACTGTTTTGATAATGCCAAATGATTTGATTTTCCCTCTGAGGTCCAAGGGCGCCTTTCTTCAAATCGGGCGCTTTTAGCCACTGTAGACTGTGTTTTGCCTTGGTAGACAAAACGTGCACCTTCCAGACTTAGCCAAATTTTGGCCTTTTCTGTTTTGAGAATCTCCTTTGTTGAACGGCATCATTTTCATCCTTTTCCGCCATGGTTTCTTCGTTGAAGCTTTTGAGGTTTAGCTTTCAGCACCTGGTACTGGCCAATCTGCCATTAATGGCTGCAGAGCTCCTAACTTTGTTCCTGAAAAATAGAAATAGACCCACCAGAGTAAAACATAATTTTTGATAATTCTGACTTGATCAGTGTGATCGTGAAGGCAATTAATCCTATAAGAATTATTTTCAATCATTTTCGGGAAGGTCCTATTTTTTAGGGTTTCCATAAAAATAGGGGTGTAAAACCCTAATTTTCATTTTTTCAGAATTTTAACCATAGGTTCCTTGACAAAAACCCACAAAGATTTCATATTTGGTTTGACCTAAAACATACTTTCGATGGCATTTTTACGTTGTTTAGCTCAATTTAAGTAGAATGCCAAAAATTTCATTTTGGGTATAACAATGTGCAACATAGATAGAGAATGACCTAGAAACATCCACAAACACCATAGGAGAATACACAAAAAAATCAGATTACTAGAATCACATTATCTTCTTCTAAGAATACTAGCTTCAGTAACAAAATAACTATTGGAACACAAACTCATAACTTGCTCAAATCTTCATACGCACCTCTGAAACTTTCAGTGGATAAACTCGATAGACTAGAAAACAAACCTTTTAATCTGCAACTTCTTAGCATCAACATACCGAACTTTCCATCATACCGATCTTCACTGCTTCACAAACAAACCACAACTTATTTTATTACAATTTTCTCAATATCCTCGACATATACAGTCTTAAAGACATTAATGCTAATAGTGTTGACATCAATGACAACCACATATTAGCAACACAACCACAACATCCAACAAATCCTTCATTCTACACCATAACTTATGCCTATGAACCATGTCATAAGCTTTCTTGAAATAGAGAAAACAACAATAAGCTTCTTCTTTCTCATTCAAAAATTTATCAATGATATGTCTCAAAGTGATTCTGCGATCAATTGTTGAGTGCTTTGGTTTGAGACCCACTTGCCTTTTGCTTTTTTTTCTTTTTCTTCTACTTACTTGCTGATATTGTGCTCAACCATGATACCAAATAACTTTACAAACAAAAGATTGATCATGATCGTCTGATAATTGAAAAGATCACAACAAACCAACAAACCTATTAATAGTATACATAAATTAAATTATAAATCTATAACAAACTTCACTAAAAAATCATAATAGTAAATCTTCAAAACTTTTAATGCACATGATTTGTTGTCAACACATTACTCAACTACCTACAAATATAATATAATAGAAGACTTTTAATGTCCATGAGGTCAAAGATAGTCTATGCGACAACAAACCCTCTGATTTTTACATTATGAAGTGTTGACATTCTGCAATTTAGTTTAATAATGAGCCCTCCCGTTGTCTCCATCCAATCTTTGTTGAATAAATCTTTGAAATAAGTTTCTGTTAAACTATTTTGTAGCCATCCTAATGTTATTGTATGCTTTGTAGCCTAAAATAAAGTGCTTTTTAGTTTCGACAACCCTAGTCATGCACAAGATACAAACCCTCTCTTCCCAAACTTCTTTTGATCTTTTCCACGTACTTGTTTCACATTGAAGATGATGCGAGCTAGTTCTTAGTAGGGTAATGAGAATCTTTGACTTCCACGAAATATTGACCTCTATATAAACCTTTTGCTTATGACCTCTATAAAACACACCACACTCACTAAAATAGAAAGAGTTGTAGCTTTAAAAAAAGACCCTATTATAAATTTAAAAAAAACCCGACTTGTCACTGGATCGAAAACATAGATCCTCAATAAAAAAAACTTTACGAAGCCCTTTTTGGAATATTCTCAGATTAAGACAAATATTAGACTTCGAATCCATTTTTAGCGCCATTTTCAGGGTCTGCTCTGAGTGTAGAATGCCCCCAGAGAAGCATGGGCGGGCGAAGGCCTAGAGGAGCCAAATCGGTAAATGAAAAGGGCGAGGACGAAAATGTCAACATGTTACTTGACTGCTTTAACCGCGGAATGACATACCATAAAACTCCTCCAAGTAAGTTTCACCTGCTAAATTTCTCTGCATTGCTTTTCCCACCTGCTAGTATATATAATTGAGTCCTAATGTATCCATTTGTAGGTAATCTAGTGCCTAGTTGCCAGTTGCCACCAACATAGGGCTATCTCGTTTGTTAATATTAGGCTCTTCTGTTGGTCACCTTTTTAATAATTCATTTAATAAAATTTTCTTGTAACAGTTGGCTTATGTTATTTCTTTTGATAAAGCTACTGAGACTCTATTTTCTGTGTACTCTGTTTTTAAGAGAGTCGATAAATTGTTTTGTAGTCATAAGCCTAATTGCCACTACAGAGGGTATCTCTTTTATAAATTTAAGTGCCTCTTTTGTCAGTTTTTAAATTTAATTTGACAAATTCTCTTTGGCAATCTGTGTTTAATTGACATCACAGAGGAGTAGATCTTTTGTTTTTCTGCTGGGTAATTTTTTTTCAATTTTGTGGATAATTTTTTATTTAGTTGACATCAAAGAGGGGCGTGTCTTTTGTTAAATTTACTAGACCTCTTCTGGTGAATTTTTAAAATTGAATTGACAACATCCATTTTGTGCGTAACCTCAACTTAGTTGCAACTGCAGAGGGGTAATTCTTTTGTTTAATATATTTAGCACCTTCTATTTGATGAGCACACGGTTATACTGAGAGGGGGGGACGGGGTGTGAATCAGTATAACGACAATCTTTACTTTTTCAAACTTAATACCATATTTAAAACTTGATCGTTAACAATAACATCATTTACTCAACATCAATAATCATGTACATGAGAAGAACACAATAACACAATATTTACGTGGAAACCCTAATGGGAGAAAACCACAGAAAATGAATGTTTTTATATAAATTCTTCTTTTTACAAAGTTTGTAGGCACCGACCTACTAGAGGCACCAACCCCTCAATCAATTCGTGAGCACCAACCCACTAGAGGCACCAACCCCTCATTCAAATTTCCACCTTATCAATGTTGCTTCTACAACGGATGATGGATAATCTTTTTCTCCACAAATTTTGTTATAGCTCTCTTCTTAAAGCTATTATAATCTCCTCAAAGCTGCTATAGATTGATCATAAATCTGCCAAGAATATGATCACAATCTCATCATATAAATCTGCTATAAAACTCCTTATATCCTTCTCATCAAATCTGCAATCTTATCTTGTCATTCTCTTCTTATCAAATCTGCTATTTATCGTTTCATTAATGGTCCTTGGTGTATATTCTTGATTATATTTGCAATACAACACACTCTTATTCACATATACTTCATTATTGATTCACTTCATGATATTTATGTACTCCATAGTATTTGAATGATCTCCATATATATATTCTATTTATTTGTAATGGACACCCCTGAATGCCCAAAAGACTAAACCAACTGCTGAAAGGAATTTTGACAAACAGTTTGCATCCAACTTCTTATTTCTTCGTTTAATGTTTAATTCCCTTATGACTTCCAGAAATGAGACATTTGTTTGTTTGTTTTATGTTTTGGCATAAACTTGAAAACACACAACATGAACAAGAAGGAAACTACAATAATATGCAATTTGGAAACTAACTACTGCTGGTAAAATATTATTTCAATAAGAAACAAATACATGGCAAGTTATCAACTCACGAATTTCTACAGCATTATAATGTTTCATCAAACGTTTACAAAATCTGCTGATACAGTGGTATGAATAGTACCCGTGAATAGTGTTGCGCTACAGTAGCGTGAATAGTGCCGTGCTACAGTAACATGAATAGTGCTGCGCTACAGTACTGCTATAATCTGCCCTCAAACGGTTCAATATCTTTTTGAAATCATTCCCTCAAAGTGACATAAGCACCGGACAAGGAGAGAGGAAGATAAAAACGAAACCCCCAATCTGCCTGTAGCTGAAAATGCACCCAATCTGCCTGTTAATGGAGCTGATAGCAATAGATTTCAAAGGCCAAACCCCAAGGGAATGACGTCTAGAATGTCACAAGAGAGGATAGACGTCCTCTAATGCCAAGAACGGATCTGCAACTCACACACCAATTTCTTCTCATATTCAACATATCTAATGAAGCCACAAACGCTTCCTTTTATTCTATTTCCAAGGGTCGACTCAACTCTAATGGGCAATGTGGGATAAAAGATGTGCAATATAAAACATATATTAAAATATCCCCTTATGTCTCCCTTGGGTACACATCCCCATAAAATAAATATTAAAGTAACACTTTAATATTTTACAATTAAATTAAATGTTACTTTAATAAAACTTCAAGCATTAAAATGTATTAGCAATCGGACTCCGAATAATGCGAGTGATAGCTTGTCGGAAAGCTCTCACCGAGGAGTATCAAATCCAATCACCAAAATTGGTCTCCACCGTGTCCTGCTGACTTACTAAAAATAGTAAGTATGCCTGAAACTGAGTAAATCAACTTCGTTTTGGCCCAAACTGGAAATGACTAGGCCAAAACACTCTAGGATCCCCTTAAACCCTTTGTTAGCCCTCAGGACCATGTAGAACAAGGTTAATGCACACACACTTGGTCAACTGCTAAGGTGGGGACATTACATTATTCCATCACTTCACTTCATTGTTCTTTTCTTCACTCACTCGTTCTTCTTTATTTATATATCATCTATTGCTCCACTCTTTTCTATTGATATATCTTCATTTATGCACTAGATCAACTTAAATTCTAACACTCTTCATTGCATTGCTTTTATTCCTCTTTAAATCTGTATATAATCTTCTATTCAAATCTGCATATATCACTTTATAGATTTCTGCTACTGCATATCATAAATCTGCACTTTTATGACTAATCTTTCAATAATTTACTGCTCTAAATCTTCTTCTCTTAGAATTATATTTCATTTATTCTTCCTGTTCACTTTTCATTATATTACAATTTTTGCACTTCATGTGTGGTTGGCTGGCAGCATGTTTGAAAACTCCAACTATGGTTGGCCAACATAATTATATAATTTTGAGATGTACGATTTGTGGCCTTTGGCCCAATATTTCCTTCATCAAAAGTATCTTATTCAAACGATCTTTTGACAACGATTTCTTTGACATCACAAACATATCTGACATCAATCCTTGCATCATAAAAATCCATAATCTTCTATCTTCAAACCTTACATCGAAGCATCATGACATCAACGACAACTTCCACATCAATGACAACTTCCAATTGTCTATATATTGTTGACATCAATGACAGCCATTTCTGTGATGAGCCACCACTCTGATGATTTGTTTCCACTTAATTTGTAGGTCTGATTTTTTTGTTTCAGTTTGTGTTTCCTCTTATGCTTTGAGTTTGTTTGCTAAAAATACTAGAATGATACATAAAGAGCAATTGCATACTACATGGTGGACTTCCTTGCTACCTTGCCATTTTGCAAACTATATGGCGGACTTGCTTGCCGCTTTGCCATTTTGCAAACTACATGGCGGACTTCCTTGCTGCCTTGCCATTTTGCAAACTACATGGCGGACTTGCTTGCCGCCTTGCCATTTTGCAAACTACATGGCAGACTTGCTTGCTACTTTGCCATTTTTGGTTTCTTCATGCTTGGGCGAATTTAGCACATGCCTGTCCATGCCTTAGGCAAATTTTTAGATTTTTCAATTTTTTTCCATTTCAGAGGTCTCTGGAGTTGATCCCGACATAACCATGACCTGCACATTTTCCAAAAATAGAAACCCTGCCAAAATAGAAATTTTTCCAAAAATAGAAACTTTCTAAAAATAGCCCCTAAAAAATAGGGAATCCAGAATGGGCTAAAAATGCCAAAAAAAGTTCCTAAAAAATAGGGGGTCGGGGTGAAAGCCCTAAAATTTAGGAGGTGTCAGAATTGACCGAAATGATAGTCGATCTTCGTCCACAAGGCCTTCTAAACACTTTTATGATGTCCGCGCACTGATTCGGGCTCAAAATCATTTCTTGACTCGGGCGACCCTTCAAAAAAACTCAAACACCTCATTGTAAAAGAAACATGGTAATTAGTAGTTGCGACGCCAAGGCAAAAAACCCAAAAACAAAAAAAAAAACAAGAGGGTCCCCATTTGCAATGGGGCGATTTGTGAAAAGGTCACAACATGTCCTATTTCTCCTATTGGTCCAACCATTAGTCATGATGGTGCAACCCAAACTCCTCCACTACAAGCGCTGCTCCTCTAATTGTGCTTTTACATCTGCCACCTTTTGAGTCAAAAGTGGGCCCTTTAATTCATCTTCGGTAGGGGCTTTGAACCCCGCCCCACATATGGTTATGGCATCAACCATATTTTGCCGAAAAGGAGACCTAAAACATGTCATAAATAAATTAATAAGTTACTTAGATAAGTATTGTAAAATGAAAAGTTTTAAGTTTTTAATTTTAAATTTGAATTCGATAATGAGATACATCTAGATTCTAAAATTTAAATATAAATTTTAAAACAATTAAACGAAAAAGGATTACCTAGCTACATGGAAGGGAATGGTGCAATAGTATCAAAAGTTTGCAATTGTTTTCTTCGCTGCATCATGTGCGTCCTTGTTCCAACCCATGCTCTCAAGCGATGGTTGGGGACCAGGAGTAGTGCGTGGTACAAAATATGAATCCACTCTAGATTTTCAAACTCTAGGGCCAATGCTAACACTCCCACTACCACTAGTAGTAGCAACAACACTAGGAGTACGCATAGTTGGTGCACTATGAAATATGCCGGCCAATTTTTTCATTTTATTACACAGTTAAATTCACCCATTAGCATTAGTGTAAATATAAACCAGCTGAATGTAACCCTCTCCTCTGATCAACCTAAATCCCAATGCGGGCAAGGTTGAGAGCATACACGAAAGGGGGTCATTAGTAAACTGAAACTTGCTGAAGTAATGATAAGAAGTACAATCACTCAACCACTTATTCAGCGGGAAGACTGAAGTGAAAGAACAATGCTGAAAGTAAAATGCAACTCGATCACTTTTCAGCGGGAGTAGGTTGACGGTTCAGCCGATCAGCAAGATGAGATAATGCAATTACATAAGTAACAGGCGGCAAGCCGACCTCTTCCACTTGTTTAGCGGGTGATACAGTAAATAGAAACTAGCTAAGACTGAACATGCCAGTCTCATCCACAGTCGTGGGAATTACAAGAATTATATCAGAATAAGAGAAATGCTGACAGTACTATTGTTCAGCTTACATTATATCAAAGAGAGCCTGCCAAACACACGTGATTAGAAGCAGTTTGATGCTGCAATAATTATAAATAACTTTCCTATACTCCACTAGACTTCTTGGACTCAAACCCACCCCCTATGACGAACTTCTGTAATCTGATATGACTGAAATAACACAGAACAGCAACCTGTTCCTCACTAAAATACTCATAAATTGCTCAAGTCTTCACCAAAAGTCATGGGGACAAATGCTCAAGACTCCTAGAGGTACGACGCCCATATCCCAATGCAAAAACTAATGCAAACCAGTCTAGTTATTTTATGCATGAATCCCAATGCAGCTCCAAAAAGTACGACCCTCAAGGAAGTACAATTTTGCCAAATAAAATCCAACTCTCAATTAAAAAATCTGAAACTTAACACAAGGGGTCGCCCCTAGCAGGGAAACACATTGAATCAATACCCAAAACAATATGATTTTTATTTCCAAACTTATGAGTAAAAACATGAATCAACTATGACAGAACAGCAATTGCAAAAATTGACTAAAATGATAGGAAACCAATTACAATGCAAAATAACTCAACTGAAATCAACCTCTCAACTAGTTGCTATCTTTCAAGCAAGAAGTCAAGCCTAGCTAGGGGGTATGCATTCCCCGAAGCACTCAGTCACCAATCCGGCAGCGTAACTTTGCATAAAACTCAAGATCAAAAAACATGAAGATGAGCACTCCCTTATATAACTTTTGAAGAGCATCCTAGAAGCTTCCAGAAGGTGCGCCAAAACTCAGGAGTCAACCAATTTCAAATTTCATGTTGACTTACCCTTCCTCAAGTTGGCGTCCCTTTTCACTCAGTGAAAAATCTCATTAAAATTAAAATTACTTTTCTCTTCTCAAGTTGGCGTCCTTTTTCCTCTTTGATAAATCATTAAAATTTCACATAATTCCTTGATGGGGCACCCACCCATAAATTCCCCCTTTTAAAACAACTTAAGTTATGACGCTAGACCAAGGGGTTATAATTAAAATAAAACATTATTTTAATTAAAAAAACTTATCTCTCCAATAACTGCACCCAGGCGTTGATTCTGACGCAACCAACTGAACCATCTGAAGAGGGAAGCCAAAAGCACTGAAGCAAACAGGACCACTGCCAGAAATAAAACTTACTAAAAATAGTAAATCCATGAATTTGCTCGGATCATCATGTAAGTCATATCAACGTGAAGCTCTCTGAAAACCCAAAAAAGAGTTGCCAACCAAACACCAAGATTCCAAAAGCACACTCCAACAAGAGCTGAAACATCCTCCTAGAATATAGGGAACCCTAATTTCTGCTTTCGAGTAGTCTACGGGTCACCAGGATAGACTAACGGCCAACTGCCAGGTCACTGCTAAGAAGGGGACATTACACACTAGCACAAGCACTAGCACTAGGATGGTACAAAGGCATGGAAGAAGCATCTCCAACACCACCAATGCTCACCAACTCCTCCCTCTGCCTCTTTTTCATTTCTTTTTGCAATTCAAATGTTTCTAATTGCACTTGCACTTCACGAACAATCTCAGGAGGTGCTTCAAGGAAGCCCACTGCATCATGGACGGGTATGCGTGCAATATGGTATTTCAATCTGTTTATGCCTCCATGATATATTGTTTTGCAATATTTACATTTTGCCTCTCCTTTTTTCTGCCTGACAAATATTTCAGCATGTTTCCAAGCAGGGTCTTTTCTGCTTGGGGTTTGAGACATTGTGAAAATATGGTTTGATTTGCAAATGAATGTGGCTGCAATAACAAGTAGGGTTTCTAAAATTATTTAAGTTGCATGTAGGGTTTGTAAAAAAAAAATGCAAACTCAAAAAAACAACGATTTTACAAATTACAATGAATTATTTGTTAAAAGAACACAAAAAAACCAATTAAAATCAAATTTTACCTCTTAGATTAGGCTTGAAATGCAATGCAAATTCCTCCCAATTGCTGGTAATGAGCTCTCAATGCACCTCCTTGCTGGTATGAAGGTTCCCAAATGATATTTGAGCTTGGATTTGTCTTCAACTGCTTGCTGGTTGCCCTACAATGAACTCTTCTTTTTCTTCACAGCTCTCTTTTCTCCTCCTATTTTGCCAAGTGAATTAAATGAAGTTGCTTTTAGGGTTGGGGAGATGATATAAGTGAAAAAAAAACCAAGTTAAACAAGCATTTATGTTTTTTTTTGCTTTTTTGCCTTTTTTGCACTGGCCGTGTCCAGGGGTTAGAACTCTTCTGGAAGCGGTGAGTCCGAGGAGTCCTGAGGACCCGGTAGGACTCAGCCGAGTCTGAGTCTGGGCTCCCAGAACTCGGCCAGGGTCACTCGGCTCGGGGCTCGCCGAGTCCTGGCAAGTTCGGGCGAGTCTCATTAGTATGGTTTAAAGTTTTAAACACACATTGCAGAGATAATTCTAATTATTTTCTTGACCTCATACAACTTGCTATGGTATCATATATCTGCAGACAGTATTCAATCACTCAGCCAAGAGTCTTCCATTCTCAATGCCACACACAATCTGAATATCCTCATGTCACTTGCTGGAACTGTGATATCAGCAGATTGGCATCTAAAAACACCAACATACAGCTCTGAAAACTGTGGTTTGCAGGCCCAATGAGATAATTTCTGCACTAGACCCTCAAATGTCAGAAGAAAAGAGAGGCAGCTGCAAAGAAGTCCATGACTGACATAAATATACACTTCCAGCTCAATAGAAGGTTGGCAGCCAGAAATGAAAACCAAAATCACTCCAAACTGACATACACTTTAACACGCAGCTCTACAGATGCAAATATCAAATCCTAGCGCCAACAATGAAGCCTTTAAATCACCCAATCATTCACTCATCTCCATCACTCAGCCAAATATATTATCCAGCTATGGTGTCCATCCTTCTTCTTATGCAAGCAATAAGAAATAACGATCTTCTACAATAATTTGTCTTGCCTGCAAGACTTTACAAATTATTTAATCTTCCTCCAATTATTCTCCTGCGTGAAACTTGTATGATTCCACCTGCAATTGGGTAGGGTAGATGTCTAACCACTGAAACCAATTCCCTTAGTGTTTTCATCCTATGGTTTGCTCAAGCTAGAAGCTCAAAATCCACAACAGAGAAAAATAAACAAGCATGAGCAAATGAGCTCTGAATTCCTCTTTTTATATTTTCCCATGGAACTTTCCTGAAGGGACTTTTTAATTTCCTGCTTGAAATATTTTATTCAAAACACCTTTATAAAGTTACTTTTAGTATTTTCCCTTTTTAATTCACTTAAGTCACTTTATAAAATTAATTAAAGTAAAGTCATGCATACAATTTTCTTTATTGGACGATTTTATTTAATTAAGTAATTTATTCCTAGATATTGCCCAAAATTAGTCCATGGGAATAAAATAGGGTAAATGGGTCATCTCTAGTAATAGAAGGGGGCATTACAAGTTTGGCTATGTAGGAAATTGCCTTGGTTAGTCCCCTAGGTGGTATATTTCAACATTCAACTATAGCCTTGGAAATTTGTGGGTGTGTGAAAGCACTAGAGTGGTGAGAGAGTGGTGTGTGCAGATTTGAACCTAAATGAATAAAACCTTAAGAGGAAAATCTAGCTATAGTGTTGTGTGTAAGTGTTAGAGGATTTAGTAGTGATGCAAGAACATCAAGGGTGTAAGAGCAATCTTGAATTAGCTAAAAATATTTTCTTTAAACTTTTTGTTTTGCAAGTATATGTATGTATTCCTAGGTGTTTGCAATCGTGTGTGTTATGTTCATGGCACCGCATCTCATCACATTTATGTTTGTTGGTACAGAGCTTCATGTCTATAAGAGTAGGCACAATCAACGGTCAATAAGCTATGTGACAATTAATTTTGAATATCTTTGATTGTGGTTGGGAACATAAGCTCTATCAAGTAGCCAAAATGTTCCATCCAACTTTCATGTGATTTTGATCTTGCATTTATTTATTTTATCTCAAGGAGCCTAACTAGATCAATATCGAGCTAATCATGGTATGATGGTATTTGTTTTGGGATTGCTGTAGTTATTTGAAACTTGTGCCAATCCTAATGCTACCTACTTCATTATGGGTTCTAAGAGGGGTCATATATGGAACCACATTGAATATTAAGACTTCTAGCTTGAACCACATCATAAATGGTGATTCTTCACATTACCAACAAACCTATGTGCTACATAAGGAAATGTGCCCAATTCTAAGGCCAACCAATGATCAAGTCATTTATGGGGTCAAGACTATTCATCCTATTTTATTTTCTTGTGATGGTATATCATTCTTCCATCCAATGCACATCATTCTTACATATACATAAAGATAACTTTTATATCATTTGAGGACAACGAACAACAAAGGAATTTATCTAGGAGAGATTGGAGAACAAAAGTTAGATTAGGTTAGTGAGATCGTTGAGGCCTATTTTGTAATCAAACAACTAATGCCTAGCATGTATCAAGCTCATGAAACTATTTTGTAATGAATTAATACATTTCAATTCTTTGTCATTTCTATTATTTTGTTATTTGTATTGGTTGAGTGTTTCAATTAGTTGCTTGGTTAGATAGTCCTTAATTAGAACCTCCAACCTAGTTTGCGTTGGTATCAAAGTGAAGGTTGGAAGAGTGTAATGTCCCCATTTTTGGGTTCTCTTCCTTACAGTTGGTTCTGACCTTCTCGTTGTGTGTCACCCTTATCAAAGGGGTTATTTGAGGTTACCGGCGAGCTCAGATGATCTAGAGGACTCAAATGGCACTTTTCGAAATTATTTCCGACTTTTGGTGTGTTCTCCAAGATTCTTGGAGAGAGCATCTATTTATAGTAAGTCACCCAGTTGGGTCCAATTGTCATTATTTATCATCGGTATCACTCTAGTGCAGTCAGTTTTCAATTCTGATGCTTTTCGACAATTTCTGCAAATCAGATGTATTAATGAGCTATAATTTAATTATTTTTACTAAGGTTGCTAATTTTATTAAAATAATTTAATGGGCACCTTAGTATAATAGCTTGTTGGAATGAGAATTGAAAGTTTTAAGTGTTGGACGCTGATAAAGTGATTTTATATTTTTTCGAAAGGCTTCTGAAAATGTTATAAAAGGAGTTTTGTGAGCTCATTTGCATATTTAGAAGATTGTTAATTTCTCTTGTGGAGATTTTTGCATGTGGCCAAATTTCTCATTTGGAGGGATGAAAACCTCGAAGGTTTCTTGACAGACGAAAACCTGGAAGGCAATTTGGTTCCAAATAGGGATCGACGGTGTGTTGAAGACTTTGCAAATGGGAACGAAAACTCTTGATTTAGATTTAGAGGCAGATCCAAGCAGGGTTCGTATTCATATTTAAAGAGTTGCATGTGGTTTCATTCATAAACTATGCATAGGTTTAATTGTTTGGAAAATTACAACATTGAGTGGAAGGTTTTATAATTACAATTTTGGTAAAGTCTTGCCAGGCAAGACAAAATTGTTGAAGTTTGGTTATGGTAAGACAAACTGTCGGAGTTTGGTTATGAATGCCAAGGATTAAGAAGTTGTAAAGATGAATGCTACCTAGATGGATGTAGAGTTTTCTAGATTACCATGTGAGGCAATAACTCATTAGAAGAAGGCGTTACAGAAGATGGTTGGTCAACTACGAACCTAGATTAGGCAGGTGAGTTTCTTTGTCTTGGATGTAATGTCCCCATATTTGGGTTCCCTTCCGTTGTAGTTGGCACCGGCCTTCTAGGCGTGTGTCAACTTTATCTGAGGGGTTATTTGATGTTACCAATGAGCTCAGATGGTTTAGAGGACCCGTATGAGACTTTCTAAACTTATTTTTAGCTTTTGGTGTGTTCTCCAAGATTCTTGAAGAGTGCATCTATTTATAGGTCACCCAGTCAGACTCGATTTTCAATATTCATCATCAGTATCACTTGTGTACAATCAATTTTTGATTCCAATGCTTTTTTACAGTTTTTCGCAACTTGGGTGCATTAATGGCTTTATTTTAATTATATTACTAAGGTTACTCAATATTATTTAAATTATTTAAAAAGCACCTTAGTGTCATAGCTCGTTGGAACCGGGATGGAAAGATTTAAATGTTGGGACGTTGATAAAGTGGCTTTATGTGCCGATAATAAAATAATGAAATAAATCACTTTCGGGGATATAAGGCTTATTTAATTAATAAAGTGATTTTATATCGAGTTTTCTGAAAAGTTCTCGGGAAATTTATAAAAGGAGATATGGTGAGCTCATTTGGATTATGTAGATTACTACATTTTTTGTGGTGAAGCCTTTGTGGTTTGGAGATTGAACTCAATTCATCTCAATACTTCTTGAGGACAAAAACCCTCTTGAAGAATATCATCCATAGTGGTGAAAGATCTTCCCTGGTTGATTGCCGATAGATTCATCCTGAGTCTATGCTAGTGCTTCATTGTTGTGATTTTTCAATTTGATTGGAAGGGCTTTATTTGCAGAATCTTTCGATAAATGATTTTGGAAGACAAGTCATAGGTATGATTGAAGATTGGAGAGAGTTACCGGAGGACAATTTATCTTTTATTTTCAAAGGTTTACACGAAGATTACAGGTGCCATGAATGGAAAAATGGATGCAGAGTGAGGAGACTATTTGTGTGTGATATCATTTTATGAATATGGAGTAGTGACTAAGATATTTGGGGTTGTGTGTGCTGGCTGCCATCTTTCTTGAGGGAGTCGTGGGTCTGTTTTGGAGTTATCTACATTTGTGTGAGGGCGTGGGGAGTCTGAAATTTCATTGTTATTGCTAGCACAGTTTCAAACCAACTTCTAGGCAAGTTTTGAGGTGGCGTTGAGGATGGAAGACTCTTGGCTAGTTAACCTGGGCGATTGAATATTGACTGCAGATATATAAGTTCATTGCAAATTGTATGAGGTTAGGAAAAATAATTAAATTTATCTCTACAATCTATTCTTATTGCAGCCACTACATATTTTATATTTTTGCATCTTTGTTGCAAATGGAATGTAGGACAAGTGTTTGTTATAATGCCTTTCAAGTATCATGAATGTTTATTGTATATGAATGAATTGCAAAGAGCATGTTATATGATTCTATTACTTACCTAAACACTTCGAAAGCAAACACATTCAGAATCTTCAAATAGTGAACCCCATGTCAAGTGTTTGACGAAATGCCAGAGCAAAGAAATCACAAGTTTTAAGAAAAAATTAAACTTGGGTCGTTACATTGGATGATTGCACATAGAGTTTCCAGTCGCCAAAGCTTAGCTAAGCTAGGTGTATTAACTCAGAGGCAAGGTGTGGGAATTTAAGCTGATTTAGGAATGGCGTCTAAACTGTTGCTTAAGTTAGTGTGCTGGGCGCAAAGGTGATAAGTATTTGTCTTCATTAATTGCTGGGCATGACTTTTGTATTTGGCTGGGTGTGTTAATTTCTTGGAGATATATGGTGCAAAAGCCCTCAAGTCCTTGTTGCTGTCTTGCCACAGTAAGGCGTGATCTCTTTGAGGAATTCGTAGCAATAACAAAGGTATTGTAAACCTTGTGAAGTCTGATTTTATATCCATTGCTGGTACTTCCTTGGACAGATTCCTGGACCAGTGTAGAGGGGATTGGCACTGCTGAAATCCTTTGTGAAGGCTTAGTGTAACAGCTGCAATCATCTATGCGTATTGCAACATTTTAAGAAAGGCAGGATAAGTAAATAACTATATTTCTTTACCTTTCTATTGAACAAAAAATATACCTACTGTTGCTTCCATATTCAATATTGAATATGTGGAAAGTGTATGAATGTACGAGTCATGATATTATACTTCAGACCCATGTTACATTTTACAACAGTAGAAAAAATATTTTATAATTTCCCTTACATACAAACTGTATGACAAATTGTTTGCTTAGTAACATTGAGGAAAAACTGCATTTTTTTGGGGGTGGTATCTTACAATGAGTTAGTTGGTTGAAGAGTAAATCTTCTAACGAGTGTCGGATAGAAGGTTTGTAATGTCCACCCCAATTTTTTTCCAAAACTTCACCTATTAGCATTAGCCAAATAATAATGATAAGCAATTGAGTAAAACAACCTTCCACTTTCTGATCACCCGGATCCTAATGAGGGCAAGGTGAGAGCATACGGTGGTAAGGTGAACATTGCATTAACTGAAAATCATCCACTTATTCAATGGGGTGAGTGATAATCAAAACCAATTGAAAGCAAATACCTTACATTTTCTGATCACCCAGATCCTGATGTGGGCAAGGTGAGAGCATATGGTGGTAAGACTTACAATATTGAGCTTCTAAGTAAAACCACTTATTCAGTGGGCTGAGTATGTAAATCCAAGTGCATGAAATGAAACCATCCGCTTATTTAGTGGGAATTACAACAAAGCAAGAAAGCACTTGGTGACAAGCCGACCAATCCAAAGAAGATCCTCTGCTTATTCAGTGGGTATAAACATAAAAAGTAAAGGATGCTCAATCACTTATTCAACGAGAGCACCACTTATTCAGTGGGGTAAGTAGCAAATAAGTACAAGAGCTAATCACCAATGGCACTACCAAAGGTGTTAAAAAGGAGCTCAATACAAAATGTTCCAGAATGTTGTAAGCTACTGTTACACTATGAAAATGATGATAACTTGCTTCACAACTCCCCAAAATATTACCCCAACATGAATATAAGTAACCCCCAACAAAATTTAGCAATGATACCTCAATAGAAAGACCTCCAAAGGATTGTAGAAGGTCTGATAAGCTGCTGCTACAGGTCTGACATAGAAATTTCAGGTCTGATATGGAATGAACAGCAGACTGGAATGCCAACCAGCAACTCCCCAATTGACACAACTTCACCAAATCGCTATAGAAACTCTTCCCAATGCTTGCAAAGCCAATGTATATGCTAGGCGCCAATCTGTAGACAAGTTTGCAACCCCGAAGTGAAAGGACAACAGCAATAATCATTAAAATACCATCATGCCAAGCTGTACAGCCTAGCTAGAGGGGTGACCAGCTAGGAAAAATCAGAATCTCCTTCTAAAAATATGCAATTTTGAGCACCCGGGCACCCAAGGCCTAGAAATCCATTAGTCCAATACCCACAAAAAGATTTTCAATGCCCAAATCAGCATGAGCAAATAAGTGGTACAGCTGGGCTATGAAATGGTACGGACCAACAACAACAAAGTCTGAATTATCACTCTAAAAATGCTCCTACTACGTTGCAAATCATCACACACACCAAAAAGCATATCTAGAAGACATCGTACAAATCTAAAACTGATAATGAAAGGAAAACCATCACCAAATAAGCTCAATGGTAACCCCTGTAATGGAGCTACTCCAACGTCCAGCTAGGGAGTGTCTTGCAATTTTGAAACTGAAGCCAACAACCTTGAGGGTTTGTGTCCTCAAAGCCCAAGGATTCTCACCGCAATTCGGCAACACTTCATTATCATAAGATTGCATAATCCAAATGAGAGCAAGAGGGGGGGGGGGGGTATAAATAAGAATTAGGGCTCCAAATTTCAAATAGCTTTTCCCTCCAAATGGGATGCCATCTTTGGGAAATGATATTTGATTTTAATTTTTGCTTAAGTCCTTCTTTTGGGTGTCTAAGTTCAATTCCCCCTTTTAAAACAACTTTAAGTCATTCCTCCTAGGCGTGGGGGTGAAAAAGTGAACTTATAACTTAAGTTATATTTTGCCTTTTGAACTCTAAAGATGGTGGATGCACAAATTGCCAAAAATATCAAGACTCCAACAACTGAAATTGCCACTACTGCCATAAATAGAAATCCTGCATTGAATTGCTGCCAGGACCACTACCAAAAACATCACTTACTAAAAATAGAAAATTGCTAAAAATAGTGACTCCAAATGCCAAAGTAGCCCAAATTGAGATGTTGTGACTTACTGAAAATAGTAAGTGTTAAAAGTAGACATTGCTAAAAATAACAATTTTGCCCACCAAGGATCTCAAAAAACCTTAAAAAATCTAGAAAACACTTTGACAAACCATTGCAGTTACCCCTTGAAAGTGTTGACAAGAATCCTCTAAGAATCTTGGAATCCCTTGAAATGCCTCCGAAAAGCCTACAGGACTGCGGAAATAGGCTAATGGTCACTGAAAGCTTAGGATTAAGTAGGGAACATCACAAGGTTCTTGTTAGGTTGGTTGTAAATGGATCATTGAACTAGAGGTAGTTTACTCTAGATCTGAAGAGGCCTCCAAGAAAGATGGATAGAGGCCAAGGTGTACTCTAAATTGTGGAAATAATTGAGAAAATGGTTAATATAATGAGGAATGTCTAGATTCAATTGGATGCAGTAGAAGAGGATAAAAGAAGACGCATTCTTAACCCTAGAGCTGATGATAGTGATGATGGATTGGATAATGGACTAGTTGAAGATATCATGATGGATGAAGAAGAAAAAGATGAAATAAGGTTGAAGGTTATTTGCAAAATTGGTAAGAAAGCTGGAGTTAATTTGCCTAATTATTCTAGAGTTGATTGATAATTTGAATCTTCTAGAGTTGATTGATTGGATTACCAATTTTAAGAATATTTTTAGTATGACGAAATTGTTGATCTCGATAGAGTGAAGTTTGCAAAGACAATTGAAAGGTCATCTTGCTATTGGATGGAAATAAATTCAATTGGAAAGGAACAAAAAAGGTAAGTCTAACATCAAAAACTGGGATACGATGGTATATAAATTAAAGTCTAAATTAGTTCCTACAAGTAATTAGTTGGATTTGTTGAAAAAGTTATAAAATATGAGATAAAAAGATCTAAGCATAAAAGATTATATTGAGAAATACTATAAGTTGACAATTAAAGTAGGTCATCATGAAGATGATTAAGAGGTGACGACTAGATATATCAATGGTTTAAGGGGATCAATCCAAGAAGAGTTGAGCATGTTAACCATTCAGCCTCTTGATGAAGCATATTAGTTTGCTCTAAAATTTGAAGATAAGTTGATCCACAAATTTTATAATAGATAGAATAATGTTATACCCAATCCAAAACTCAACATTTGTACAACTTGATACATCTCTGATGTTGAATTTTTATATTTTTGTGTTAAGATCCATCATAATTGTTTTCGGTCAAGTGGCAAGGTTGGCGTGTCAAATTCCATTATTTCTACTAATGAGTTTTTGTATATCGATTTTGGTTATCTATGTTTCAAGATTGAAATGAATAAGCTCCTAACCAATGATTTGGAGCTCCAAGTGAACATATTGGCAAATGGAAGGATACAAAAATAAGACAATTATTTTTACAAAAGGAGTAGCATGCACCAAGTGAAAGCAAAAAATTTCAAAGCTTCTATAGACAGTAACTAGGCACACACCTTAAAATTGGGTACAAAATTCAATTTTTTAAAAGTTTATGCATAGATGCTTACTTGATAACAAAAAGGTGCCTATGCAAGGTGATTATTAAAGTATGGACACACATTATAATAGAGACACAATTGGGATTTTTGAAGTCAAAATTATAGTTACACTAGCTACGGACAAATAGATTAGGACAAATGACCAAGAAAAGTTAAAAGATCGTGCAAGAAAACTCTCAATGATGCACACAAAAATGAGGGCATGAAATAAAGTGTTTCTTGTAAAAAATTGAGGGTTTGATATAGTTGTGTGACATTGTTTTGGCATGAAAGAATTTTGGTTTGTTTAAAATTGTGTGACAATAGCTAGATTCATGGGTTGGAAGGGTTTTATTGTGTTTATAGATGCACACTTAAGTCAAAGGCACACGAATAAAATGGAAATGTTAAGATTTTATTGAAAAAAAAGAGAGGTTCGAATCATCATATAGGTGCACATTGGGTGTATGAGTACACACCTCATATAGAAATTTTTGCCAAGAATAGCATAGTCGAGTTGGACCCTTTCATATTCAACTGTCCAAGTTTGTAAAAGAAAGAAACCTCTCTTAATAAGAGGTAGTGGCACTCCATACATGTTTGCTTTTTCAAAAACCAAAAAGCAAGTCTTCTATAAATACTAAGAGGCATTTGTATTGAACTCAATGTTAAAATAATTGTCATTGATGTCAAAGCAAAGAATGAGGTTCATTGTAATCATCTCCAAGGCGACCTTAATGGATTGAAAACGCAAATGGATTGAAATTGCAACTAGATTTAAAGACCATGAAGTCGAACTAATTCATCTAATTAATTCAGTTTGAACTATCCACAAAGCTCGAAAAATATCTTTGACAGATCGGAATTTCCAGAAATCGATTAAAATAAATATAACCGATGCTTGTTAAAGTGATAACACAATATGTCAAACCCAAAAGACGTGTTTGAAAAGATCTAATCCGATTCACTAAGGGATGGATTTCTCTTAAAAGACATGTTCTTCAGTAACTAAAAGACGTGCTTGTTGGTTAAGAAGTGACTCCTCCAAACATTGTGAGTTTCATAAATTTATTCATTTATTTTCTGAAAAGACGTCTTTTTAAGATGTGGCTGAACTAAACAAAAAGACGTACCTTTAAAGAAGTGATCTAATCAAAAAGAAATTTGAAGTTAAGAAAAGACGTGTTTCTTTGAAAGAGAATTCGATCTGCTGAAGGGATACATTTAGAATCATGAAGGGATACATTTAATTTGCTGAACAAATATTGAATCAAACTAATTCGATTCAAAATCATGAAAAGGCAGAACTCTTCAGAGAGGTGTGTTTTATGAAAAGGCAGACTTCATAAAGGGTACAAGTTTAGTTGCATTCTTTCATAAGAAAGGTGCAACTCTTGAGCATCATTTATAAAGAACATCCAATCAAAACAGAAAAGTGTGGTTGTTGTGTAAGAGAGCAATTCTAAGTCTGAAGTCCCATCTCCTTGTGTTGGCTAAGAGTGAGATCATTCATCACCAAAGGCAGATTGGAGGATTGGGATACCGCAGGTCAGATTAAAGGCATCATCTTGCAACCATCAAGTCAAGGTTGGTGCCTTGCATTAGGGGCTGGTGTTCCTTGTAGGTTGGTGCCTACTTTGAAAATATTATTTCAATAAAGTTGTGTCAATTTGGGGAAATTGATTCATATCAAAAATTGATTGTAAAAAGTTCCAAAAGATTAAGAAATAAAAGTTTGTGATTGATTTACTGATTCACCCCCCCCTCTCAGTAAATCTTTTGTGCTCTTCACTCAAAATTCTTACTAGGATTAAAAGAGCACTAATATTTTTAGAGAGGAGGCATCACTCAGTTTATTAGGAGAATTTTTATATTCACTCATTCACATAAAAACAACACTAGTGATCTCAACCTTAGTTTTGATGAGCACAACATTATACTGAGACGGGGGTGAATCAATATAACAACAATCTTTTACTTTTCAAAACTTAATTAACCATAGCAAAGGCACACATGCAAGATCTAGTAATTAAGAACACATGGCAAACACATGATTTACGTGGAAACCCTTGCAAGAGAAAACCATGGCAAAATATTGCCTATATATTGATCTTCTTTGTAGGCATCGACCTACGTCTTTTACAAATCTTCTTTTTTAGATCTGCTCTAATTCACCTTCATAGATCTGCTCCTACATCAAAATCTGCCTTTAGAATCTCCTAAAAATCTTTCATAAATTCTGCCATAAAGCTCTTATAAATCTGCTCATATGTCTCTTAAAATTCTGCTCATATGTCTTCAAAATTGTGTACTTATATGCCTTTTAAATCTGCTCCTTGTACAGATGATATTCAACGAATTGCTTGCTTTCAAATGGACTTTCAAATCTTTTCAAATACCTTCACCAAGGGGGGCGACTTCATGAAACAACATATCATTTACAAATGGATGCAACACCTTGTTTTATATGCACCCCTTCACCTTTGTCTTGGTTGCTCCAATAGGGGTCGACCCCTATAAAATATATTTGATTATTTTTTATTTTCAAATTTAACTCCCCAAAATGGGGCGCACCAATAAGGGTGTCGGCCTCAATGTAAAAACTAATTTAATTTAATTTTGAAATCACCACATGGGAGCATTAGGAATCTAAGGGTTAGACCTTAGAAATAGATAAAATTAAACTTTTATTTTCCTTTATGAGGTCGGTGACTTCATAGAGGGCTGCTCATAAACACATTCAAATAATCTTGATTTTGATATGATTCACTTCGTTCCTCAATGATTTCTCTTTGCCTTCGAGTTCCTTTGACATCAATGACAACAATTTCCAAGAAGTTCTTCTACACTTGTGTTGGTGTGTGTTTTGAGTACGCCACCGAACACAGAATAAAATGCCCAAGGACACTTTATCCTCTCTTGAAAAGTTAATGTGAATGCAGTTAAGACAGTGCAATAACTCCAATGTTTCTTTGGTCAGGTCATGACATGTGGATAAGGCCAGTGGGTGTTGTGATTTGCTGGTAATCACAAGGGGACTTACGCTAAGATCTATTTGCAAGTTTAGGACTTAGACAGTTTTGTCATTGAAAGCTCTTTTGATGGGTATTTCAGATTTCCAAAAAAATGCAAAAAGGCAAGGGTTTAGAAGTCTAAGCTACTCCTAAGAACTCAAGAGACGACAGTGACTAGATAAAATAGGGTAACCACACTTTGTTTCCACAACTACGCAAAGCGGGTGCAATCTTCAACGGAAGTGATAATAATTTTCATGTTTGAGTTGATAATTAAAACAAACAGAAGTTAAGCATCCACAAATTACTGGCTCAGGCTAGCTTTACACATCAAATGCAAATCATCCATTCGACAAAAGTATGAGCTAAATTTTATCCACCACTGCTATCAAATCTATCATTCACTAACCAACATATAAATCAAATACTAATCTAATTCTATTCTAAGTGTTGAAGGAGAAATATGAAAACCTTGCACACTACTTGAAAATAAAAGTGGTTCTTAGCAAATCATGCACAAGAGCTTTTATAAACGGAAATAGTTTTGTCGCAACAATCTTATACAACTCACTTCACCAATTGTAAATGAGAGTAAACAAGTTTATGTAGAGTTTACAAAATTGAATAAACGGCTCAAATTAAAAATGAGCCAACATCCAAGATTGAACAATTAAAACCCTAATTAGGGTTTCCCAAAATGACTTCAGTAAACAGAGAGTTGACAGGGTGATATTTTCAAGGAATTACATCCCGATCCTCCCGCGTTGCCGTGTGTTCGATGAATCTGGACACGATCAAGGCAACTTCATCCATGGTGACCTGAGGAAGCATTCAGATCCTGAATTCCAGTCCGTCCACACTCTCGGCGCATCTGACGAAGGTATCCTCCCACTCTGGCTCAGTCTTCTCAAAGGACTCTCGGATGCTTAAGAAGTTCGCCAATTTGGCCCAGTCCTACTTCAAGATGGGTCCAGTGATGGCAAAGATGCTTTCTTGGACCTTCCCTTTCAAAACCCCTAACTGCAGGTCATTCTCTCGTAGAGCCTCCTTATCCAGGATATCGGCAATCATGTTGAGAATTCTGGCCTGAACTTCTTTGACCTGCTCTTCCAGCTTGAGACCGTCAATCTTTACCCTCTCCAAGACTTCCCCTCGTGCCGTTAGTGCCCAATACCAAGTATGGAAGTCATAGGTTGCACCTGCTGCAATGATGCTTCCGTCTATTAATTCTTGCTTCGGAATCCCTTTCAGAATCCTAAGGCAAGGAATGATCCTATCCTGCACATCTGGAAGGCTCTCCCATACTTCCGCCAAAGCGGCTAGTCTAGAAAGCAGTGAAGTGGCCTAACCGTAAACTAAGGTCAATTTTTCCATGAATGTCTCAGCTTCCGTGCCCTTGATTGCTATCCATTCTTTGGCCTCTTGAACTGTGACCCTGTTTTCTTCCATCTCCTTGGCTACCTCCTGTGAAGAGTTTTGGAGAAGAGGAGCTGCCGTGTTATCCTGATCAAGTGGCTTGATCAAATGCTGGATATATTCTTTCAAGCGCTCAATTTCTAATTGGCACTCTTTCCTCTTGGCCACCTCTTTCGCCAACCTTGACTTGATAGTGGACACAGAATTGTCCAAATCTTCAATTTCTTGGTCCTTCGTGGTTGGACCCAAGTCAATAGTGGTGATGGCGTAATCCTGAGGGGCTATGTCCTCCTGTGGCTTGTCCACTGTAGGCACGGCAAGCTGTATGGTTCGGTTGCCGGCCTCATCTCTCTGTATGCTTGAGAATTTCTTTGCCGGTTTCTTGACTGTAGTCTGCGTAAGTTTGGCCAAGAAGTCCGTAGTGTCATCCTCTTCTGGCTCTTCCACTGGCGCTTGTACTTTCAGCCTTTCCCTCAGCCAGTCCGGAATAGTGGGTTGCTCCACGCCATCTTCCTCCGGTATGTTTTCTCCACCAGGAACGTCCAAAATTCCCCTAAGGGCTGAAATCATTCCTTCTTGGAAATCCTCATTTTGGGTGTCCACATTGTCATCATCGGACTCCAATATTTCCGTGCCTGTGGGAGACAGTGGTGCATCATTGTCCGGCTGAGGTTCCATATTACCTTCAGGAATCGGAGAAGGATCCCTAATGTCGGTCAGTGAAGCATCGACAATAGCCAACATCTCTTCAATATTTCTCGATGCAGCAGATCGTGAAGGCTTTAGTTTTGCCTGCTTCTGAACTACTCCTTACCCACAGCTATCTCCTTCCTTTTCTTGGAAGTGGTGGCCTCTATCATCTCTACGCCCTGGGATGCGTCTGCATTGGAAGAATAGGATTTCGCCTCACTCAACATATCATAAGTCAAGGTTATCCTTTTTCGTCTCAGCTCCTGAATCTGTTGATCAACCCACCACTATGTATACTTGATGACAGGTCTCATCAAAGTATTCAAATCGGCATGCTCGGGTTTTGACCACCTGACCGCCGGCAAAGGCAAGCTCTCATCAAGGTGTGGCTGTACCTGTTGTCCATCTTCTTCCAACTGATCCGGCACTCGGCAAAGTTCTGTTGCCCTGATCAAGCTGATAGGCAGTCTAGACCACATCCTTCTCCTAACTTCAAAATCATCTGCAGCATCAGCCCAGAAATCCTCCAGCTCAACCCTATGCTTGTATCTCCTTCCATCGACCGTCTTGATGTGATGATGCGGGTCGAAGTGGCTCCTAGACGGATAGGTAGCAAAGGGGTAATGCTGTATCTCGAGCCTGGCACTATCTGCTGCCTGCGATGATGGACAAGACTCTAGCATGTTCCCTATAAAGAAGGGAAAAGTTACTGCCGCCTTTTGCTTTGTCCTTTGGAGGCCTTGAAATTCCTCTAGTTGCCTTAGTACTTCCAATAGGACCATCTTGTTAGTTGGGAAGATGGGAAAACGGTATGGGCTCCCGGTGAATCCCTGGATTCTGATGTAAGTATATCATGGATACTAGATAAACCAAGATCCATATTTGCCAATCAGCTTTTTGGCCTCAGGAGTCAGCCGTTGATGCGTCCCTCCCTGGAGTATCCTTGTGATATACATAAGGAAGGCGTCATGAGCTCGCCTGAAGTGTGCCTTCTCTCTCAACTGTAGCTGTGGATAACAGTCATATGCCTTCAACTCGTTTGATCCACTGCCGACCGTGCCTTTGCATATCAAGCCTGCATACTTGTAAGCCCTAGCCAACATATAGATGACATAAGAACTCATATAAAATGTTTTAGTTTTCTCCAAGTTGATAAGCTGCTCGTGGAGGTTGTCGCTTATCATTCGTGACCAGTTAAACATCTTTACGCCCTCTGTGATGTCCTCAATAAAATAGTACATCCACAGCTCGAACGGTGCTGTTGACATGTTTTTTATGACAACACCAACACAGAATAAAATGTCCAACGGTCACTCTCTTCCCTCTTGATCAAAGTATTCCGCATGCTAAGATTGCGTGAAAGTTCATGCGTTCAACTCCAAGGTTCCTTTTATTGCGAATAGACTTAGTTGGTTGATGTGAATATGCTGGGTATTCCAAGGGGACTTACGTAATTGTTCAACTTTGAAGAAAGGATTTTCAAATTTCAGGAGATTTGTCAATGAAGCTTGGGTTCTTAAACTAACCGGATAATACTAAATGTAAAAAGGATATAGGGATTAGAGATGCTACCATCTATTCCTAGAGGGTGGAGGACGAGGATCGACTTAAACAATCTTCAAACTAGACTTTGCTTTGTCTCCCTTCGGACAACTATGACAAAGTTGGTGCAATCTTCAAAGGATAAGAAATGTGTTCAAATTATGACAACATGTACATACCATCACAATGATGCATATGGACATATGAGCCACAATCGAAGTTAAGTGCCGATACTCCAGTTGACCACGCAAGGCGAACTTATCATCAGCAAGCCCGCTAGTGGTATGGACGAAAGAAGATATGCTCAAACCCAAAATGCCACACTCCACAATTAACAACTACTTGCATAAAAATGAAGTCTACTACACTCAATCTACTTGAATCGGAAAGATGAAAGGGCCTTGCTAGCTACTCATAACAAAAGAAGAAATCACCAAGCAATGAAACTCTTTGTATTATGAAAAGTGTTCACAACAACCATTTACAAAACTTTCAAAGGGAAAGTTTTCCTTCCTTTTCAAACTAAGCTATCTTCTAAGCTATCTCTCTATCTATTCTAACTTATATCCTCTATACTCTCTGATCTAACATCTACTTCTAATCTACTTGCATTACAAATGAGGGGAAATGCCCCTTTTATAGCTAGCCCATTTCGGCAGACGGTTCAGATTGAATTACAATGAAGGGCTCAGATTGAGCCATTTATGCCCTAATTAGGGTTTTTTCCCTAAAAACCGCCGTTGAGAGGAGTGGGGCAATAAATGCACAAAGATTCTTCACTCCCCATTACGAGCAATTAATGCCCACTATCTTCTTCTAGAAGATTCTCGTCTAGAAACGCGTTCCCACTGTTCTTCTTTGCCAATTCTGTTGCGTTAGGAGGAGGCAAGCACACAACAACACTTGGTTCAAACCCTCCTTGCAAAAAGTTCTTCTTCGTTAAGTCCTCCTGTTGCTTTCATTCCTGGATGCATTTCCCTCTTGTGACTTTCACATTTCTCTAGCCCATTGCCTTGGGCGCATTTGCCTCTTTAGCATCACGTTCTTAGTGCCTTAGACAAATCTTCACTTTTGTTTCCTTTCCAAAGTTGTAACATCGTCCAGCTTCATCACTTCAAGTCCTTACGCTTAGGCTCCAGTGTTCATCCTGCAAAACAGAAAGAAAAGCATCAGAATGCTTATAATATAAATTCACTTTACTTACCCAATTCCCACGTTCTGACTTCCAAGGTCTGCTTGACCTCTGAGCTTCACTTCATCTTCAACTTCTTCTATGCCTTGGACAAATTTCATCTCTACCTTGAGAGTGTATTTGACCTCTTGAGCTTTATTTTATCATGCCCCAGAAAATTTATCCCTTAGAGCCTTAGGAAATTTGCTAGACGGGTGCCAGGCTGAAATCTCTACCGAAACAACACGAGCAAGGTGTGAAAGAACCTCAAATCATCTCCCAGTGAGAAATATCCAATACCCAGAAGAAATTTCCCCTCAGAAATCATCGTTTTCGTGTGTATCCAAACGAAGGGGTACATTTAATTTTTATTACTTTTGAAAAATAATAAAATTTGCTAAGGTTGATTCCATTTTATTCTGGACATATTCCACACCTGTAATCTCCATTTTCCTGCCTTAGTATTTGTCATTGATTTTCCTGAGAAACTTCCTTGTTGTCCCCGGCGCATTTCATGTGTCATGAGGTAATTTCCAACTTCATCTCTGCCTTAGGCGTATTTTCTTTTGCCTTGCAAAATGCCTTAGACAAATTTTAATTTCAAATCACCCATGAAGGGCATTTCACCCCATGCATTTATTTTTACTTTATCTTTCCACGTCTAGACTTCCTTGTCTTATATCTCCCTTGGGCACGTATTTTTGTGCCTACTTCAACTCTTCATGCCTTAGCATTTTTCTCTTCTTGGTATCATCTCTTCTAGGCTTTGGCGTATTTTACCTAGGGAGCCTTTTACTTCCTACGCCTTAGGATATCCAACCCAACCTCCTTATGATGGGCGCATTTGAGGGGGCCTCAACAAATTTCAATGCCTTAGAAACATTTTTAACATCCTTTTATTATGGGCGCATTTCCTAGGTGGGGGGGAAAACATCTTGGGCGCATATGGAGGTGTGAGAAGGAATTCTTCAAGCTTGGGCGCATTTCACCCTATGAGGGAGAAATTTTTATACTTGGCGTTTTTCCTCATCAACTTCTCAGGCCTTGGCGCATTTCACCATGTAGACTTCCATTCTTGGGCGCATTTAGCCTAGTTGACTTCCACATGTGGGCGCATTTTGCATGTGGACAAGGAACTCATGGGCACGTTTCACCTAATGTGTAGGAACTTCCTTGCCTTAGGAAATTTCACCCTTGCCTTCTCACGTTTTTCCTTTCTTACTTTGTAGCCTTGGGCGCATTTAGCATAGGGAGGAGGAACTTCAAATATGAGGGCGCATTTTTCCATGTCAACCTCCATCTTCAACCTTGGGCGTATATGGCACATGCTACTTCCACTTTGATGCCTTAGAAACTTTTCTCAAATGACCTCTTCATGCTGGGCGCATTTCACCTGCCAAGCTTCCATTTTATCTTACTTAGAAACTTTTCCAACACCTATCACAAGGTGGGCGCATTTAGGGGGGTGTGTAGGAATTTCCCAACACTTAGAATATTTTTAAACATCCTCCCTCTTGCTGGGCGCATTTCACCTAGTGTGGAGGAAATCTTATCAACTAGGCGCATATGACATAGGGAGAAGGAAATTTCCACGCCCTTTATGACCTTTCACCTCCCTTGGGCGCATTCACCATGGGGAGGAGGAAAATGAAGGCGCAAATGAGGGGGAGTGAGGGGATTCCCATCCCCATGGTGACTCTTCACCTCCATTAGGCGCATTTGAGCATGTAGACTTCATTTTTGACTTGGAAGTTTTCTCTTCTTAGCTGGGCGCCTTCAAGGGTATGAGCCTCTGTTTTGCCATACTTAGCAAAATTTTCATGCCTCTGCCTTCACATTCTATTTTTAGTAAGCCCTTGCTTTTCTGACTTCCATAGCTCCGTTTGTCATGAAATTTGCTAGGCGTGATCCTCATCGCCTACTTGACCCGTTCACACCCGCCTCTTGTGCTGACCTGCTATTTATAGTCGTGTTCTGGAGGTGACTTACTATAAATAGTAAGTGCTCGGATTGCGCCCAAATTTTACCAGTGGATTGTCTGAACGATGCTGATCACAGTGGGATATCTTCATTTTTCAAAACTCTGGCCTTTTACCCTACTTTTTAGGCATCGAAGCTGGAAATCCTAATCTGTCTTGCATGTGCCTCGAACGGTCTCTGTTTGACCTCATTTTTGTTGTATGCTGCTCTGTTCATGATATTGACGTGTCGGGTGGCTGCCGGAGTGAAACTGCTATTTATAGTAAGTGCCTGGAAAGTGGCCAATTTGAGGTCGGATGAGTTTGCATGCCACAATGCCCGTGGGATCTCAAGAAACCTAGAAAAACCTAGAAAACTGGTCAACGTTCCGGCACTAGCTAAAAATAGTAAGTCCCTGAAAATTGACTCATTCCGTTTGCATGTCACACCATTGCGAAGCTCTCGCAAAACCCATATGGAATATCTGGACATGCACTGAAAATCACTGCCTGCAAACCCTAAAAATAGCCTCTGAAGGTTGTACTCTGAAAGTCCTCATCTCGGTTTGCATGTTATACCGTTGCAAAGGTTTTGAAAAACCCAGATCCATTCTCCAGTCATGCATTGGAGAATTGTACGTTTAAATCCTGAAAATGGCCTCCGAAGGCCGAACTGCTAAAAATAGCAAGCTGTTTGATTCTGTTCAAATTTTATGTGCAAGTACCTTGGAGTACCTCGGACGTGGTGGAATAGTTAGAATTCCAAAATCCTGATGAAAAGCTCCCAGATTAAGCACTTACTAAAAATAGTAAGTTGTTCGATTTCAATGAAAACTCAGTGGGAACCTGTTGGAAGCCTTCTGATAGCAATGTTCAACTCAGATGTCAATTAGCCAACTCAGTTCAACTTCAAACTGTCTTGAAGAATGAAACCCTAATTTCACAAACAACCAAAATTTCCATTAGATCAAATGATAGGATATCCCCGAAAGGACAAAAGATCGGAGAGAGAGAGAGAGAGAAAACAACCCAAAAAAAATCAAAAGCCAAAAGACCAAAATGGAGCAAAAATTGGGGGTCCCCATTTGAATGGGGCGATGTGTGAAAAGGTCACAACAGGTGCCCCCAAAGGACTGCCTGCTATCCTGTTCAACATGATGATGATGTCCCCATAGTCCTCTTTGAAGTTTGTGCGTAACAGCTTCTTAGGCATCTTCCTGAAAGAAGGTCTTGGCTTATCCAACCATGCCTTGTTGAGGTTGGCGGCACAAAGGTCAGGCTCTTTATCATATAGCCTCTGGGCGTCCTCCTTAGTTTTGTAGACTGTCTTTGGATAGGTAGGAATGCCAAAGGCCTCCTGTATGGCCAACTCTCCCAGATGAGCTAACACTCTCCTGTCGGGTGCCACAATCTGCCTGGATTCAACATTATAATGAAGTGCACACTCCACCATTAGCTCAGCACACTCAAGTGCAGGCGGGAAACCGGCAGCTTGAAAAATTCCATTTCTCACCATTCTCCTGGCGGCAGGCATTGGTAAAGATCCATTGTGCCCCTATATTCTTCTCTTGAATTCATCGAGGTCAATATGGCCGAGATTGGTGTTCGAGATGTTTTTCCATTTTGATTTTATTTTGATCTCCGGCTGTGATCCCTTGCTTGCGAATTTCATCTGTGCTTGCCTGGACGTCTCTGCTTGATCGACCATCAACCTGCAAGTACAAAATACTTAACATTAATACAAGACTTTTTAAAAATTAATTTACTCCGGGGTGTTTGTTGGATAAAATCGCACTTTCAGCTTGTTTAAATTAAAATTTCTGTCAAAAAGCAAACTGAAAGTAAACAAATTCGCCCATCTATGAATGAAATTCGTGCCGGAAAGAAAGTAGAAGATAGAAGCGAGGTAGAAACATATTGTCGATTAATTTCCAAACCTCAGAGATCGTATTCTGGCCGCAAACGAATTAAAAAATTCTGAAAATCTGACAGAGGAAGTGCGCCAATCTGCCGGGAAGTACGATTTTCAGCAAAGAAATAATTTATTTCTTTCTAAAAATCACACCATTCAACAAGAAATTACTCCTTTGATTCCCACAGCAACGTTACTTTCACTAATTTTCTCCTCGCAAATGATTCCTTGAAGATTCGAGAGAGATAGCTTCTTCTCAGTCGAATTTGTGAGAAATGAGTTGCTGAAACTCATTTTATGGCTGAGAAGTGCGATTTTCTCAAGGAATTGCTTTCTTTTCTCTAATTTTCATTCAATTTTAGAAACTTTTTTCCTTCTCCGAATGGCAAGTTTCTAATGTTTCTTCCAGTCATTGAAGCAAGTTTCAAATTTTTATCTTTGTGCCACCTTTGCCAGAGATCTTCGAATTTCTTAAAAATTCGCCTAAGTGTTGAAAAAAATATCAAAAGATATTAAATCAATTGTTAAAATTAATTTCCCAACCTATTTCAAAACTTCGAATCATGGCGAATTTAAAATTATCTAAGGCAAAATGATTTAATCTTTCAAATAGTCTCTGTACTTCGAATTTTTAATTAAAATTTCCCAAGTGTTGGAAAATAATTAAAAATATTTAAACTCCAACTCGTTTAAAAATTGATACATGTCTAAGTTCGTTTGTCCGCGGCCAAATATTTTATCTTCCAAGTGTCTGCCTAGCCAAAACGTGCTCAATAATTCGTCTGCCAAATTTCAACTCTCCGGGCGGACTTTTGAGCCCTTTGGACATTTTTACTTAGCCAAACAATTCATTTTCTATCTTTTTGGGTTGGGCGACCTTGGAGATTTCTTTGCCACTTTGCCATTTTTTATTTGTGCCTTAGGAATTTTTCCAAGCCGAGAGGGGCGGACTTGACACTTGCTCTGCCAAGCACTCTCCATTTTGTGTCGAAGAATTTCATTCCGTTGTGTCGAGGGGTGATTTTTGTGCCGGTCAAACCTCTTCTTCCTTTGGATATTTCTCCTTTTTTCATGCGTTAGAAAAATTTATCTTTCAAAGTTGGACGAATTTCTTATAATTCCTTGCCAATGGCGTATTTTATCCTCCATTTGTCTAAGGCGGACTTCACACTTTTCTTGCCATGGCGAGTTTTATTCTTGCCTTGTCCAATGGCGGAGTTCACTTGTGGTTGGCCATTTAATCTAACATATGGCGACTTTTCCTTGCAATTTCACCACCTCCAAACATCTTGGAGCAGACTTCTTCATCCTTCCACCCTTCTCCAACCTTCTTGGGGCGGACTTCACATGCCTCTTGCCATTTTAGCATATGGCGGACTTCAACTTGCCTTTGCCATTTCTCCTTTATGCTGGGCGGACTTCATACTTTTCATGCCATCTACCTTGGGGCGGACTTTCTCATGACTTAGCCACTTTTCACCTTGCTGGGCGGACTTGGTAGCCTTCTTGCCATTGACTTTTTTGGGCGGACTTTGACCTCTTCATGCCAAAGGCGGACTTGGCCTTCCTTGTGCCATGGGTGGACTTCATGCTTGGCTCGCCAGTGCCAAAGGTAGGGCGGACTTCATGCTTGGCTTGCCAGTGCCTACCTTTGGCATGCCAAAGGTAGGGTGGACTTCATGCTCTGTCTACCATTCTTCTCTCATAGGCGCTTCTCTTAGACTTAGCCATTTTTCCAAACTTTTGCCATTTTTACCTTGATTCTTTTGATGTCTGGAGGCGTGTTGATTTCTTGCTTGATGGGATCCAAAAATAGAAACTTTCTAAAAATAGAAAAAGCAAAAAGCATCCCTAAAAAATAGGAACTCCAGAATGGCCTAAAAATGCCGAAAATCAAAAAAGCAAAAATCAAAAAAGCAGAATCCCTAAAAAATAGAAAGTGTCAGAATTGACCGAAAGCAATGGCGTTCCTTGTCTACTGGGTCTTCTGAGCATTTCCATGACATTTAAGCATACAAACGGGCTCAAAATTATAACTTGGCCGGACTAAACTCTCAAAATTTATTCGAATTGAACTCTAAAAGACGTTGCGCGGAGAGCGGAACCAAAATTTGGGGGTCCCCATTTGCGATGGGGCGATGTGTGAAATAGGTCACAACAACTTGCAAACTCAAATTAATATTAGTAGAGGTGCCATTTGGAAGTTTCTAAAGGAATTAGAGAAATGTATTTGCAAAAGTACTCTAGAATTTTGAGAGCATTCGAGATAGCAAGAAAAAAAAGTCAATAGAAGGTATTCAGGTTTGAGGCATTAGAAAAGTTCAAGGTTTCAATACCTTTTGGATTTTGTTACGATCAACATAGAAGAAAGCCTCATTGGAATTGTCTAGAGCTTCCTTTAGAGAAATCTATTTTTCGCACTAAAAGTAGCATCATGCTATTTTTTTCTGTTGTCATTTTCAAACAAAAGATAATATTTTGGGATAAAGCTATTTTTAGCTAGAGCTTGCTATTTATAGATTTCCATTATTTTTAGCATCCTCTATTTTTAGTCTAGGGTTAGCTATTGTTAAATCGTTTGTCTCATCATGTGAGAGATATGAGGATTAAAAGATAAATTGTAATGATTTTAATTGTCAATTTTATTGGTAGTCACATGTAATATTAGTAGTGGACGAGATAATTTGTAATAAAGCTTGCACATCAGCACACAATCATAGCTAGAGTTGCAATGAGTTAGTTTAATTCATTTATTATCGTGTAGTTATAAATAAGTGCCTTTTTGCACTTAGTTTTATCAATGATATTTCTCATGCTTGCATATAGCTAGAGTTGCTATTCATCAAGTGTTTAGTGCTAGTTACCTAGGATTTGTTATTCTCTTAATGAAATTTATTTTTCTTAGTCTTGCTAAGAAATGTTTATTCAGATGCCTTGTTATGTGTTTTGAGGGTAAAATTACTTTGGTGAATTCACAAGCTTTGTATTGCAGGTTAACTTGAAGGTGTAGATTGTGGCTTTGTGTTGAGTCTTGCTTTTAATTTACCAAAACATTTGTGTTTATGTGTTTTATCCTAGTCAACTTTGTATGTGTACTTAGATTGTTCAATCTTTGTATTGAGCTAAATTGTGGAGATTCCTTTTATTAAAAAAACCCAAAAATTTCGTTTAGTGCTGTGTGTTGAATTTCCATATGCTCTAGATTAAGAAAAGAAAAAGATAAGCTTATTAAGTTTGTTTGTATTGCATACTCTCAATCATTCTAGAAAACGCTTTAAAGATTGTAAATTGCATATGCATATTGTTCACAATAAATTAAGTTTCATTCTACAGGGAGCTTTACTTTCTAATTCAAGGAATAGTTCTATTGCACGTCTGTTTTATTTTGTCCTGCATTGAAAGGTGCAAATTAAAATTTTAACAAACAAGAGAGGAAGTAGTAGTAGATTTCCAAGAGCAAAAATCAAGGAGGTGGTAGAGGAGCTTACAATGATGAAGTTGAAGCAAAGGAAGACAATGACGCTTACCATAGAGGTAGATCTGATCATCATCAAAGAGGCAGGGGTAGATATGGAAGAGGTGGTGGAAGATCATGGAGAGGAATTTGTTTTAAATGTGGAGGTTGTTGTTTAACAGATTTGTCACTTTGATTTATACTCCCTGGCCCACACCAGTGACAAACGAACCAACAGTTGAGTCACCTTCGAACAATTTGCAATGAATGAAACACAGGGTATGCTTTTCACCAGAAAGCAGAAAAGAAAATACCAACACCTACCCATAGCCATGAAATAGGTGCAAGAGATTGATCCAGAATGAAATGAATGCGAGTAAATGATGCAAAGCCCATCTATTTCACACCCACAGACAGTAAAAGATTAATAAAAGACAGCTACATTTCTCTCAACACATATCGACATAACAGGGGCAATATTGAAGACAGATTACAAATTGACACAAGAACAATTGCAATCAGAGAAGACATTTAAAAACACAAAGTTCTGAAAATGATTCTTCATTTCTTCAACGAAACAAAACTCAAAGTTTCTAAAAAGCTCCTGTACATAAGCTGAATTAAGAAAAATAATAACTGGTTACAAAGCAACAGAAAATGAAATTGCTCCCCCTCCCTTGTTTCACAGAACAGCCAGAAAAAGATGCCCTGTTATTGAGAAAAACTCTATATTTTCCTCCTCACTATTAGTAACGGTTTCTTGAAAGAAACTTTTCACATTTTCCCTCTTCGCCAAAGTAACTCCCCCTTGCATTTGATTTTTCTAAATTTAAATAACTGTTTCTAGGTAGCCTTTCGCAACCCCTTTGAAAGCATTTTGATAAGGATGCCAAAAGTCTCCCGCTTCTTGATAATCTGCCTTATCGGTTTTCTTGAGCAAGATAATCCTAATTTTGGAAATTGCAGCTGTAACAACACTATTATTGGGTTTAAAAGGAACCTGGCACGTTCTATCCAATAGAAGATCTTTAACCACAGTAAATTGTGGATTTTTTTTTCTAGATCTTCTAAGATAACAACTATATTTAGAATTAGGCCTCTTTCTTCCGGTTGGGAACATGATGCTCGATTTAATATTTCCTGAGATAAGATACTCTTCAACCCAGTAACTCCATATTTGTTGACAGAGACATGGGCATCTAATCATTGTATGTGGCTGCACAAATGTTGTTCATCTTTCAAAAGAATTACAGAGCTCATTCAAGGGACAAGTTGGATTCAGTTTTGTATCCTCAATTGATTTCAATCTGCAGCAGCTTGACTAGAATGTTTTGGTGAATATAGAAGCTTCTTGATTTTACACATCAGAAATACCTTCACTTTCCTTTGTTACATGTTTCATCCTCGAGCTCCAAATCCAATCTCAAGACTATGAACATCACTGTCACCATCATTCTCAGCACAAGACAAAGTATCAAATTCGATGAAAATATTAACACTATGATATAAACATAGCCAATTGCAAAAGTATTGTTCATTCTGTTACTTATCGAGGATATGCCTAATGTATACCCTCAGTGCCAGTTTCTGATGTAGTCATTCTTACTGCCACAAACGCCACCATTAGCAGCATTTGAAGAACTCATAAGCTGTGTATTGTCACCAGTGTCTCTTGCAGAAACGTTTGAGATGGCCCTAGAGGCAATGTGTTAATTGCAGTAGACTAAATATTATCCTGCAACTTGATTCATTCGATTGCATTTCCTGAAGATTGATACCCTTGGTTATGCTTAATCCAATTGATATGAAGACTATAAATTTTTGCCCTGCTCATTAAATATTTCCAAGGTACTCTAGTTACCATTGCTTTGATTTGCAGCACCTAAAGTCTTAAAGCCAACGTTGTTTCCAAATATCCAACAATTTCCAAATATCTGGAGGGGCCTGTAGCTTCAAAAGAAAGCGAATCAACTTTGTATGCATGCCTGGTTGATAAGGATCTGTGATGACATTATCTGGATGAGGAAACTCATCCCAAAATCATTGCCTACTTTGTTTAGATCCCCTTGAATAAACTTAGCATTTTGAATATCGTTCCTTCCTGCATTTCGACGAGCATCTATTACAACTTCAGGGACTACCTCATAGCTATAGACATACTTAACCTTTTTGGCTAGTGTAAGACCAATAGTACCAGTTCCACAAAACAAATCCAGAACTACTCCTGAGCTGCCACCTCTTAAATTGCTACGAACTGGAAACACTACCTATAAATGTAACTCATTTGTGAGCTCTCCTAGATTGGTCAAAGTCATCCTCTAGACAATATGCACCAATATTTGCAATCCCAATCGATTTGGAACTCTTCAATTACTCCTGGTTTTGATAGTCTTTTAACTTCTCCAACCCGTCCCTTAACTGCTTTCTCTTGTGTTGGCGTTTCAATTAGCACCTCTGGAGTGCTTATTAGAAACGGACAGCTATTGCAAGTGTGTTAGTACATGCTCTTCGGATTATAGAGAGGAAGATCTCTCTTTGCTGATTTTCTACTGTATAAAGGGGTGTACTAAGATTCCTATCTTTTTTACTCAGCGGTAGGACACAAGGGTGCATAAACCAATGTGCCGTAGCTAAGCCTTTTCTTTGGTTTCCGCAGATCTTAACTACGACTAACTAAGCTTCTAAAGTATCCTACCTCCCCAAGATAAACAGAGCATGAGGGCGTAGGAGCGAAATGGATGGTTGGATCACTTGAATCCTCCGTCTCAATGGAATATGGCCGAGGCTCTAAACCTTCGGATATATACCAAGATAGGGCTCGATACAAGCAAACACTCTCTTACGGTAAACTGGATCTGAGACTTGCCAAGGAGGAGGAACCCCTATCCGAGGTGTAGGCTTGGAAACAGCTTACTGGAAACAACATAGAACGATGGCCTCTCTAACAGGATTCTCGAGGAGGTGACGACACCTGTCCAAAGTGTAGGCTGCAAGATAGATCATTAAACAACATCAAACGATAATGATTGATGACAAAATATCCAAGGAGGCGACGACACCTGTCCAAGGAGGAGATTGAAACAACTCACTATTAAAAAACAAGACTTTGAATAACTCAAATAATTAGATCAAGCAAGCTTGCACCATCTGATTTATTTCTTCAAGGTTCTTCAAAGAATTACAAAGGTCGGGACAACAAAGGCACGAAATCATGCACAATTGCGATCAACCAACGAACTCTCATCCAAGAGTGAACAGATATAAACAAGCGAACTCTGGCAGCAACGGTGCAGCAATTTTGCTAGCAAATAAAGGTTAAACAAATAAAGAACCTAAGGCTCTTATTTATAGAAACTCAAAGGAGTAGGCAACCCTAAAATCTCCTTGAGTTATCAAACAGTTCTTGCCATTCAGCAAGATTTATTTCTATGTCTAAAAGTAGGTGAGCAAACAGTTAACTGGAAATCTACTTCAGTTAACTGAAACTAAACAAAAATCAAACTAGAAGTCTACCTCAGTTGACTGACACCTAACTAAAGTGAACTTAACTTACAAATGTGTCTCCAAAATAGACATCCACCTTTAAAGGAGATCTAAGATCCACAAATCGTGGGAGTCAATTAGACATCCTAGATCAGTGGGATCTGACATACATGATCTGTGGAGATCTGGAGTCAACTTGGAAAGGGGCATCAAGTTGACTTCAGTCATATTTAATGCTATTTGGAGGATAGGACGTCCTTCTTGAGGTGTTTGACACCTCATCACCATTGGTCAACGGTGCTTTTGTTCATTCGTTGACTTCTTCATACAGAGGCCGTTACAAGTCTGTCAATTGTCAGCTTATCGCTTGCCAGCAACTTGATGTATGCATCTCCTTTATTCTGCTTCCCTTAGGAGGGTTACTCCTTTTCTTTTTGTCTGTGTTTCCACTTTGACGTGGAAGGTAGTGTAGTATTAACCGATGGCGGCTTTGTGTTGGGAATGACTACCTTCCGCGTTCTTTTGCAGCTTTGACGTTTTCCTTGATCTTTCTCAATGGAAGAGTGTCGTATGATGAAACCGCGAAATTTGACCACGATCACTCCAACCGTGAGAAATGCACATGAACTTGCTGCATGTGTAAAATTCCAACGGTTACAATCCTCTAAACTGGCCTTGATAGGCAATCAGATATACGAGGTGAAACCATTATGGAACGTGTGGACTTGTTTCTATGCTTTTCAATCTGGCTAGATTGACCTCTAGGTGTGCTCGACGTAGATCGGTGCCAATTGTTTTCAGAAAATCATGGAGTAAGACCAATTTGGTCTTGTATTCGTCTTGGGAGAGCTGCATTTTGAAAACCTTGAAGATTGACTGTGCACACGATGCTGCTCGGACAACTTTTTCTAGAGCTGCTAAAAATAGCCTTGCCGGGGGTAATTTTTACGAAAAATTCTGAGACATGGGTTTTGTTGAGAATAATTCTCTAAACAAACCCATATTGTCAGAAATTCGGAAAAATAAGTTTTTCTATGACATGCAAGAGCCCTTCGGTGGCAGAGGCAGCGAGGCACCAGAAAGTGATTTTTCTCGGAAAAATCCAACACATGGGTTTTGTTCGTGCTTCAAAGCTGAACAAACCTAGTTTGTTTGATTTTCAAAATTATGACTTTTTTCGGAAACCCTAACAAATAGGGGCAGCAGGGCTACTTTTTCTGGAAAAATCCAACATGTGGGTTTTGTTGAAAAAGCTATGCTGATCATACCCAGTTGGCCAGATCTGTGATTATCTGTCGTTTCCTGTGACATGCAAAGAAATATAGATAGAAATAGAGGAAGTAGACAGAAGATGGATTGGAAGTTATAAACTGCCACTTTGCAAGAATTATGCCTTTTGATGCAAACTCTGATAAATAATCCCTCTGTGCAACAGATCTTCAAAAATATGAAGAACGGTGAAAACCCCTCTGTCAGATCTTCAAAAATGTTGGAGAAGAAAAATATCCGTTCTTGAGCTCCTCAACCTGCAAAGAAATAATGAATAATGGATGCCTAGATGCTTTGATATGTCAATTTGGAGTTGCAAGCATCAATTGGGCATCCAACTCATGATTGAGCCTGATTTGGAGTTCAAAAAGGTGATTTCCACTGATTGTGGAGTGTTTGGCCTCTTTTTGCCTCCAAAATTTGTTAACTTAAGTCAACATTTTCTTTTGAATTTCTTAGGCTTCCTTTTTGGATTTTTGATCATTTTTGCAGGCTGAAGTGCCTCTGTTTGATCTTCGATCCTGGCTGCTCAGTTGATCTTCGACAGTTGTTGACGGATTTGTTGTCGAGATGGGATCAGCCTGATGAGATATGCTTGGGAGAGATTAACTCAGAAAACTGAGTTTGGACCTCCAGAATGAAGGGCGCCTTTCTTCAAGAGGGGCGCTTTTGGCTGTGCCTTAGTCAATTTTCATTGACTGTTCTTCGTTTTGGCCTTTTTAGACCCTCTGTGCTTTGATCTGACGTTCCCATTGATGGATGAGTCGAATGACTCCGCTTGACGATGCATCGGGTAGCCAACTCGGTCTTGCTCAGGATGACTAACTTCTCAGTTGATGACAGTGAGTTTATGTCCTTCAAACTCTAGCCAGGGGCGCTTTTAGCTTGTTGACTGGTTTTTGTCTACTCTGAAAACTGCCTGCCTTGATCTCTGTCATTAGATGATTCAGTTGTCGGATCCTTTCGTTGACAGTCTTGTTGTCGAGATTGATCGTAGCTGAGAAGGTTGTTCTGGAGAGCAGTAAGCATTCAGGCTGCATCTGCATGCCTCAAAGAAAGGGCGCCTTTCTCGAAGAGGGGCGCTTTTGATCATGCCTTAGCCAATTTCTGGCTTGTCTTTCCAGTTCTTCAATTTGGATTTTTCTGCTTGATCTCAATTCGTGATTGTTTGGTGTGTCTTATGGACCTGCTGTCAGATTGATCACGTAGTTGGGAGGAAGCTGGAAAGATATCATGTATAGAGTTGCTGCTTATGGATTCATCTGGTGCTTGCAACTGAGGGGCGCCCCTGGCCAGCAGGGGCGCTTTTACCTTGAAGCTCTCTGATTTGGCATCTTTGTCATTGATGGATCCTCCATACTTTGTTGACGGTTGGTCGATGATCCCTGAATCAGATGATTTTGCTTATTGTTTCGTTGTTGAGCCAGCATGAAAGTGAAGAGGATGACTGATTTGAGGATGCCAAAAGATTAAATTTGCCCTCTGAGATCCAAGGGTGCCTTTCTTCAAGAGGGGCGCCTTTTTCACCTTTAGGCTATGCTTTGCCTTGGTAAACAAAACGTGCACCTTCGAGACTTAGCCAAATTTTGGCCTTTTCCATTTTGAGAATCTCCTTCGTTGAACGGCATCATTTTCATCCTTTTCCGCCATGGCTTCTTCGTCGAAGCTCTTGAAGCTTAGCTTTCAGCACTTGGTACTGGCCAATCTGCCATTAATGGCTGCGGAGCTCCTAACTTCGTTCCTGAAAAATAGAAATAGACCCACTAGAGTAAAACATGTCTTTTTATAATTCTGACTTGATCAGTGTAATCGTGAAGGCAATTAATCCTATCAGAATTATTTTCAATCATTTCCGGGAAGGTCCTATTTTGAAGGGTTTCCTTAAAAATAGGGGCGTAAAACCCTAATTTTCATTTTTTTAGAATTTTAACCATAGGTTCCTTGACAGAAACCCACAAAGACTTCATGTTTGTTTTGACCTAAAACATACTTTTGATGGCATTTATACATTGTTTAGCTCAATTTAAGCAGAATGCCAAAAATTTTATTTTGGGTACAACATCTTGGAAATCGGCATCTTCATCAAAACTTTGCTCGGAAGTTTTATAAAATGTCTACAAATCACCACTTGCTTGTTCATCAAGTTCCTCCAAATTCTGTACTGGATTCTTTGTCAATAAGATATGCCCGAATCAACACTCGAACATCCGAGAATCCCATTAGGATGCATGAGAAGTCACTTTATTTGGCCATCAGACCCACACACATATACTAATCGTTTGATGTAAGATCTTGCAACATCCTTTGAATGGTGGCTCGGTGATTGTGCAAACCACTAATCTTCCTCTGAATATACTATAGGTTAGCAAATCCTCCGTACTCGTCCAAACGATTTTGAGAGATCGGACATTTCAAGAACTTCCGAACCTTTTAGTTTAGAGTTCGGGAGTTTTAAAAACTCCCAACTCCCTGACTTCTCCAATGCGTGGGCCTCATGGTAGTTTCATAATTATTATCGGTCCCGATAATGGTTTTAGAACTTCTCAAAATGCAGATGGTGTGTGTTTATTTTTCTCTTCTCTTTATATTATCAATCATCATATGTCGGCCTTTATAATGATTCTTATAACCGCTTTTGGGCCCGTCAATTGTTTTGAAACTAGAGCAATATGCCGAAACATTTTCATTAATAGAGGTTTAAAAATGAGCGTCAGGTCTTTATTTGATGCCTAATTTGACTCATGATTTTAAAGACTCTAATGCTTTCTTCTATGTAGTAGGTGGTGGGAGTCTCTAGAAAGCATGTACAAGGATTGGATGACATAATACGTTAGTAATTGAGCTCAAAGGTACTCTAATTATTAGCTTTATGTGTCTGGAATACGAAGATCAGTTGGAGGGTATGACTGCAAGAATTATTTAGTGGCAAGAGGATGGAAGTTTTAATTTTGGCCATGTTCAAATTTTGGGGTAACAGAGGTGGAGGATATAGATCATTTGATTGTACTTAGTTAGAAGGAGGACATGATAGAAGATTTGAAAGGATTGGAAGGACAACAAATGCTGATGAAGTAGTTTCTTCCAATGATGAACCAATAAGTATGTTGGAAAAGGGCGAGTTGTTATTGTTGAAGATAAATTTGTTAAAGCCTATCAAAGATTTGAATGAATTGGTACAAATAAAAAGTTTGTTTAAGATTGTATGTAAATCTGGAGGTAAATGTTGCAAAGTGGCTATTAATACTGGTGGTATTGATAAACTTGTTTCAAATGAAATGGTAGAAAAGTTGAATTTGAAAAGAATTAAGCATCCTAATCCTTATAGGGTTTCCTAGTTGCAAAATGATCATAAAATTTTGGTTGGTGAACAATGTCTTGTGAAATATAAGAATGGAGTTTATGAAGATATAGTTTTGTGTGATATCATGCCTATGGATGTTTGTTATATTTTGTTGGGTAGACCATAGAAAAATGATAGAAGAAGTACACATAATGGCAGAGAAAGTTCTTACAAGTTGATAAAGGATGGAATGAAACATGTACTTCTATCATTATAAGAGAAAAGAGAGAATGAATGCTAGAATAACATTGGTAAATGGTAAGCAATTTTTGAAGAGTGTTAAGTAGGAGAAGATTTGTTTTGTTATTATTCCTAAGTGTATGCAAATAGAGAAGGCCATAGAGGCTAATGAGGTGATAGATCTTGAAATTTCTATAGTGACATTATTTTTGATAAACTACTTAAAGGGTTACCACTATTGTGAAGCATAAATCTTCACATGTATCTAATTCTAGATAGGGCAAATCATGGATTGACATGGACCGAAAGTGAAGAATTGAATAGGCAAGTTGAAGAATTGTTGAGGGGATTAATCCGATAGATTTTACTTACCAAGGATGAATGATCTTATGGTTTACTTGATTGGTGCAAAGTACTTTAGTAAAATAGATTTGAAGAGTGGATATCATCAAGAGATGAGTGGAAAACTGCATTCAAGACTAAAGAAGGTTTGTATGAGTGATTGGTTATGCCTTTGGATTTACTAATGCACCTGGTACTATTATGAACCTAATGAATGTGGTATTGAAACCATATTTGAGTAAATTTGTTGTATATTTGGTTGACATTCTTTTTTAAGTAAAAGTAAATAGAAACACCTAGAGTATATTAGGTTAGTATTGTTGAATATAAGATAAGAGAAATTGTTGATGAATTGGAAGAAATGTAGTTTCATGAAGGAGTTGGTATATCTTGGTTTTGTTATTGTGCTGATGGATTTAAGATGGATCTTGAGAAAGTTAAAGCTATTGTTGAATGACATACACCAGTAAGTATTTGTTCTACCATTAGCTTGGCCAAATTTTTATGTTATTTCAAGTTGATTGTGATGCAAGTGGGATTGCAATTGGAGCTGTTTCGAGTTAGGAAGGGAGATGTATTGCTTATTTTAATGAGAAATTGAATTGTGCCAAATGAAATATTCAGTATGTTACACCCCATTTCATAGTTATTGAGTTACTTTTACCTTCATGAGTAAAAATGTTGATAAATGCAAATTAATACTTTAATATGTTTACCAGGTGAAAGAAATACTGAAATATGCAATAAGATGTTATTGATTTCAAAGGAATGAATATGTTTTGTATTGATGAAATATGATGAAAAGATATGTATTGCAATGTGAATATTCTAATGCTTTGTCGATGCAATTGTTTTATGATGTAAGTGGATTTCATGTCAACATTTGACTATTGTTATTATATGCTAAGTTGAATGTAGGAACTGGTTCAAGCCTCCGGAAGAGAGGGGAAGTATCACTCAGGAGAGGGGCTTGGTCTGGTAACCTTTGATAAAACCTAAATTGAGCTTTCACACACTCATGAGTTAGTGGTTCTAGTCGAGTCAAGATAAATTGGGGATTTTGTTTAGTCGTCTTTGAATGATTATGATTTATGTCTTTGTTTCCAAGATTGGTTTTTTGGTTGAATTGTGTGCCTATATCCTTATTTTAAGTTTGAGTTCTTCCTTGTGTATTTACTAATTGATGATTATATATATGTGGGTAAAACCGATAACCCGTGCACGAGTACGTTGCATGCATAGGGGAAATTGGATTTACATATTCCACACACACACATATATATATATATGAATGTATACATTTGATATTTATATATACATTTAGTGATTGGGGAAAACGTAATTATACGTACTATATATACATATATATATATATATGAATGTGTCTATCGATGAAAATATATAGATATATGTTTATAATAATATAACGAGATATGTAAATAATATATAAACTAATATATATGTATGTGTATGTACGTGCATATTATAGACGAATATGTAAGTATATATAATCATTAATAAATGTATACTAATATATGTATTTAATATCAAGTAGTGATTTTTGTGTATGTCTATATATAATAATATATAAATATATTATAATGATTAACATTATAATATATATATAATTTATATTAAATTTGAATGCATATTAAAATATGTGCAAGTTTAAAGAAAGTACATATATGTTGCGCAGCCTATAAATAAAGGGAACTTGAATAAAAGTCAGCGAGCATAAGCATATGCTATGCTAGTATGCTTGGTGCTGGAAAATGAGAAGCTAACACATAGTGTGTCATTGAATACATTTAAAAATGCTTTGGTGTGAACTTCTAATCAATACTGAGCCATTACCATATATGAGATATAGTGATCAAAGCTTTAAATGCAGCACATAATATAGCATAGGCTTGTAAGTCCATTCTTTAAACATTTAAGCATGTTATGGAAAGAGTTTAGTGCAAGATATAAAGCACAGTATTCATAGCATGAGGTGCAGCAAACATAGGCAGCACATAATATCTAGTGCCAATCAACGTGTAAATATAGCTGCCAAGACTTTGTCAAAACAAAACAATAGTAAATGCTCATGTACAGGAAGTAAGTCGACCAAGTCAAAACAGCAAGCATCGACCCATGATAAATGGTGCGAATGGCATGTAAGATACACCTCTGTTTTTTTGAAAATAACCCCTGTTGCTGATTTGTTTGGTTCAATGAAATGTTTGGTTTGTTTCACAAGTGATTGTAGTTGAATGCATCATAAGAGGAAATTGCATAGAAAGAGATAACACAAATTCAAAGCTTCAAAGAGACTGAAACAAACATTTATTTAGCATTCACCTTTCTGCATTTTCATATCAGAAAATTACAAATAGAAATCAGAACCTGGTACAAGAGTTTTTCAGTCCTGGCAGGGCCTTTAATACAGCAGCAAGAGGCTCTTGAAACTTCAACCCAAACTCCTTGTAGGGGATACTTGAATCACTTGCTTCACCAACGCCCAGGCTACTAATTTCCAGCATTCAAAGCTCTTCTCTCAACTCCAAACGTGCTGGCTTGTTTGCAGCAAGAGGGTGGCCTCCTTCAGAAGTTCAACCCACCTTTAAAAATCAAAGCCTCCACTAAAAATTGCATTCTTATACTCTATAGAATCGGCTTAAGATAGGCTTCAATTTGAGACAATACCCAAAACCAAAACTTCAACTGATATTGAGCTATGAACAAAAACACAGATTCAGGTCCATTATTGCAATCACCCAGAAATTGAATAAATCACTCCAAAACCTCCAAAACTCACACCAAAACTGAAAGCAATCGAAAGCACACCAAAACACTCAAAAAATTTGATAGATCTTCATCATTTCTTCACCAAAAATCGAACTCTTGAAGCACTTTTGATGTCAACTTTCAATGAACACCAATATCTGATTAGGGTGGATGTTTCACCACCGAAACCAGCCAATACGATTGAGGGTTTTCGTCCTCACAACGCAGCCCAGGCAACCAAAAGACAATCCGACAACATTTCAGTATGTCTTCAAAGTCTCGATAATGAAAATGAGAGCCAACTTCCAAAATATAAACTTAGGGCGATGGATTTCAAAAAACTCTTAATTCCTCTCTAAAAATGCACGCCCTTCTCCTCTTCAATATTTAACATTTTATTATATTATTTCTTTTTCTCATAGGCGTCCAAGCTTAAGGAGGAAACATAATATTTAATGATCTTTTAAAAACAACTTAAAGTTGTTTCATTAGGCTCCTTGGTACACTTTTATGACCACTTCACCCCCTCAATGTAATTTTATAACATAACTTTATAAAATAACACTAAGTGGTTGAATAAAGCAAATATTAAATTGCAACCTTAGGCTCTCCAACAACAAATTGATAAATAATATTGCTGCGTGAACACTGGCCTAGGACCAACTCCCCCAAAGGTGACTTACTATAAATAGAATTGCTATAAATAGTAAGTATATGCCAAACGCCCAAACTGAGTGAAACTGAAGACCAATGAGGAAGATTGTGACCAACTGAAGATAGCAACATCGAGACCGGCCACTGCTATAAAAAGAAACTCCTCCGGAAAACCCAACATTGATGCAACTGAGTCCCCTGACCACATCAACTAGCCTACGGGAACTCTGGAATAGGCTAATTGAAACACTGCACTGCTTAGGAGCGAGAAGGGGACACTACATGGCATAATGTGGCGCCAGCTGAGAATGATATGAATCGATTAGAAGTCTATATTCAATATGAATTTCTAGATTGTGAAGCATTTCAAATATGTGGAAATAGTCAAGTATGTAGCTGGCCAAGTAATTCGACTTGTAGAAGACAAATACCTCGCATTTCTGATTATCTTACTTCTTGTTCATTTGAGAAGTGTGACTCATTCATCATGGTTGTGTATGTGTTCATTGTGCATCAACTCTTACTGCCACCTTTTCTTTACCTTACTGAGTCGAATCATTTGAGCTGAGAAGTGTCATTCCTAATACCCTATTTCTAGCCTTTAGTTGTTGATTTTTGTCTATAGATAGAGGAGCTGTCTACCTCAATAGGAATGCATACTCTTGCTGTGAATTTCTGAGTTATTATATTCTGATTTCTAAGTTGTGTGAGGGTTTTTGAGAGAATCTAGAAAGGATTTTGAGAGGGAGTCTTTGGTAAAGTGGGAGAAAGTTATTTGGGAGTTGCTTACTAATTGGGAAGGCTGTGTTGGGAAACCAGATCAATCAAGTGGAGCATTGCGTAAACAGGTATGTTGATTCCTACTTCTTTTTATACTCTTTTATGCTTTATATGTTTTTAAAAAGATGATGTCTTTGGTTACCTTGTTTTGGAAAATATGTTTAATTGTTTATTATGGAAAGATTCTAGATGAGTCTAGTTGATAATAAGCCTCGTTATAGGGATATATGCATAAGCTCTATATAATAGATTATGAGTGTATAAGTTATTAGCTTATAATGCTAAGCAAACTGTAGTGAATGATGAGGTTAGTAACACAACAAGAAAGGTAGCATTATAGAAATGTCATCATTGTTAGGTTGCGATGTTATGTAAAACCTTGATTGATAATCTTATTTGATTGATTACTTAATCCTCCTAGAAAGTAGGAAGAGAATCTTGACCCTTGGGTAAGGGTATAAACTTAGTGGATATATCGTTAATCAAAATGGGGTTGATAAAATGTATTTGCTAGTTATGCTATTTTCTTATTTTGAATTAGAATCTATTTCTATTCACAAAATTCTAAAAGAGGACACACGTAACGGTAACCCAAAACTGTATTGTGAAAGGACTATGGGTGTAGATGCACCAACTCCTCACAAGTTGAATTATGACCTCCAAATGATATACAAATGTAGTAAACATGAGAATATTTGAGGTATTTTGAAAGAGAAGTCTAATGATTGGTTCACGATCACTTGAACGTTACTTTACTTTGATTGAAACCCTAGGTTAGGAATAACCTATTTGTAGGGTTGTCTATTTGATTATTAATTGAAGCAAATAAGTCGGGATTAACCTATATGATCTAATTGATGATTTGATTGATGATTATACATTCAGTTGGAGTCGATTTATTGTTGGGTCCATACTTTTGAGTGAGTCCTTTATTGTTATGATTAATCTTTTGATTGAGGTCATTTATTGTTGAAGATTATACTTCAATTGAAGTCGTTTATTGTTGAATTGAGGTCATTTATTGATAAGTTTATACTTTTGATGGGAGTCATTTAATGATGAGATAAACCCTTGATTTGAGACTTTTATAGTTGGGATTGTACCTTTGGTACTAGAGTCATTTAATGATGTGACATTATGTTTAATTTGTATCGTTAATTGGTATGTTAGAATTACTTTAAATACTTGAGTAGAAGTGTCGTAGTAAACATAGAGGTAATAGGTTATTCCTAGGGTATCCCGATAATCCAATGAAGGGGATAGCCTATGCATAGATTATGAATGGTCATATATAAATCGAGCTAGGAAGGTAGGTGAGCGTGTGATGTACACTTTGAAATCAAGAGTGATGAATACTTTGGCCAAAGTAGTGTAATTTTCCACTGTTAGTTCACTTTGTTTCCAAATTTCATACTAGATAAGGAATGTCATATGTGTAGGTTGTAGCCATTGTATGACAGATCTAGAAACGTTTAGGACATACCACCAAGCTCAAAAAAGGTCATGTTATTATGAGGTTACCAAATCAATCTCTTTGTCGATAGGTAGGGCCATCTATCAATTAGATAGATGTGCGGGGGACCGCAGTTAGTCCAAGGTTGGCGGAAAAGCGCTTGAGTGATGCTTCTCCTCATCAGTTGGCGACCAAGGTTTGAAAGGGGATTACCTGGATCATTTGTACATCTTTTGCCAGTAAGCTCAATGGAGCCTTGTATATGTATTTTGTATCCATTATGATGGAAAGATTGTAGAAAGAAAAATGACATCATGTACTATGTAATCATTACTTTGGAAAGTTGTAATACTTTGATATAATGCAATGGAAAAGTTTGGAAAGATGTTTATTTCGAATGTGCATGTTATCTTTTGTATTTAAGGATTTTTTTTTTGCTCTTAATGGATAGATGCTTGAAACTTTTACTTGAGGTTAAAAAATAGGAAAATTACTATGTAGAACAATGGGCATGTTACATAGTATATGATGAAGAGTTCAATGCAATTGTGTAAGGATTGAAGAAATTGAGACATTGCTTGTGGTCAAAAGAATTTGTTTTGTATACTGATCATCAAGAATTGCAATATTTGAATAGCCAAGGTGAGATAAATCAAATGTATGTCAAATGGGTTAAATTTTTGCAAAGATTCATTTGTGTTGAAACATGAGTCGTAAATCCAAGAGATTAGCTGATCAGTTGAATGGAAGACATAATTTGCTGATGGAAATGAGAATTCAAGTTGCTTGTTTTGATGACTTGAAGAATTTGTATGAGACTGACATTGATTTTATCTAGGCATGGAAAGCATGTAAGATACTAGTAAGTGGCGATAGAACAAAATGGTTGGATTATTTGATTCAAGGTGATTAATTGTTCAAAGGAAATCAATTATGTATTCCTAAAAGTTCAATGAAAGAGAGTTTGATAAAAAAAAACATAGTGTGGATTAATAAGACATTTTTCAGATGGGTAAGATAATGGCATTAGTAAGTGAACATTATTTTTGGCTGTAGATGTACAAAGATTTAAAAGGGTATGTGCAAAATTGCAAAAGGAAAAAGTCAAAATAGTGGATTATATGAGCCATTACCAAATCTAGAGAAACCTTGGGAGGATCTTAGTATGGATTTTGTGTTAGGATTGTCAAGAATTCAAAGAGGTAATGATTCAATTTTTGTAGTGTTGATAGGTTTTTGAAATTGACACATTTTATTGCTTGTTAGAAAACTAATGATGTGGTACATGATTTATTTTTTGAGAAATTGTCAGATTGCATGGATTACCTAGTAGTATTGTATCATAGAGGGATGCAAAATTTGGTCATATTTGGAGGACATTATCGAAGAAAATGAATGCAGAGTTGAAGTTTAATTTAGCATTCATTTGCAAATAGTTGGACAAATAGAAATTGTGAATAGGAGTTTGAAAAACTTGTTAAGATGTTTATCAAGAGAAAACATAGAAAATTGGGATTTGTTAGGAATTAGTGCTTAACATAGATTAGTTAATAAAATAGTTAAATAAATAAATTAACATGCTATTGTTAATTTATTAAATAAATTAGTATTTAATAAATAAATTTAGTTTTGAAAGTTACATTCTCGTATTTAGTTTCATACGGGAATAATGGCTTTATAAAGCAAATACTATGTAATAGCTTTTAGCTATGTTCCATGGCCTTTCGGGGATGGGGACGAGGGGGCGGCTGGGGACGCATTTCCGGGACATTTCCTAGGGGGCCATTTTTAGGGGATGGTAGGGGATGGTGACATTCAAAATAAATATATATATATATGAGTTTTTCAAAATTTATTAATATATAGACAGAGAGAGGGAAAGAGAGAGATATGTCAATAAATTAATAATTGATAACAACAATATCAATATATAAATAAATCGCAAGAGTAGTACTATAACAACATAATAAATGTCATTAAAGCATTATAATATAAACTTTATCATAGCCAAATGTTTCAAACATGCATCAAAAAGTCTCAAAGTTCAAACATGAAAATCAAAATACTAAATACATTGTCCAACAGTCTATGAAATTAAGCCTCATTCGGGCTATGAATATCAAAAGGCTCAGAACTATCTGGGTCACTATCATTCTCTGGAAAGAGTGGATCATCCAATGGTAGCTCGACCAATCCTGGTTGCACCTCATCCTCATCAATTTGCCTAACATCCTCAAGATCAACATCTCATCGTGCTGCTGGAGTCTGCCGATACTCAATAGTCTGTTGGTCCTGAAGTCTCAAGGCACTATGCACTGCAACTAATTTCTCAACTCGTTTTGAAGTAAACCTGTTCCTCTTAATGGAGTGGATGAAGCCATAGGTGGACCAATTCCTCTTTGTAGCAGAGGAACTAGCAATTTGTGAGAGCAAATGAATGGCAAGTTGTTTAAAATCCGGTGTGTCCTTCCCATGAAATTTCCACCATCCAATGGGGTTGTTTTGTGCAATGGTGGCCCTATTTGTCCTAGCCTCTGGTTTGCTAAATGTAGAACCCTGAAGATCAACAAACATAAGCCACTGCTCTCTAATAATGGTTGCCAGCTCATTGATACATTTTACGAAGGGCTGCCGTAAGCCCCTCTATCACCTCGTCATCTTCAGAAGGAAGCATTCGGCCAAGTCTAGGTACATACCACTTTGGATTAAGAGCATAGGCAAGCATATGAAGAGGATATTCATTGTGTTCCACCTGTTTGTCAGAAGAGGCCTAATATGGTCCTCATAAAAACTCAACTCAAGTTCCTTTTGACGAATAGCTTGCTTCATTTGGTCAAGCATGCTATCAAAAGTCTCATATATCTCTCCCAAGCTAGGAGAGTCTGTATCTGCATACCGAATTACCCTCACAGTTGGTGATATGAAAGAGCAAATATACCTACAAGCAACAAATTAAATATTAGAACTTTAATAATACAAACTACAAAGTAAAACAAATTCAAAAGCAATTTAAATTTTCAGATTTCTTACTTGATAGTGGCCCACCAAGTTTCATTAAGTACTCTATCTCTCACTTCCTTGCCTTCATTTGTCTTCGATAGAGTCCACATTTTCCAATCTGCACAAACAACCATGGCTTGTAGAGCATCTTGAACCTCCAACATCCTCTCCAACAAAATATAGTAGCTAGAATATTTAGTCTCAACTGGTTTGAGGAATTCTTTCTTTGAATAAGACCGGAATAGTGCGTGTGAAGTGTGATGGTTACATACAAACATTTGTATGTTTTTAGCCTCTGCAACTGCTGCCCTCACCCAATCTATTTTTCCAATGTCTTTCAAAGCATTATTCAAAGCATGTACACAACATGGAGTCTAGAAAATATGTTTGTAAGCACTCTCGATCATTAAACCAGCTAACTTACAAACACGAGCTGAATCTGTCACAACCTGCACAACATTAGAAGGCCCAACCTCCTCTATGGTCTTCCTTAAAATGCCAAACTGAAAATCAGCATCCTTACGCTTCCTAGAACAATCAATAGCTCGAAGAAAGTATGAACCAGCAGGGCATGTAACAATAACATTAATGAGTGGCCTATGTCGAATATCAGTCCACCCATCCATGACGATGGAACAACCAGTCTTAAGCCATGTTTGCCACATCTCCTCCATCAACAAGGTAGCTTTTGAATATTGTTTGTCAAGGAGGGAGGTACGCAATCTATGTTCTCCAGGGGGGGCATAAGAGGGTCCAACTGTCAATATTTCTTTCACCATAGTTTTGAAATAAGGTGACCTTATCAAATAAAATGGAAGAGCATGTGCATAAAAGAATTTGGCCAGTGCATCATCAACTTGCTCACGTTTTTGCACATTCATTAACCCCATGATTGAAGTTTTTTCACTTGCTTTCTTCTTCCCTCTATCACAACTCTCTGTAACTGATAAATTGGAAGAGGCTTGCAAATCAGCTAATGGTCGTTTTTTATTTTGAATGGTAATGATTTGGTCATCACTTAGTCCAACCAACTTTGCAAATTGAAGTTGCTGCTCCAATGTTATTTTCTCACAAATTCTAACACCCTTTCCAATGTCACCCACTAGATGGCCTCTAATCCTAGTATAGCTCCCATGGTAAATAGATTCACAAACATGACATAGCCTTTTCCTGTTGCCCACTGAATTTTTCTTCTTGTTGACAGTCACATCTGTGGCAAACTGACGCAATGGTTTGTTGTAGTTGAAAGGGCCTTTGCAAATCTTTGAAGAGTGGGTATAGGGCATGCAAAATGGTCTGAAGAAGCATGGGTTGGATTTTCAGAGGTAGAAGAAGGGTCTATTGACATTCTTTGAACATCATATTCACTGTCACTACCCTCACCCTCATGACTGTCACTGCCACTGCTATTGCTACTCTCTTTGAAATTTGTATGGCTAAAAAGTTTTTTTTTATGAAAGTTTGTATGTTGGTTGAAAATCTGAAAGTTTGTAAAAATGATGCCAAATCAATGAACATTGAACAATAACATTGAAAACACAAAATGAAATAAAAAATAAAAAAAATAATGCACCTCTGTGTATATTGTATAGAAAAAAATAAAATTAGAATCTCAAACCTGGAAGTGGTAGGAAGTGGAACTGAGAAAGTGCAGCTCCCAAGCGTCCCAAACACAAAGCAAATGCAGGTTGACTCGAGGAAAAACATGAGCAAAAATACCCTAGCCACGAACTCAACCCTAGGCCTGAAATATTTGAAGAAATCAAAACTTCAATGCATTTGAATCTGCAAAACGCCTCTTCCAAATGCAAAACGTCTCTTCAAAATGTAGAAACGTGTGAAAAGAAATCAATTAAGGGAAAAATCTAGGCATTTGGAACTTACATGTGAGCTTGAGAAATACTTCCTCGCGCCTTAGAGAGCCGTCTGTCTCTTGCAGTCGATGGTATGAATAATGAAACTTAATAAAGTTTCATTTACATTTTTTATAAAACTATAGCTTGCAATAGGTGGGCCCCGCACACATCAAAGAAAAATATTAATTCTTTTTTTTTGTGTTTTTTACATTGGGAGGCTTTATGTCCATGGTGGACGATTAGCCGTCCCCAGAATGATGGGAGACGTTTCCAATGTCCCCTAGCCGTTCTGGGGACAGGGGACCGTTCCCAACTAACAGGAAACGTTTCTTGCTGTTTCCCAAATTTTTTTCCTTAATCGGGGATGGTTGGGGACTGTCCCCTTTGCGTCCCCCCGTCCTCGGAACGGATGGGGACGGGTACAGGGGTTTTGGGGCAGGGGACAAGTCCTCGTGTAACGTAGGTTTTTAGTTGAATGTGAATGATTGAAATTTGATTCGAGATCAATCTTGTTTTTTCTCTTTGATTTCAATATGGTAACAGAGCAGGTTTGCTTGACCTCTCTGTTTGCCTTCCATTCATTTCTTTCATCCAAAGGCAGTGCAAACCACGTGTAACAACCATTGATGTCTGTCCACGATTCTTGCATTTTGTCAATAGAGGAGTAGTGCAGACCACGTGCAAATCTGTGACATTCATCACTGTAATGTCCCCCTCTCAATGGTGATCTCGGAGATGACCGTTAGCCTATTTCTGAGACCCGTAGGCTACTCGGATGTGGAAATTAGGGTTTCCTTCTTTGACAGAGGTTGTTTAGCTTTTTCAGAAGTTTGCCCTTGGATTTTCGAAGTTTTGTCTGGGGATTCTTTCTGGGTTTTTTGAGAGCTTCGCAACAGTATAGCTGGCATGCTGTTTTGAGCAACTTCTTGAATTTACTATTTTTAGTAAATTCTATTTTTGGCAGTGGTCTTGTTGGCATCAGTACTTTTGGCTTTCCTATTCGAGCAGTCAGCTAGTAGTGTTTGATTTGGCCATTGGTTGTTTCTTCTGGTGAGATAAGTCATTTTTAATCAAATAATGTTATATTTTAATATTATGACCTTGGCCTAGTGACATAACATGATGTTGTGTTTAAAAAGGTGGTCTTCATGGGTGGACGCCTCATCAAGAGGTAGCATTAATATTTCCAAAGTTGAAAACATGAGTTACTTAAAGTGGATGCCAACTTTGGGACAAAAGAATTATTTTATTTATCAAATAATTCATTCATGAAAGGGGACGCCAATATTGAGGTGGAATCAAAGTCAACATGGAATTTGAATTTTGTTGACTCTTGGAGTGGGCGCACTTTTCTAGAGGCTTCTAGAAAGTCTTCTCAAAAGCTATATATGGAGAGGTTGTTTCTTGAGTGGGTTATCTTATGTCTTCAATATTGTTATGTTGCCGGAATGGTGCCAGAGTTGCTTCGAGGGATGTGCACCTCCTAGCTGGCTTGACTTCTTGCTTGAAAGATAGCAACTAGTTGAGAATAGGTTACTTTAGAGTTGTCTTGCAATCTGCAGTTGAGTTTTGTATTTTCAGTCGAATTTTACAATTGCTGTTTTGACTATGGCTGATCTAGTTTTCTGCTCATATTGTTTGTGAAGATTTTATTATGCTTGTGGGTAGTGGGGGAATGTTTTTGGTTGGTTGAGGCGACCCCTTCCACCAATTCTCAAATTTTAATTCTATGTCTTTGATTTTATAGAGTAAATCGCCCCTTCTCTTGGGCTGTACCATTCTGGAAATGCATTGTTTTGCGTGCCAAATAAATACAAAGCATTTGAGTTGGTTTTGTGGTTCCATCTTGGGCGCCATCAGTTTTAGAACATGTTGCATTTTGTCTCATGAAGTTTGAGTGAGTTTTGAGGGAGCTATCAATAATTTAGTGAATTTCTGTGTTGCTAGTCATGCATTTTCAGTGCAGGTCTGTCATAATCAGATTGTCAAAATTGGGTCTATAAGCTGGATTTGAGTTTGGGGGATCAAGATAGGTATAGGTGAGTCACTCCATTTCATTGCAACATTATATACTTGTTCTTGATGACAGGCAACTCTAACATATTGTAAGCTGAATAGTAGTACTGTCAGCATTCTTGGTTGTGTACCATTTCCCACGATTTTGAAAGAGATTGACATCCTTTCAGTCTTTAGCTTAGGTTTAATTATTGCATTTCCTCGCTGAACAAGTGGAAGAGGCCGACTTGCCGCCTATTTGTTTATTGTAATGCATTATCTCTTCATTTTGCTGATCGGCTGAGCTGTCAACCATGCTCCCGCTGAATAAGTGGTCGAGTTGCATCTTACTTTTAGTAATGTACTTTTCATTTCAGTCCTCCTATTGAATACGTGGTTGAGTGATTACTTTTCCTTTCTATTACTGTTTCAACAAGTTTCAACAATGCTAATGATCCCCTTTCGAGTATGCTCTCAACCTTGCTCACATTGGGATCTCGGTTGATCAGAGGAAAGGGTTCCCTTCAGTTGGATTGAGTTTTCATAACGTTAACGGGTGAAATGAATTGTGGAAAAATTGAAAAAATTGGCCCGGTATATTTCTGTGGTATCAGAGCCATGATTCTGCCAACCTGTGATTCAGTTGAGTTCAGTTACCGATGAGTGACAAAGCCCATAGATACTACACCAGAAGTCAGGCGGGAAATCCGCCATATCAATTTCCGTGTACACCAGAGGCAGATACTTTTTCTGAGGCACTCGGAGAAATAGGGAAAACAGTTGACATAGGTAAAGTAGTTGAAGAGATGGGGGACAGTCACAAGCAGGCCACATATGAAAGAGATGATAAAATGGAGAAGAAGTTTGATGGGATGATTGACATTGTGTCCCGCTTACTTGCAAGGATGGATCAACAGGCTGCAAATAATCAACCCCACAATCAAAACATCACTAATGGTGAAAATAGTGGAGTTAATGGGAACAATGGCAGTGGGAGAGATAGAACATTGGCCAACATGAAGCCACGTCTAGAGGATCAACCTTTAGGCTAATTTTTCCAACATTCACTCAAAGAGAAGAACCTCAAGTTGAAGCTGCAACAAATTTTGCAGATGATGCCAGACAAGCTTACTTGGAGTATGCCTCCTTCCCTCCTGATCTTAGGGAACAGTGGTCTTTTGACCAATTCATGAATCAAAGGAATCGGAGGAACGGTGGAAGAAATGAATACAAACCTCCTTTGGGTCCTAGAACGGATTACCAACAAGCTCTCGGAAAGGTGTCCTTGGCCCACTGATGCGTGCACAGCTAGGGCATGGGTACAAAAGCTGGATATTTACCTATCTTTGAGACCTATGGCGGAGGAGGACGCAATTAAATTTGCCACCCTACACTTGGAAGGTGCTGCCCATGAGTGGTGATATCATGGTTTGGTCACCCTTGTCCACAACCTAATTAGAACATATGAGGAATTCACCAACAAGGTGATCGACAGATTTGACACTAAGGATCCTGAGGTGAAATTCAGGGAGCTTGTTCAGTTAAAACAACATGGTTCATTGGAATCATACATTGTAGATTTCCAAAGGCTTTCGGTGATGGTGCCTAACATCACTGAAAGAAGATTAGTGGTGCTGTTTTCTGAAGGACTTATGGAACCATTGAAGGGATGGGTAAAGGCTTTTGACCCACCAAGCCTTGAAGAATCCATCAAGAAGGCTAGAAACATGGAGCTGCCCGCACCGAGGCCCAAGTTTCCGTCCAAGCCTTTCCCTCTTAGACAAGACAAAATGCATCCTCCAAATCGGTGTAAGAAGTTTCCTCCTAGATTGGATGATGATGCTCGGGAGAAGCTTAGGAAGGAAGGAAAATGTTACACATGCAAGGAACCTTGGTCAAAGGGACACAAATGCTATGGACGAGGCCGTTCTAACCATATGGAAGCCTATTTTGATTATGGATAAGAATCTGATCACTTAGAGCAGCACTCCGAATTTGCTGAAAGTGAAGAAGAACGGGAGCCAGAAGAGGTGGAAGAAGAGCAAGGGGGTGAGGGCACCTTTGCCCAACTCTCTAGTTTCCAAAAGAATGCGTCTTTCAAATTTTGTGGTTTGATTGGGAAGCATCGCATAGTTGCCTTGATTGACACTGGAGCAACGCACAACTTCATTGATGAAGGAGTGGTTGCGAAGAGGGAACTCAAGACGAAAATTTTTGAAGGCTTCAAAGTTATGGTTGCTGACGGGTTCTACATTTCTTGTACTCACAAAGTTTCCAACATGTCTCTGCAGTTGGGTAACCATGAAGTCAAAGACGACTTCTATGTTGTTAGCATTGGAGACACGAATGCCGTTCTTGGCATTCAATGGTTGCGTTCTCTCAGAGAGATTTCTCTAAATCTGCAAACCATGGAGCTCAAGTTTCAATCCGATGGGAAGAAGGTGGTGCTAAGAGGGATGTCAAACGGGGGTCCTCGGATTGTCTCTTTCAAAAGAATGGAAAGGTTGATAGGACATGATGCAGTTGAGTGGGCTGCGGAGTGTATGGTTCTTCCAACTAGGCCGGTTGAAAAAAGAGGGATTATCCACCCGATATTCAATCCGTGCTCACAAAAAGAAGAAAGGTGTTTGCTGATCTACCGCCAGGACCACCTCCAGATAGAGGGTTTGAGCATGTCATTGAGAAGAAGGAAGGAGCCAAACCAGTAATCACAACACCATACAAATATCCTCAGAAGCAAAAAGATGAAGTTGAGAAAAACATAAAAGAAATTTTGGAGATGGGTTTCATTAGCTCAAGTAAAAGTCCCTTCGCTTCAGCAGCTGCCCTTGTGAAGAAGAAGGATGGCACCATCCGCATGTGTGTGGATTATCGTGCCTTGAACCAAAGCACCATCAAGAATCAGTATCCCATTCCCCGAATAGATGAGCTCATTGATGAGCTGCATGGTGCCAAGTTTTTCTCAAAGATTGACTTAAGGTTAGGATATTATCAGATTTGGATGAGGGGGTCAAATGTTGAGAAAACGGCATTCCGATGCCACTATGGTCACTTTGAGTTCTTAGTCATGCCATTTGGGTTGACTAATGCTCCAGCCACTTTTCAGTCTTGCATGAACAGAACTTTCCAAAGGCAATTGAGGAAGTTCGTGTTGATATTCTTCGACGACATCCTCATTTACAACAAGACTTGGGAGGAACACCTCAAGCACTTGGAGGAAGTGCTTAGCATCCTTGAGACATAAAGCTTCTTTGCGAAAGAATCCAAGTGTGAATTTGGTATGGGAGAGTTACTCTACCTTGGCCACATCATCAGTGCAGAAGGAGTGAGAGTTGATCCAGAAAAGATCAGGGCAATCGTGGATTGGCCAACTCCAGAAAATCTAACTCATTTGAGAGGGTTCTTGGGTCTATGCGGTTTTTACAGAAGATTTGTGAAGGGATACTCGCAGAGTGTTGCTCCTCTTACTGATCCAACCAAAAAGGGAGCATTCATGTGGTTGGACAAGGCACAAGTTGTCTTTGATAAGTTCAAAAGGATCATGAGTTCTTGTCCGGTTTTGGCCATACCGGATTTCACCAAGCCATTCGAGTTGCAATGTGATGCTTTGGGAGAGGGAGTTGGTGCTGTTTTGATGCAAGAAAAGCACCCCATTGTGTTCGAAAGCAGAAAATTAAGAGGCATTGAAAGGACATACTCTATCTATGACAAGGAGATGTTTGCAATCATGCATGCATTAGCCAAGTTCAAACAATACTTGGTGGGAAGTAAGTTTGTTGTCAAGACCGATCATAATAGTCTCAAACACTTCATGTATTAGAAGGACTTGAACAAAAGACAACAAAAGTGGGTGAGTAAGCTTTAGGATTACGATTTTGACATTGAGTATGTCAAGGGGAAGAATAACGTTGTGGCTGATGCCTTGTCTCGGAGGCCTCATTTGAACTCATTGTGTGAGCTTACTGCTGATTGGAGAGAGATGTTGCTTGCTGATTATGCCAAAAATCAGTTTGCAACCAACATTATTGAAGGTACTTCTCATGATGAAAAGTACAAGGTGGTTGATGGGTTGATACACTACAAAGAGAGGATCTTCTTGGTGGTCGATTCTAAGCTCAAGAAGAAAGTTTTGCAGACTTTCCATGACATCCCACTTGCTGGTCACCAGGGTTACTTTAAGACTTACCGGCAGATCCGTGAAAGGTTTTCATGGAAGGGATTGAAGAATGAGGTTTTGAGCTACATCAAAGAATGCCATACTTGCCAAATGAACAAGAATGAGCACACATACCCCGCTGGACTGTTGCAGCCCCTACCCATTCCCAATCAAAATGGGAAAGCATGTCTATGGACTTCATCACGGGGTTGCCCAAAACACAAGGGAAGGATTGTATCTTCATGGTGGTGGACAGACTAACGAAATTTGCTCATTTCTTTGCCATCACTAGTTCATTTACAGCAGCCCAGGTAGCCGAGTTGTTTTTTCATGAGGTGTTTCGGTTGCATGGTTTGCCAAAAAACATTGTGAGTGATAGGGACAACAAGTTCCTAAGCACCTTTTGGCACGTTCCAGCTTCTTATGGAATGCTACTTGGACGTAACTTCTGTAAAGATGCAGGGGGCGAGCTCAACATGGATATGACAGAGGCTAGGATTCCTATCAAGGGCATTGTGCAGAAATTAGTTCCTGAAAGGGAAACTAAGTATATAGTAGTGAAATCTAATGACCCTCATGCTCAGATTCTCTTTGAATTAGCTGGTTTCGGGAACTATTATCTCCATACTGAAGAAGTTTCCGAATTTGCTGAAGATTGGTCTTCAGCTGATTCTTCAACTCTCTTAGCAAGCGAAGGACTTTCTAATAATGAAGAGGATTTGATACCAGTTGAAAACTCCCTTGATAATATGGTGGAAGATGCTGCATTTTCCACTACAGAAAAAGATATTCAGATTCTTCCTCTAGTTGAAGAAAATCAGTCTTCTCCTATGGAAGAAGAGAGCACTCTTTCTTCTACTTCAGAAGAAGGAGATTCCAACAACCTTTATATTGATGATAGCTCTAACGATGTTTGGACTCTAGAGTTTGACGACAGTTGTGCTACTAACGGATCCAGAGCTGGTGTGGTTCTCATTTCTCCAAAGGATGAGATCTTTCCATATTCTTTCAAGTTGCAATTCGCAAACACTAACAACATGGTGGAATATGAAGCTCTCTTATTAGGTATGAGTGTTGCGCTCAAAAGAGGAATTAAAAATCTGCATGTTCAAGGAGATGTAGAGTTGGTAGTGTGTCAAATAAGGAATATCTATTAGACAAGGAATGATAGACTTCGACATTACCGCAATCTTGTGTGGGAAAATATCCAAGACTTTGATGCTTTCAACATTTTAGTTGTCCCTAGAAAGTTCAATAACAGAGTTGATTCCCTTGCAGTTTCAGCTACTCTTCTAATTCCTCATCTTGATTTTAATCAAGATAAGTATGTTGTTGAACTAATCTGCAGACCAAACGTATCTGATAATTGGGATCACTGGCAGATTTTCAATGATGACAAGCAGATTATTAACTTTTTACAAGTTGATGATGGTTTTAATAATCTGTATTTTGAAGGAAGCAGTTCCTCTCATTCTTCAGATTCTATGATAGACACTTTGGCGAAACCAGATGAAGAAATCCTATAGTTGAAAGGAAATAAAATTCCTAAGGGGCTGGTCTCGCTGGAAAAACTTTTTGATAAGCATGACCGTTATATCAAAAAGCAGCAATAGGTGAATTCGGATTCTCATACGGGGTATGATAAGTTTAATATTGGGTCTGAAGATGATCCCAAGATGATTAACATTGGTAACAGTTGCACCCCTGAAGAGAGAAATCAGATTATACAATTGTTACATCAGTACAATGATGTGCTGGCTTATTCCTATGATGATCTGAAATCTTTTCAGTCAGGAGAAGTTCAACATGAAATCCCTTTGAAAAGTGACGCAACTCCCTTTAGACAAAAGCAGCGCCAGTACAATCCCAAAATTTTTGGCACTATCCATTCAGAAATCCAGAAGATGCTAGACGCACAAATTATTTTTCTTATTCATCATTCAACGTGGGTAGTGTTGACGTGTTTTTTATGATGACATCAACACAGAATAAAAATGCCCAACGGTCATTCTATTCTCTCTTGATCAAAGTATCCTGCATGCTAAGATTGCGTGAAAGTTCATGCGTTCAACTCCAAGGTTCCTTTAATGCGAATAGACTCAGTTGACTAATGTGAATATGTTGGGTATTCAAGGGGACTTACGTAATTGTTCGGTTTTGTGAAGTAGTTAGGATATGCATGATTTGACAATATTGCTCTGACTCCTAAATTAACCGGGAAATTCTGAATTAAAAAGGGATAGGGATAGGAATTCAACAAATCTACTTCTAAAGGGTGGAGGACGAGGATCGACCTAAACAATCTTCAAACCAGACTTTGCTTCGTCTCCTTTCGGACAACTCCGACAAAGTTGGTGCAATCTTCAAAGGATGAGAAAGGTGTTCAAATTATGACACAACATGTTCATACCATCACTACGATGCATACGGACATATGAGCCACAATTGAAGTTAAGTGCCAATACTCCAGTTGACCACGCAAGGCGAACTTACCATCAGTAAGCCCGCTAGTGGTATGGATGAAAGAAGATATGCTCAAATCACAGCGCCACACTCCACAATTAACGACTACTTGCATGAATTGAAAGTCTATTTTACTCTATCTACTTGAATTGGAAAGACGAACAAGCCTTGCTAGCTACTCACAATAGAAGATAGAACCACCAAACAATGATAAATCTTTATATTATGAGAGTGTTCACAACAACTTCTTACAAAGTCCTCAATGGGAAAACTTCCTTTCCTCCTCAATCTAAACTAACTTCTAAGCTAAATGCTATATGCCTTCTATTCTCTAGCTGAACTCTATCCCTGATTCAATTCTAGTTCTAATCTAATTTTTTACAAATGAGGGGGGATGCCCCTTTTATAGCTAGCCCATTTCAATGGACGGTTCGGATTCAATTACAATAAAGGGCTCAGATCGAGCCACCTATGCCCTAATTAGGGTTTTTGCCCTAAAAACTGCCACTGAGGGGAGTGGGGCAATAAATGCACAGAATATTCTCCACTCCCCTGCAGGAACCATAATGAGCAATTAATGCCCACTATCTTCTTCTAGAAGATCTTCATCAAGCAGCGCGTTCCCATTGTCCTGTTCTCGAACTGCAAACTCGATTAGCCGGGCCAATACCGCCTCAACCTCCTGGGTAGAAATCGGTGGAATATGGTTGAGCTGGAACTCCAAGACCACTACCGTTTGACCGTGCCGAGCGTAAGACCTCTTCCATGCCACCAAGGCGTATTGGGTATTCTGGATTATATTAGAGAAAGTGGAGACATTCTCAAAGTCATCCACGACAAGCGACATCGCAGTTGAGAAGAATGGAGCCAGTTTGCCTTTCAAGCCATCAACAGTTATTTCCTCCGGGGCCAACTTTCTAGCAAATATGGCTTCTAATGTATTAAGGACTCCCTCCAAGATGTTACCCATTGCTTTCCTCACTCTGGCTGAATCTGCCCTCGCTACATCGTGAAATCCATGGCCCGTGACCACCGAGGAGTACCAACTGGTGAAATCATACTTGTCACCATCCTGAATCACACCTCCATCCACCAAAGTTTGTAGAGGTATATGCATCAAAGCCCCCAAATGAAGTACAGTCTTTGTCTGATAGATGCGGGTATCGCCCCAGGCCTGATCCACCATGTCAATCCGTGCCAAAATACTTGAGGCTTGCCGATAAGCATTGGCGAGGTCCTCCATGAATTTCCTTGTCTCAGTACGAACATGGCTAACCCACTTGTCCGCTTCCGTTTCCATCTTCTTTAAATCCTCTAAGCCAACAACTGACTCCCTCGGAAGCTCTGGTGGGCGTTCTACTGTTGGGTTTGCTGGTTCACCTGGACGTGCTAGATTCTGCACATATTCTATCAAGGTTTTGTACTCCTTCTTCAATTTCTTATACTTCCCCTCCGTGCGGAGCAACTGATCCTTCAATGCCTGATAGGAGTTATTGAACTCCTCAACAATTTGGGCTCCCGTAGGATGACCCAACTCTACCGTGGTGATCACGTAATTTTCAGGCCTCTCCTCGGTTCGATCACAATCCTCTCTCGGAACAACCACCTGAAGCGTGCGAGAGCCTGACTCATCAGTCGAGATATTTGAAAACTTCCTGGCCCTCCTCTTTTTTGGTGGCGCACTGATCCTCCTGAGGAACTCCTCCATCTCGATGGCTGGATCCGTATCATCCTCGGGTTCTCTTCTCATTCTGTCCGAAAGCCAATCCGGCACCGTCTGCTGCGGATTGCAAATGACAAGGGGCTGCTCCTCCGTTGCCTCCACCTCGTGCACTTCTTCTCTTCTTGCACTGTTCTGCTCGGGCTCATCATCTTCCACGAGCTGCGTATCTCCCGACCCTTGGGTTCCTTGTTCTGTGTTTTCCTCTTCCTCCAATGTCATGTCCAACATCTGTTGGAAACGAGTGTCAGCCATTGTTTCATCTTCTTCCTCTTGTTGGCCAGCCCTGGATACACTGACGCTTATACTATCTGATTCTCAGATGTTGGGTTGATCCACCTCCTCAAGCTCCCGCTCTTCACCCAATCCTGCCCTCTGTTCAGCAAATAATGAAATCACTCTCAAACTTGAAGACTGAGTTTGTGAGTGCATAGGTGATGCTTGTTCCATCCTCAACGGTATCGGCTAGGTTGGTACTTCTATTTGTGCTTCCGGTGTTTGAGCAACCTGTTTTCCCCTTCTCACCGATAGCGGTCTTGGGTCACCCATCAAGCTATAAGTAAGGGCGATCGACTTGCTCTTAAGTCTGCATGCATGCCTATCGACCCAAGCTCTTGTGAAAGTCAACACCGGAATAGAGAGCGTGTCCAAGTCCATGATTTCTGGCTCGGACCAATCAGGTGGTGGGACCGAAGTATCCCTGACTGAACCATAGTCGGGTTGCATAACGTTGACATCCTCTTCCACCTGGTTGGGAACTGGAATGATCTCACATTCCCTGATCAATTTGAGGGGAAGCCTGAAAAACATCCTTTTCCTTATCTCAACCTCATCAACAACATTTGCCCAAAAGTCCTCAATGTGGGCCTTGTGTCGGTACTCGACGTTCTGTATCATTCGGATGTTTCTGTACGGATTGAAATCCTGTCTCCCTGTGTGATACGATAGATGATAGAATTGCAGCTCATCCTCTGCCTCTGGAGCTGCCTGCAAGGAGGGACACACCTTAGTGGAATTTCCCATGGCAATAGGAAAGTCAAGTCCACCCTTCTTCTTCTTTTTCTGAATCTTATCATAGGCGATCAATTGCCTAGATATTTCCAGCATTATAATGTGATCGGTGGGGTACCTCGGTAGTCGGTATGGATACGAAGTGAACCCCTGCAGCCTAATGTAAGTGAATTTCGGAAATTGGATGAGCCAATATCCATATTCCTCTATCAATGCTTGTGCCTCTTTGGATATTCTTTGCTGCGTTCTCCGCTGAAGGGTCCTCGTGATGTGCGTTGTGAATGCATCATTAGCCCGTTTGTAACTGGCAGGGTTAGTTAGATGCAACTGTGTGCAGGCCTCATGGATTTTGAACTGATCAGGTGCATAGCCTATTGGCTCCTTATATGTAATCCCTCGGTACTTGGTCATTCTCGCCAGCATATATATTACATATGAGCTCATGTAAAAGGTTTTCGTCCCCCTCAGGCTCCTGAACTGTTCATCTATGTTATCACTGATCATTCTTGCCCAGTCAACACACTCCTTTCCCTCCAAGATGATCTCGATGAAGTAGAACATCCAAGGCTCGAAGAAGTAGGCTTGTGCACTCCCATTTATTCGGCTCAGCATCATCATCAAGTCGCAGTATTCCTGTTTCACATCTTCGGCAATTATCTGCTTTGGGAGTCTAGTGCGAGGTGGCTTTGGCTTTTGCATCCAAACTCTGTTGATGACTGCAGCAACCCTCTCAAAGGAGGTGGAGTACATCTTATCCGCCCTCTCCTTTGATTTGTATAGCATCTTTTCGGCAGTAGGAATCCCAAATGCCTCTCCGATGGCATCTGGCGTGAAGTTGGCAAGCAATTTGCCATCCGGCGAGACAATGGTTCTACGCTCCGGCTTGTAGTAGTTCGCACACTCCATAATTAGCTTCAGGCACTGAATTGCTGGTGGAAAACCAGTGGCTGCGTAGATACCACTCTTCATGATGTTATGCGCCGTGACTGACGGCTGATGGCCTCCCAGTCCGTACATCCTAGACTTGAGTGCATTTAGATTAAACGACCCGAGGTTGGTGTCACTTAATCCTGCCAACTTTGAGACAATTGCCGATTTTGGAAGAAATGACTTGGCGAGCCTTTTGATCATTGCTTGCTGGGATGAGCTAGCCTTGGCCGTTTCAGTGTTTGCAGCTTTGCCTGCGGATCTGCTTGTTCCTGCAACATCCTTTGCTCCATCCATCTACAAGAATAAGATAAAATAATAATAAGTTAGTTTGCAGATTTTTAATAAAGTAAAATAGCCTCCGAGACGGCTGCGGATGTGGAGTTAGCTTTTGAAAATAAAAATTCTTCAGCATAATTATCTAACTCCAAACCTCAAACTGTATAAAAGCTCTGAGCTTATAAAGAAGCTTCCAGCAACTGCACTCTGACCGGCGAAGAAAATTTACAGCAAACTAACAACTTTCAGCAATGTGACTATTTTCTCAGCACAGAATAAATTAAATCTTTTGCTTCAACTTCGTCAACTTCAGCAACTTTCAACCTCAGCAACTTGAAGAATGAAGAAATGAAGAGAGATTGCTGCAATTTCTTCTCAACTCCAACAGCAACTAGCTTTCAGCAGCTCGAATAAATAAAATCTGCAGCAACTGCAAGAACTCTCGTGCAACTTCGAAAATGATAGCAACTTCAACTTTCAGCAATCCGGAAATATCTCTCCAGCAACTGTAGTATATGATTTCAAAATTTGCAGCAACACCCTCTCAGCAGTTCAAGAATTAAAATCCTTAGCAACTTCGCTCTTAGAAGAATAAAATCCAACCTCACTCTCAGCAACTTCGAAAAAGATTTCGATCTCTCACAAAATTCTTCACTTCAGCAATTCCAAGCTCTTCGAAACGTGTGAAGAAATGAAAGAAATGAAGTTGTTTAAATAATTCTTCGCGAAGAATCTTGCTGAGTAGTGTTGGGGCTATTTTTAGCACCTTTATCAATTCTCCACTCTCTCCGTTCGGCATTTTCTAATTCAGGTGCAGTAGTGGGCTAGTCGTCAACCGGTCATTATGGCAGTTGCCATTAATGAAGATTCTTTCTTCTTCAAATTTTGAATTTTCCCTTTCTAGTCTGCCAGTTAACTCTTGGTGATTTAAACAACTCGTGAGAAAAATCACTTGACTTGATTGAAAATTCCATTTTAAAATCTTCGCAGTGTTTAAATAAATTTGATTCGAAAAATTCGTGGGAGTTGTAAATTCATTTCCAACTTTTAAAATGTCTGTCATTTAAATCCTCAATTTCATAAAATTTGCCTTAGACATTTTAAATTTTCTCTTAAAAATATTCAACTCCGGGTGATTTAAAATCACTTGCCTGTTCGAAATAACTCATCCTCTGAGATTTAATTTCCGTTAAAAAAATAATCTAGGCAAAATGAATTTCCTCTGAAAATATTAAAATTTCCCTTAGGAAATTAATTTTAAAATTTCCCGACCCATGGGTGCCTTTTAAACGGGTTCATTTAATTTTCCACTTAGAAAATATTTCATCAAGTTGTTCACCCCGTTTAAATGTCTCTGGAAAATTTTCATATTCACCCACTCTTTCCGTTTATTCAATTTTTTTTAAATTCTCATGCCTTAGGAATTTCTCCACTTCACACACTTAGTAGAAAATTTAAATTCTCACCCCCCTTAGACGTATATTTCTTTCTGGTGAAATATTTATTTCATTTAGAAAAATTCCTCACTTTACACCTCTGGCGCAGTTGATCCCTTGGCATTTATTTTTTTGTGACTTAGAAATTTTCTCAAATCATTTCACATCTTGGGCGTATTTCACTCAGTGATGTTTTATTTTGCTAGCTTTTACCCTTGCCACGCCTTAGAAACATTTTCAATCAAGGGCACATTTAGCATGAGCCACTTTCATTCTCCACACTTAGAAAAATTTTAAAAAAAAATCTCCACTTCAACTTGGGCGCATATTAATGTGTCTACTTCTACTCCTCGTGCCTTAGCATCTTATTGCCTCTTGGGCGTATTTTACTCATGCAAGCTTTGATTTCTCACTTAGAAATTTTTTATCTTGATTATCCCATCAAGGGCGCATTTAGAGGGTCAAGCTCACATTTTTCATGCCTTAGAGAATTTGAAACTTCATCACCTTGAGGGTGCATTTGATGGGGCTAGCTCTTACTTGAGGGCGCATTTGAGACCTCATGCTCATATTTTTATTTTCCATGCCTTAGGCGTATTGCTAGGCATCTCCCAACATGGGCGCATTTCCACCCATCCACTTTTATTTCCAATGCCTTAGAGTAATTTCAAGGCACTTCCTCAAGGTGGGCGCATTTCAGATGATGTGCTTTCATGTGAGGGCGCATTTCAATGTCCCTACTTCCATTTCAATGCCTTAGGCGTTTTATCAATCATTACCTTCCTTTTACCTTAAGGGCGCAAATAGACATGGCTACTTCCGTTTTTGCCTTAGAACATTTTTCACTTTTTCCCTTTTTGGAGGTGGGCGCATTTAGCTATGAGAGCTTTCATTAGAGGGCGCAAATGGGGGTGGCTGCTTTTGTTTTTGCCTTGGGAAAATTTTCACACTTAGAATTTTGCTTGAGGGCGCATTTGAGAGGTGAGACTTTGATTCTTTATCATGGGCGCATTTTGGGTAGGAAGCTTTCATTTTTTCAACGCCCTAGAATATTTCCTCAAGGCTCTTCCATGGTGGGCGCATTTTGACTAGCTCACTTTCATTTTCCAGACTTAGAAAATCTTTTTTTTTTTTTTTACCTCTGCTTTCCTTTGTCTTCACCGTCTATTTTGGGCAAGTCAGGCTATTTTTAGAAAGTCCCTTGATTTTCGACCCCTATAGCTCCATTTTGCCTGAAAATTTCACCATATGATACTCTCTGCCTTGTGAACCTATTTTGCCAGTCCTCTGCCCTGACCTGCTATTTATAGTAAGTTCTTGATTTTTTTGACTTCAGTAGCCCTGTTTGACCTGAAACTTGCAATGCCTGATCCTGAGAACTTGAGTGTCGCTTTGATGCCAACCTCGGGTGCAGACCTGCTATTTATAGCCGTGCCCTGACTTACTAAAAATAGTAAGTTCTCTGATTCTGCTCAAATTTTGCCAGCAGGTGCCTTGAAGTATGCTGCCATTGGTGGGGTATTTCGTTTTGACTATTTCTGGATTTCACCCCCTATAAAAGTGGAAACCCTAATTTGACTTGCATGTATCCCGAACGGTCTCCGTTTGACTTCGTTCCTTCTGCATGTCGTTCTGCTTGCTGAACTGGAGTGTTAGGCAGCTGCCAGAGTGTACCTGCTAAAAATAGAAACTGCCTGAAAAACCCAGAAAACCCAAGAAAACTGGTCTGCATGCATGCACTGGCTAAAAATAGTAAGTCCTCGAAATTTGATCTTCTCCGCTTGCATGTCACACTGTTGCGTAGCCTTGAAAAACCCAGAAGAAATATCCAGACATGCGTTAGAGAACTCCGAATGCAAACCCTAAAAATAGCCTCTGAAGGTTGAACTCTGAAAGTGGTCGTCTCGGTTTGCATGTTATATCGCTGCGAAGGTTTCGAGAAACCCAGAAGTAATCTCCGGACATGCAATGAAGAATCATATGTTTGACCCCTGAAAATGGCTCCTGAAACCCAAACTGCTAAAAATAGCAAGTTGTCTGATCTGGCTCAAAATTTACGTGCAAGCAGCTTGATGTTACCTGAATGTGGTGGAATTGGTAGAATTCCAAAATTTCGATAAAGTAGTCCCAAATTGAATACTTACTAAAAATAGCAAGTTGTCGGAATACAGTGAAAATTTAATGGGACCCTGCTGGAAGCCTTGTGATTGCTATACTAAGCTCAGATTCTAATTTGATAACCTGGTTTGACCTTAAATAAGCCTGAAGGATGAAAACCTTAATTACGCAGACTTAACCAATACTTCAACCTGGGTCAAACGACAGGACATCCCCGGAAGGACCAGAGATAGAGAGAGAGTTGCACGAACCAAAGCCAAACGACCAGAATGGAGCAAAAATTAGGGGGTCCCCATCTGGATGGGGTGATGTGTGAAAAAGGTCACAACAGGTAGCTAATATAGTTCCAGTGCGCAAGAAGAATGGAGCAATTTGCATATGCATGGATTTTCGGAACCTCAATCAGCAGTCACTGAAGGACAATTATCCTTTGCCTATAATGGACCAAGTGCTACAGACAGTGACAGGTGCTTAGATGATGTCTATGCTGGACGAATTCTCAGGGTACAACCAAATTGAGGTAAGTGAAGCAAACAAACACAAAACTGCTTTTACCACTCCATGGGGTACTTTTGCGTATCGCAGAATGCCTTTTGGATTAATTAATGCAGAGGCAACATTTCAAAGAGCAATGGATTTAGCCTTCCGTGGTATCTTGGGAAGGTATATTGTGGTGTATTTGGATGACCTCACCGTCTTTTCAAAAGACCGTGAGAATCATCTGTTTCATTTACAAGATGTGCTTGAAAGGTGTCGGAAACACGACGTTTCTTTTAATCCCAAGAAGTCGGTCTTTGGGGTAACTGAGGGTAAACTTCTGGGACATGTTGTGTCAGAAGAAGGAATCAAGATCGACTCTGAGAAGTAAAATCTATTCAAACTCTCCTGTTGCCATCTAGTAAGACAACTGTTCATTCTTTCTTTGGGAAGATGAATTTCTTGAGAAGATTCGTCTCAGACTTTGCTGAAAAGACACGTCATATCATTGATATGATGAAAGGGAAATCTATTTTTCGTTGGAATGATGAAGGTAAAGCCGCTTTTGCTGAAATCAAGGATGCGATTGCTCGCACCCCGGTGCTGGTTTGCCCAGATTACACTAAAGATTTCATAATGTACAGTTATGCTTCTGAGCATACTGTTGTACCCAAACCAAAATTTTTGCTTCATTAAGGCATTTTGCTTAAAATAGTCTAAACCTTGTAAAAATGGGGTCAAAACTCAGTTTTTGGGCAAATAAAGTATGGGCTTTTAGTCAGTGTGATGCTAGTAAGATACTGGCAAAGTTTGAAAAATTTTAAAATTAGGGTTTCTGAAATCTATTTTTAGCCCGAAACCCTAAAAAATAGGAACTTGTCAGAATTGGCTGAAATTAATTTTGATTGGCTTATTTCACATCACGATCACGGTGGTGAAGTCAGTTTCAGTTAAAAGTCAGTGTAAGGCTGGTAGGTAGTTATAACTTTTTCAGGAGAAAAGTTAGGACCTCTGAGGTCATTAATGGCAGTTGGCCAGTACCAGGTGTTAATATCTAAGCCTGAAATTCAAAGAAGAATGCTCTACAATGAAAGATGTTGAAAATTATGCTTTTTGACGGAGGAGATTTTCAACGAGGTAAAAAACTGTAAAATTGGCTAAGTCTGGATTGAAAAAGCGCCACTCTCAGCTAGGGGCGCCCATCACTATGGAAGCTGTATTCAACTTTTTGTGAGATTTTCTACCAAGATGACTTCTCCAGTTCCCTGATAGCTTCGCAATGAGCTAGCCATCCAGTTCGATGGAGGAGTAAAACGCCTGAAAACGAAAATTCAATACAGAATGAGGGAAATGCAAAGTAGGTAAATTTGAAGAGAAAAAGTGCCCCTGGACGCCAGGGGCGCCCATCTTTTTGAGGATTCAGATGAAGTCTTTTGATCAAGTGACACCCAGGAAGTTTGTTTCCATTTTTGGTCCAGCTCCGCGACGCATCTATCAGCAGGTGAATCTGAGTTGCTGTGTTGCCGCCATTAGTGGTCGAATTTGAGGTTTCAGACTTGATAAGAGATTGTTCAGAAAGGACAAAAGCGCCCCTGGAGGCCAGGGGCGCCCAAGGTTTTAAGACCTTTAATGAAATCTGTTTAATGATTTCAGATGTTCGTCTCGTTCGTGTCAGCTCCAGCTTTCCGTTCCCTGTCTCAGCCGGGTCAGAAGATGTCTTGGCAATCCGCAACCGGAAGTTGAGTAATTTTTGCCAGTTGCAGTAATGGATGACATTGGTTGGGAAAAGCTCCAGGCGCGCCCATGATTTAGAAAGGTTAAAAGATGTTTTTATACAAAGTGTTCATCAGGAGCCTTTACTCAGAATTCAGCCTGCTCTGCAGTGAGCCATTCAACATGTTCTGAAGTTTTGTCAAATGCCGGGAAATGTCAAGTGAAATATAGTCAAGTTATCAATGAAAATGATGAAAATGCCTGAAAATATTCTAACACTGAGGTCAAAAGCGCCCCTGGCCATCTTTTTGAAGCCGCAGATTTGTAAATTTTGGATTATCACCTCAAGGAATCTTCTTGTCAGATTTGGTCCTCCTCTTCGATGGAACTGTCAGCCAGTTGATCTGACGTGGCAGTCAATCAGAATCAGTGATCGAACTTGAGCTTCATTTGAGGTTTTTGGATTCAAATTTTTAGAAAGATGTCTAAGTATGGAAGGACGCCTAAAGTCAAAGGTTGACTTTAAAAAAATTCAAAAATAGAAGTGCGCATGGGAGGAGTTTTCAATTTACTAAATTTAGATCTTTAGTTGAACTCTTTGCATGTCGACTTCTAATAAATCTATTTTTGGTCATAACTGGCTAAGATTAATTTGCATGTATCAGTTAACTAAGTTTTTCAAAGTGGCGCCTAAATAAGGTTTATGGTACAGCCAGTTAACTGAGTTTGAAGCCAAATATAGGCCATGCGTGAGTTTTAAAGCACCAGTTGTACTTCAAGCGCCATTTCCAATGCTTGGCATGCATTTTACACGCCCTAGAAGATATTTTTCTATATATTTTGCTAATGGCGTCCATTATTCTTCATCAGAGTTGACGAGAAACATCTTTCTTGAGCATAGAATTGATCTGCAGGTGCTACAGGTGTCAAATTTCAGTGTTCTTCGTAGCTACAGATTCAGATTGTTCAAGGGAAGATTATTTCAGACTTCGTTTTCCATTTGCATGCAGGTGTTATCAATTCTACTTCAAGCATAGGCGAATTTTTACAGAAGAAGAGAGAAAACAAACAAATAAAACTTCTATTCTTCTGTCTCATTTTCTTCTATTCTCGTCTTAGATTTTCTTCGCATGTCAAAGAAAACGGCAGATTTTTCAGAAAAGCATCATCTGGGTTCGAGTATTTCAGCATCAACAACAATACCCATGTCTTAGATTATTTTGTGAAAGTTGCCCCGTTGCCTCTTTTCTAGAGCACTGTGCTTTTTTCCAAAATTCTCTTTGCATGTGGGCCTAAATCACATTTTTTCGCAAATCTGTTTATCTGGGTGGTTTTAGGATTCATTTCTACACAAAACCCATGTTCTAGATTTTCACGGGAAAAATTGCCCCCAGTACCCCTAACTGCCAGTTCAAATCTCAACCAAAAACCTTTTGCATGCAAGCCTAAATCCCATTTTTTCGCAATTCTAACATTCTGGGTTGTATTAGAGTTTGATTCTACACAAAACCCATATCTTAGAATTTGTCCGAAAAAATTCACTTCCCCTTGTTATTTTTAGCCTATCCTCGAGCTTTTTCAGTTTTTCCAAAGTTGTCCAAACATACCTGACTTTATAGTCAAAACTCTAGTTTTTCAGAATGCAATATAATCCTATAGATTATAAGGCCAAACAGGTCTTTCTTCATAACTTTCTGAAAACTACCGATACCGACTTAAGTCATGTTTTTCCCATCGTCAATATGAATTCATTGGAGGGTATCAGTAGTACTACAATTAAAAATCTTGAACGTTTAAGTATATTTGCAGCAGCATCCATTCCTATCTCAGTCTTTGATCTCGAGTTCGTACTTGCTTGTGTCAAGCATTATGACTCATCTACCAGACAAATCAGATCGACAGATGGAAGGATTATTTGTAGCCTTAAGCCGAGGGATGTAGAAAATGTTTTTCTATTCCTCCACGTTCAGATCATTTCGCTGTATCCATTTCAAATTGTGACAGAATATGGGAGGAGGACAAAGATAGATCACAGAAGAAAGTAGCTTAACGGTGGTTGAAGGTTCAGAAAACCAACATGCCAAGGAAGATTGCACGTGGGGATTTCAAAGACGAGATTGCTATTTTGATAACTTTCCTTAACCGGTTAGCAAGTTCTGAAGACGCAAGTGTTTTCCGAACATGGATGTTCTACCTCATCTCACGAGTTATTGATAAGAAGGAAACATTTGACTGGGCCATGTTTATCAGCGAGTGTCTTCACCGGTAGATTACAGAGTTCCTAAAGATTCACGAATTCCATATGGTAACTTTTCTGGTTTACTTAGTTGCATTCCAAGGCAGTTTTAAATTATTAAAGACCGATGGAGTTCTGGGTGTTCAGCGAGTGCACAAATACTACCCTCAGTTGGAGTTTTCGAAAGCTGAACAGGACTTTACAGCAGTGAATGACCACTTTCTTATGAGGACAGTCAGAAATCTAGATAACGAGATGCATGTGAGAATTTCTACAGAGGCACAATCAGCAATGGAGAGTTGGGCAGATTGGTTTATCCAATTTCCTTCTTTCACATATATTCGTGTATATGGATATACAGGAGAGCCTCTGATGCTACCGAGGTACCCATCGGATAAGGTTCTTTTCATGGAGTTCATGAGACAGGCACATGAGGTTCACACTTTTCTTCGCAATCGACATAAGCCAGCTTTCACCTTTCCGTTTGAGTTAGGTATTTACAAATGCAAAACAGCTGCTGATTGCAAGTTAATGGCACACGAGTTAGAGAAACTTCAGCTTGGGTGTTTTCCTCAGAAGTGTGCCTATGATCCGTTGGGCCATTATTCAGCGAGGTTGGAGCGAAATGTTTCACATTCAGTAGTGCTTGAGGACTTTTGGGTCAATTGTGAGGATGAATTTGAGGTGCGCCGTCGTCATTATTGTAGGCTTATTGTTCCACAGATTGCTGATTTCTTGTTAGAGGATGTGGAAGGTTTGTCTGATGATGATGGCGAGATACTTCTTCATTCATTCATTAGAGACCAAGTTGCTCGCCAGCCACTTCGCCAACCTGATTGGTATATCCCAGTGAATACTTCAGTGAAAGACTTATCCAGGTCTGTTATCAAAACCACCATGTACTTCCTTGAGAGCAAGCGGAAGCGAAGGGTGATCTCAGTTATAGAGCCACCAACAGTGGTAGTTTCTTCTTTACCTTCTACTTCTAGGGCTAAACCTCGAGTCAAGGTTACTATGAGGCCGCCTGAAGGGGTTAAGATGGGAATTAATTCAAAAGGAAAAAGCATCACTTAAAGGAAACAGGTTGAGAAAGAGCCAGCACTTCCAGTTGAGAAATAGCCAACAATTCCAGTTACAGAGACAGTACTTCCAGAGCCAGTTATTTCATCAGAACCAGTTATTCAGATTGAGGCCGGTTTGTCATCTCCAGGTTCACCTTTTTCACCACACTCCTCTCCCATAGATATTGATTCAGAGCCTAAGACTCCGATACATGAGACCTTCATACCACTGGATCCGCCAGCGGCTGATACAGTAGAAACGGCTCTACCTCGAGAAGACAGTATTCCTTATTCATCTTGGCTCGAGAAGTCATTGGAGAGGGAGAGGCGTATGCGTTTATATAATCTTGATTTATCTGAGTTCGGTGAACCCTATTAGAACAGGTTGAATAAGAGGGCCAGAAAGCAGATGAACATTGAGAAGAATCTTGAGGCAGAGATCGTCATAGAGGTTGCTACTCCTCCAGAAGGCAAATACTTGGATGAAGTTGATGTTGGTTATTTTACCTTCTTCAAAACTAATCTGGGTAAGAATACTCGACACACCGACGTGAATTTATTCAGAGTCGTTGCGAGTAATCTAGAGGAGCGCGTCATGAAAGATGGTGAGGATAAGGCAGTTCTCAAGGTTGAGATCAGACAACTTAATAGGTTCATCTCGGGTTTGCTTCATGGCAACGAGGGGCAAGCACCTTTACTTCCACAACTTCGAGAAACCGCCACAGAACAACAGAGGATTCAACACTTGGTTAATCGAGGAAAGCTACTGGATACTTGGATTGAAGACTTTATTGTTGCTGGTCGACACCTCCTCATAGAGCTATATCAGTTGAGGGTTGACGCACATAGTCTTCGCCAGAGAATTCAGGAGCTCGAGATTTGCATAGCCGAGCGTAAGCCGAAGGACCTGATTCTGATATCATAGCTTGCAGGAATCTATGACGCCATTGAAGCAGATGGAGATGAAAAGAAGGTCTTCACTTGGAGAGAGTTGTATCTTTGCAGGGTGGAGACATATGACAGGATTTCTGCTAAGATGAGCATGATTCAGGAAAAGGTTGTTGCAGCTCTTCGTTTCATCAGCGAGTACATCACTCAGATCCCATGTCATTATCGACATGAGGATGGTACCTAGGCCGAGTTAGAGGCAGTTCAAGCTGAGTTCGAAGAATTAGTTCGTGATAACCTATGTGGAGAGCCAGAGGCGTCCAAGATGGAGGAGTTTACAATGCTGACTATCAGTTTCAAAAAGGTGACCACAGAGGTTAGAGATAGTCAGAGGGAGATCCGAGATGGAGACAAAGAGTTAGACATGCAGTTAATTATCGTGGACAGCGTCAGAGTGCCAGATGATGATACTATTGATAAATTCTTGGAGGAGATGATAAACTTGGAGTAGACTTTCAATTAGACCATGCAGTTGCTTACAATGATGAGTCATCAGAAGTAGTTAACTCGAGGCTTCTTTCCGAGTTAACTTGCTGTTATACATTACATGCATGTCTTTCTTGGAAACATCTACATATACTTGGAGATTAGATTAGATTTTTCAGTTGACTGATGATAGCATTCCAGTTAACTTGCTTTCAATAAGGACGTGCATGTTGCACCTTGTCCATTTAGATTAGATGTTTCAGTTAACTGATGATAGTTTCCTAGTTAACTGTATAGTTTCATTCAATTAGGGTTTAAGAATAAGATCTTGCATGCATTGCAAGACTTTAGTTGACTCAAGGTGATTTTAGGGTTGCCTACACCTTGAAGTCTATAAATAAGAGCTTTCAGCTCATTTGTATTTTAACTTTTGCTTGATAGCATACATGCTGCGCCTACCTTGCCTGTAGTATTGCTATTATTGTATCTGTTCAAGGAGCTTTTACAGGAGATTAATATATGCTGCGCCTACCTTGCCTGTAATATTGTCTTTGTTGGATCTGTTCTAGAGTATTTGTTTTGATAATGAATTGTTATGCCACTCGGGTTCCATGCAATTATTATAATGAATGCTTGCCTTAGTTAGATATAGTGGCTAGTTCGATCGTGGATTGTATGCGTGTCTCGCCTATGCAATTTGCTGTCCTAGTTGGCTATCTTTTGTGTTTTGTTATCAATAGGCCTATTCGAATTAAGCAAATAGTTGTGCCCACCTTGCCCTCATGTTGAGAATTCATACTTAAAGCCGATCGTATGATGTGTGTCATAATAAGCTTATTCAGCCGAGCAGATAGTTGTGCCCACCTTGCCTTCATTTTGCAAAACTTTACCTAGCTTATCGTATAAAAACCATTCCCGCTCCATTTACTCACGCTTTGTTTTCGTGAGTAAACTAGATAGATTTTAAAGAAGTTAGCTTAGTTGTAGTTACATGATCTGCGAAACCAGAAAATACCTAGCTGCAACGTTCTAGGTTTTCTTAACCTTGTGCCTCTACCAGCTGAGAACAAAAAGATAGGACATTAGTTTAGTTTTCTATTTCATGCATTCCAGCACAACGAGGGAGCTTCCCCTCCTAATTTGAAGAACACTCATTGCGTAGTGTGCATAGCTGTATGTACAAACTCACACTCCAGAGGTGTTAGTTCTTACGCCAACACATACCATGTCTGCTATTCTGATGCTGCAAAATTCAGAAGGGATGGAGTCTCCTATTGTCATCATGAGTTGTCCCTTGAAGCTTCACGAGCTCAAATATTCCACAATTGAGAAAAATGCTTTTGCTGTGGTAAAGGCAGTTAAGTATTTCAGGTTCTACATTCTCAATTCTCATATAGTGGTTTTAGTTCTGGATACAGCAGTCAAATCTATTTTGACGCAGCAAGATTTTTGTACAAAAAGAGGCGATTGGGTGGCAAAAATCCAAGAGTACGATTTAAAAATAAAGCCTACCAAGCTTGTCCGTGGAAGAGGTCTATGTCAGCTTATGGTTGAGAGCAATTCAAAAGAAGGTGAAGAGGAGGTTTACGAAGACCTTCCCAAGGTGCTTTTTGTCAGCACTGCTGATGGATGGTATTCAAACATCGCTTATTTTCTAACTTACGGTGAATGTCCAACTCATCTATCTTTTAAAGAAAAGAGAAATTTAAAACTTAAGGCTGCGAACTACGTTCTTTGGGACAGTGGTTTGTATAAAAGGACTCTTGACGGCAATTTTCGGCGTTGTGTTGATAAGGCACAGCAAGACAAGTTGCTAGAATCTTTTCATAATTTAGCATGTGGCGGGCACTTCTCTCCATCAGTGACTGCTCATAAGATCTTAAGGGCTAGGTATTACTGGCCAACGCTCTTTCAAGATACATATAAATGGGTACACAAATGTGTACAATGTCAACAGTTTGTTGGCAAACAAAAGATGATGGCGCAGCCATTAAAACTAGTCGTAATAGAAGAGCCTTTCAGACAATGGGGGATTGACTTCATTGGTGTCATCAATCCTCATTCAAGTGCTAGACATACCTACGTTCTTGCTGCAACGGATTATTTTACCAAGTGGGTAGAGGTTGTTCCTGTAAAACATGCTACATCTGAGGTAGTGTGTAGGTTTTTGAAAGAGAACATCATATCAAGATTTGGTGTTCCATATAAGGTAGTGATAGAGAATGCATCTTCATTCTCCTCTTATGAGGTAACTCAGTTCTGTTTTGACTATAGTATTATATTGGCTCACTCATCAGATTATTACCCTCAAGGTAATGGTCAAGTAGAATCGAGTAACAAGAATATGATCACTATAATATGAAAGCTTGTGGATGAGAATCAAAGATCATGGCATAAAGCGTTGTATGATGCTTTATGGGCTGATCGAATTACACCCAAGAGACCCATCGACATGTCTCCATTTCAAGTGCTCTATGGTGTGAATGCAGAAATCCCTATTACATTGGAACTCCCAGCTCTCAAATTGGCTAAGGCCGTTGAAGATGATACATTTGAAGGTTCTCTGGATAAACGGATAATGTTTCTCTCACAATTGGAGGAACAAAGGTCACAAGTGGTGGATCACATTAACGACCATCAGAAGCAAGTTAAAGTTTTCTTCGACAAAAAAGCAAAGCAGAAGGTTTTCCAAGTTGGAGATCGTGTCTTGCTTTGGGATAAAAGGAGAGAGCCCAAAGGCATGCATGGGAAATTTGATTCCCTATGGCGTGGCCCTTTTACAATTCATCAAGTGATTAGTGAAAACAGTTTTCTATTGGCGTATCAAGATGGAACTCCATTCGCACTGCCTTATAGTGGGCAGCATCTAAAGCACCACTTCCAGTAGAGTTTTAGATTAGTTTCTGTACATAAGGTTTGAGTCTTTTAGTCCTTTGAGTCTATCTAAATTTTCTAGCTTTTTAGTCCTTTGAGTCTTTTTAGTTTTCCTTTATCTTTTTGATTTTTCTTTATTTTTCTTTTTGACTTTCATTTGTTGACTCCATTACCCAATGGAAAGAATACTGAATCATTTTGCGAATTTGGATTCTACAACCTTTGTTCACAAAGGTCGTTTCCCAGTCGGAGCCAGGTGTTGTCCTCAATTTTTGACATGGCAAAAATTGGAGCAACCTACCAAAAAAATTGGAGTTCTTCTCCCTAAAGCACGTTTTACGAGGTGTTGAGGTCAGAAAACTTTAGATTTCAATTGATGATCCCCTTGGTCATCCTTTCATCAACTTCCCTTTCCTTTTTTAAAAAATTCTGAGTCATTTTTCTTGTCTTTTTGGTCAAATTCGGGTTTTTAAGGCAGCTTAGCAGAATAGGGAATTTTAAGTCTAAAAGCAAAATTGTTAAAGTTGCCAAAAAACCCAAAATTGCTTAAGTTGCCAAAAGTTCCGATTTTTTGCTTGAGTGAAATTGCTAAAACTTCAAAAAGGTTCGAAATTGCTTAAGTGGCCAAAAATCCCTACTTTGCTAAAAGTAAAAATTGTCAAAAGAGCTAAAAAGTTCTATTTCACTTATTTGGCAAAAACAAAACTTTTGAAGGGCCGAAAAGTTCCTATTTTACTCATGAGTAGTGAAAAAAGTTGCTAAGTGAGCTTGAAAACCCGATTTTGGTCATTTTTGATTGTTGCTTGGTTCTAGAAACCCGATTTGGAGAGTTCGCCTAAGTTTGAGGAAGAGTTTGTATTCAAATTTGATTGCTTACCTCTTTCTGTGGAAGCTTTTATAAATTTTGCAACTGAACTTGCGTCCTCAGTTTCAATATTTAGGCTCTCATTTTTGTTGAAGTGGATGCAAGTTTTCTAGGTTTCTTCTTCTCCATTTTGTGCTTCAGCTTTATCTTCCAGGTATGACTTTATTTTCTTAATCTTTTGTCGTTTTTTCCTCTTTAACCAAATCACGTAATACCTTTGATGAATGCGTTTTTTTTATTATGTTGTGTAGAGTTTATTCTAAAAGCATTTTTGAGTCTTTCAAATGAAAAACATGATTCCTCATGGCCAAATCGTGATTTAGTTTTGCATCCCCCTTTCAAGTGGTTTTGTGTCTTTTAAATGTCTTTCGATTAAAGCTTTTTGCAAAAATGTTTTTACGTGTTCCTTTTTATGGCCGTTTTCTTCATTTTTGAAATCATTAAAATATCTTGTTGCTTGAAAACGTGTTTTTGTAAAAGAGGTCTTTCAACAGAAACGTGTTTATCTATAAAGAAATCTGGGTTTCTCCAAAAGGCGTTATTCAAAAGAGTTATGGAGTATCACTTCAAAGAAACACGCTTTTGCAAAACGTCTTTTTCAGCTGAATAAGAGTCAACTATCATTATCACAAAAGCCATTTTTGCCATGTGTCTTTCCTCTCAGCAAAACTGCGTTTTTTCATTTTTAACATGATTGCCATTTTCCATTTTTTGACTTCCATTTGTCTTGTCTTCACCAAATTCGCCTCATTCATTTTACCCATCTCATTTACCTTCATTTTCGCAAAAATATGCCTTGGCTCAAATTTGGGTTTTTGGTATCAAATAGCAAGTCGGGATTTGTCACAAGGATTGCAATTATAAAAGTTGCAAAAAAATAAAATTGCTAAGTGTTCAAAAAATTCCGACTGCACTTTGTAAAGTTGCTGAAAACACTCGAAAACCTGAAATGCTTCAAAAAGTCTAAAAGTTGAACTTTTTTGGACTTGATTTCAAATTCAAGTTAGAAAACCCTTTTGACTTGCTGTTCCAAAAAGACAAAACGTTGCTTTCAGTCACAATCAGCCCACCAAGACTCGAATTGGTCCTTATCATTCATTCTCCATCATCATTCAACAAGCAGTTTCATTACTCTAGGATTTGAGTCTTGTTGTTAATGGCTACCATGTCTTCACACGTTGATGCTGATGATGTTCTGACCTTATGGGGTTTTCACCGCAGCCTTGCAGATTCCTGTTCAATGACAGACGAACCGACTTCTCCAACAAACAAGAAGATGAAATACAAATTTGATAAGTATCAGAATGAGATTTCTCCGTCTCACGTGGTCTCAAACATAGACGAAATCAAGGATACAAAAATTGGGCATGTTGATAGGTCTGAGTTTCTTAAGAGGGCAGAAAAATCAACTTCTCATGATATGCAGTTGTTGCTGAGAAGTCATATCCATCTGGTGTCTACTTTTTCTGTTGCTGCCCTTGAGTCGGAATTCGTTCTTGCATGTGCATCCCACTTTGACAGTGAATCTAGAACCATCAAGGATGACGATGGCAACGTGGTTATCAGACTTGATCCTGAGACTATCAACAAAATCTTTAGAGTTCCTGATGCTCCTACATATTCATAAATCACAGTGAAGAGTGCTCATAATCATTACGAGCAGAAAAAGAATGATTGTATCAAACATATCAATCACAGGTGGCTTCTCAAATCATGACCTTGTGTGACCTGGATACCCAAATTATATCGGTCTGATTTTAAGGAGGAGATTAATGATATGATCACTCCCCTGAGCAGAATAGTGCGGTTGAAAGTTTCCAATATGTTTGAAAGTTGGATGTATAAATTCATTGTGGTTATCAGAAAAGCACAATACCCAATCTTTTGGGGTGAAATAATTAGTGATAGTTTGTGGGAACAGCTTGCACAGGTTCCTACCACACTCACTTTCTACATGAACTCATATCTGGTTTATATAGCAGCTTCATTGAGATAGTTTCCAGGCCTTTCTACTAAAGGTGATAGATCATTGGTTCTTGTATGGGAGTATTATGATCAGCTAACTTTAAGGCAAAGTCGGGTGCATTATAGAAGAGTTCAAGATGCTTTCTTTGGTCATCTCATGTGTTTATTTGACAAAGTATTGGAAAACAACAGGGTATCCGAGGCTGCTTGGAGGAAAGTAAATGAGTATGGTTGCCTGTTTCTTCAATTCCCTACCTTCACTTATATGAGAGTTGGCTGTTTTGAAGACCAACCTTATATGCTTCCAAGGTATCCAACAGATAAGATCATTTTGATGGAGCTGGGAAGACAGTTAATGATAGTGCATGCACGTCAAGCTACACAACATAAGACCGGAGCCAGTATTTCATCACATAATCCATTGATAATTGGGAGGTACTCTTTGACGACTTCCTCAAGAGCAAAAGCAATGGAGGTTGAACTTCAGGAAATAAAGTTAAAGAAATTCCAGGCCAGAATGGAATTCGACTACAGAAGAGTAAAAGATAAAATTAAAAGGGCCTTCACTCATGTGCACCGCATTGAAGACATTTGGGCAGACCTCCGAACAGAAAAAGATATCTATAGAATGGATTACTGCAGGCTCACGGTGGAACAAGTTGTTGATCTCAATCTGACCTTAGTTCCAGAAGGAGTAATTGATGATGGGCAGGTTTTAGATCCTAAATATGAAGAACAAGAGGTGGCTAACGCTCCCATTCCTGCAATCCGGTGGTCTCAGAAGGAATCTACCTCTATTTTTGATATATTTCAGTCAGTCTTATCAAATACCAACACTTGGCTCAAAAGCATAGGTGTTAAGACTACAAAAATCAAAATCAAAGTTGAGGATGATTCAGCTGGGCCCAAAGGATTGAAGTCAGAGGTTAGAGACAAATCAAAAGAAGGAGCTTCCTCTTTAGGTACTAGGATTAAGATGAGAGTAAGTCGGGCTGTGGAAGAACCATTGGAAAAAGAAACATTGAAGGGGAAAGAAGTTAAGGAAACGCAGATTCAAGTTTTGGATCAGCAAGTAGAAGAGGAGGTTCTTGAAACCTCTACTATTTTAAGTGAAATGTCTCCTCACGTTGAAGCTCCAATACCTGTTTCAGCGATATCCCCTATTTCTCCCATTGACAGTGATGTTGATTCTTTCTCCACAGTATTCGTTTCTTCCATCCCACCTTCAGAAGCTATTCATCATTCCTCAACTACATCAATAATGAATACACCTGTGAGAAGCTTGCATGACTATTTGGAGAATGTTTTTGATACAAATCCAATCTTTCCGGCAATATGAGAGATAACCCTTCTAGAATTAGATACATCAGCAACAAGCTTTGATTGTTTCATGGCTGATCCTAGTCGCAATTTGTCTTATGAGCAAACCACTGTTGCTATACAAACCGCGACAACTCCTAGAATTTCAGTTGTGACACAAACTGAGTCCATTTCTACGCAGACTGCAGTTGCTGTTTCAGATGTGAGAACCTTGGATCTTCCTCCATGGTTAAACTCAGTTGCTCCCAAGAGAAAGAAACAAGCAGTCTCTCCTGATGTGTTTGATTTCCAGAAATTGAAGAAATCCAAACCAATGGTTGCAAAGAAAGCAAAAACAGTTTCGCAAGTGTTTATTGACAGCAATAAAATGAAATATGCTGAGATAGCAGAACCTCTTGTTGACAAACCACATGAAGAGATGCAGGTGTCTGATTACAGATTCACTAGGCTGGAATTAGGCAAGCAAACTCATGCTAATATGATGCAAGATGCTCAGAGTTCAGTGAAAGTCTTGGAACAAAGCTACAATGAACTTCTAGCCAAAAAGGAGAAGCTCAAGGAAGAAAACGAACAACTAGTTTCAGTTATTCAAAGGATTACTGGGTCATCAGAAACAGTTGGTTCACTATCTTCATTTGCTCTTAAGGAATCAGTCAGGCAATTAGAAAGAACTGCGCAAAAAGCTAAAGCAGTTGATTCCTGGACAACCCAATTAATTGATCAAGGAATACCAGTAGTTGAAAAGGCATTGAAGAATTTGAGTACTGTCAAAGCAACAAGATTCAAAATGAATCAAACCCTAGAAGCCTTTCAACAAAGTCTACATTCTCTTGAGAAAGACTTAAAAATCTGGCATGAGTTAGATCAAGTGAAGCTGAAAATTCTGTGCAGCAACTCAGTGATTTCAAAGAGGGAAAAATACATAGAGTTTGAGGAACTTATGACAAACAAGTCATTAGTTATTCAAGATCTTATCAAAGATGTCCAGACTACGCTTGAGACGAGTGCTGAAGTTGAACATAACATGCTTTCAGACTTTGAGAAAATCCCTTGCAAAGTTTTAAGTCATGAAGGGGGATTGCTTGCAGCCAGTGATGTTGTTTCTCAGATTACTGCAAGTCTTCACCAAGAGCTAGATTCTGATTAGTTTTCTATGGATACAATCCATAAATTTGTCAATCACCAGCTGGTCTTTAACAAGATGCAAGCTGCTTTCGAAGAATATAGAGAAGCGACAGTCAGATACTATGATGTTATCATAAAGACCGTTGCCGTTGCTAGAAATACACTTGGTCCTGATCTTGATGAGTTGCAGGGAATTATCAGCAAGTTTCTATCTTTCAAAGCTAGGAATGGGACGAAGTGAAAAATATTAGGTTGTTTAATTTATTTTACTTTTGACAAAATATATGTAAAAACAAGTTTTGCAATTGCAAGTATTCTTTTCTTGCAGTTTTGGAAAATGTGATTACATTTAAATTCTTACAAGACAAATCATAATTTGGATTGTAATTTTGAATAAGTCAATTGCAGTTAGTTAGCAGTTGAGAGATTTTCTCAAGTTTGTTGAGATCCTCCCACCTTTTTCTCAAGGCCTCTCTCCTATAAATACTTGAGGAGGTCCATTGTAATTTTTATCTTTTTAGCAAGCAAGAAATCTCTGCAGAATTTTGTACTCATAAAGACTTTGAGCTTTATAGTTATAAGTTGTGAATTTTCAAGTAATATCAAGGAGTTGGAATTTCAGACTTTGTGTTGAAGCCCTACTTTGCATCCTTTGTGTTCTTATGTCATTTTGGAGCATTACTTTGTGACTACTTGAAAATTGTGGAATATTGCTGAAGAGAGATTCAATTGAAATATCTGCAGTCTTTGTGCTATAAATGTTGAAGGTTGAATTCATAGTTAGTATTAGAAATTGAGAAGAATTGCAAGACTTTGTGCTCGTAGTAGTTCTCATTTAGAGTAGTTAATAGGTACATCATAGTTGCAGACTTTGAGCTGTTTTATGCTGTATATTTTCATTAAGTAATCATTCTAAAAAGGGTAGATAGGATTTCATTCCTCAAGACTTTGCGCTTGTTGGTTGTTTTCCCGTCCCGGAGGAAGTGACGGAAGTCTTTGTGCTTTCAAGAAACTTTATTTCCTCTTTCTTTGTTTCATTGCATAGCTGCTGTAATAAGTTTTCTTAATATTTGCTATTGCTTTTCTGCAAAGAGAAAAGAATATAATCTTTCCTGAAATAAGAGGAACGATTGCTATCCTACCCATATTAGTTTTGTTTAGTTAAAGGGGGAGCCTTCCCTTAATTAGGAGAGTTTTATCTCGCGTGTTGTGGTTGAAACCACAATTTCGTATGCTTTCCCAAGTATACAAAATTTTCAACCAACATGTCTTTAGTATTGTTATGCTGCTAGAATGGTGCCAGAGTTGCTTCGAGGGATGCACACCTCCTAGCTGGCTTGACTTTTTGCTTGAAAGATAGCAACTAGTTGAGAATAGGTTACTTTAGAGTTGTCTTGCAATCTGCAGTTGAGTTTTGTATTTTCAGTCGAATTTTACAGTTCCTGTTTTGACTGTGGCTGATCTGGTTTTCTGTTCATATGTTTGTGAGTGATTTTATTTTGCTTGTGGGTAGTGGGGGAATGTTTTTGGTTGGTTGAGGCGACCCCTTCCACCAATTCTCATATTTTAATTCTATGTCTTTGATTTTATAGAGAAAATCACCCCTTCTCTTGGGCCGTACCATTCTGGAAATGCATTGTTTTGCGTGCCAAATAAATATGGAGCATTTGAGTTGGTTTTGTGGTTACATCTTGGGCGCCATCAGTTTTAGAACATGTTGCATTTTTGTCTCATGAAGTTTGAGTGAGTTTTGAGGGAGTTATCAATAATTTAGTGAATTTCTGTGTTGCTGGTCATGCATTTTCAGTGCAGGTCTGTCATAATCAGATTGTCAAAATTGGGTTTGTAAGCTGGATTTGAGTTTGGGGGATCAAGATAGGTGTAGGAGAGTCTCTTCGTTTCATTGCAACATTATATACTTGTTCTTGATTATAGGCAACTCTAACATATTGTAAGCTGAACAACAGTACTGTCAGCATTCTTGGTTGTGTACCATTTCCCACGATTTTGAAAGAGACTGGCATCCTTTCAATCTTTAGCTCACGTTTAATTATTGCATTTCCCTGCTGAACAAGTGGAAGAGGCCGGCTTGCCGTCTATTTGCTTATTGTAATACATTATCTCTTCATTTTGCTGATCGGCTGAGCCGTCAACCATGCTCCCGCTGAATAAGTGGTCGAGTTGCATCTTACTTTCAGTAATGTACTTTCCATTTCAGTCCTCCCGTTGAATAAGTGGTTGAGTGATTGCTTTTCCTTTCTATTACTCTTTTGTAATGTCCCCTTCCTAGACAGTGCAGCTGGTTCGGAGGTTAGCCTATCATTCTGGTCCTCGTAGGCTGACAGAGATGTATAGAGGATCACTTGAGGCAGTCTCCTACGTTCGGGAACCTTACTCCATCAATTGATTTAGGTTTGGGCCTTTGCAGACTCTCACAAAGTGTTTTTCAGATACTTACTATTTTTAGTAAGTCAGGCAGACAGGGGTTACTATTTCTGGCAGGGCACCTTTTTCAGTTGGTCTTCTCAGTTTTGACTCAGTTGGATGATTTGATGAGCGTATAGTGATTATCGGAGGATTTGATAATTATTTAAAAGATTATGAAATTGACTTTATATTATAAAGTTACTTTAATGAAATATTAAAATATTTATTAAAGGGCGAATTATAAAGTATTTAATACTTTATAATAAAGGTGAAATGTTATAATTAAATAAGTATTCATTATTTATTTAAGTGGGACGCCTTTTATTAAATTAAATGCCCAAGTCTAAAAGAGGCACATTTATATCATTTAAATGAATTTAAATGATTTATGAGAAAGGTCAAACTTTTGAGAAGAGGTATATATTTCCTCAAAGACAAATTGAAATCATTCATGATTATTATTATTTGTCTTATTTTCTCTCTGAGAACATTGGGGTTTGTGAAACAAGGGTTTCTGCAGACATTGATTTTGGAGAATGTTCCCTCTTCAGAATCTGGCATACTGAGGCTGTGAAATACTAGTTGAAGCTTGTCCATCAGCGTGGCTTTATCCAGAAGTCATACAGAGCTTACAGTGGATTTATTTCAGCATATTTTGGTTTCATTATTCTTCCAGAAGAATCGATTTCCAGAGATTATCAGAGATAGGCATTTGGCACACTTCCCAAGAAAGGTACGACTGCATTTAATGCTGCTGACAGGCCGTACTTTGCTGCAATAGGGGCGCATTTCCTTCTCCTGTGGAAAATGCCTATATTTCTTGCCTGTTGGTTCATCCATGTTGGGCGCCTAGGGGTTTGGAAGCATCTGCACACTTTTCAAGGTTGGAGAAGTGAATCTACAAGCTGGCCGTACTTTCTACTCATTCTCCCAGGTGGCTGCAAGTAATAATCAGGTTCTTTAAATAATATCATCTGATTACTTCTATTTGTCTCTGGAATAATATTGTAGTTGTTCAATAATGATAATAAAATCATCTGCCATTGCTCTGGAAGTCATTTCATGCTTTACTATTTATTTATGAATTTATTTACATTTATTTCTCAAAATCGCAAATTCCTATTTGTTGCAAAAACCCAAAAAAATATCAAAAATCAGAAAACAAACAAAAACACAGTAGTTTTCAGTCAGTGATCGGGTTGAGAGACACCTGGTCTCTTACAGTGGTATCAGAGCACAGAAGTCCTGCCAGCCTGTGCTTTTTCATTCAAAAGTTTGCTTTTTAGATGCTTTTTCATGAGTAGAGACATTATATTTTACAGTAAGGGTAGAGGAACAGGCAGAGTCGAGGATTGGACAGGTCCACCGATTCCTGAAGGTGAGACAATGTCAGGTATATTAGGCATTCACAGGTCTAGCCCTTGTAGTAGTGAAAACAGTGTGACTACACTCATGGCAGATCAAGAAATTCCTAGAGATTCAGGGAAAGAGAAAGAAAATGCTGAGATGACTGAGGCAGAATACAGGAGTAGACATGACAACATGATGGACATGATGTCACAGCTGATAGGTACCATAAGACAGTATACTCCTCCTCACCAGCATTACATTCAGATAGGGCAGTCCAGTGGTTCGGGAGGCATAGACCAGCCACAGATGTCTACACGACCGCAGCTGTCACCGGTTGTTCACGAGCGTAGGCCTGGACAACCTACCTGTTGACGTGCTTTTTATGATGACATCAACACAGAATAAAAATGCCCAACGGTCATTCTATTCTCTCTTGATCAAAGTATTCCGCATGCTAAGATTGCGTGAAAGTTCATGCGTTCAACTCCAAGGTTCCTTTAACGCGAATAGACTCAGTTGGTTGATGTGTTTTGCTGGATTATTCCAAGGGGACTTACGTAGTTGTTCGATTTTGTGAAGCAATTAGGACATGAAAGATTTGACAATATTGTTCTGGTATTTGGACTGACCCGGAAAATGCTAAATTTAAAGGGAATAAGGATAGGAAGTCTACAATCTACTTCTAAAGGGTGGAATGTGAAGATCAATTCAGACAATCTTCAAACCAAGCTCCGCTTTGCCTCCCTTCGGACAACTTCCACAAAGTTGGTGCAATCTTCAAAGGATGAGAGAAATATTCAAACCATGACACAACATGTTCATACCATCACAACGATGCATATGGACATATGAGCCACAATCGAAGTTAAGCGCTATTACTCCAGTTGACCACGCAAGGCGAACCAGCCGTCAGCAAGTCCGCTAGTGGTATGGACGAGAGAAGACTTGCTCAAATTAAACACCACATTCCACAGCTAACAACTACTTGCATGAAATGAACGTCTATTTTACTCTATCTACCTTGAATTGGAAAGATGAAATGGCCTTGCTAGCTACTCATAACAAAGAAGAAATCACCAAGCAATGAAACTCTTTGTATTATGAAAAGTGTTCACAACAACCGTTTACAAAACTTTCAAAGGAAAGTTTTCTTCCCTCCTCAATCTAAGCTAACTTCTAAGCTCTACTCTGTAACTTCTATCTCCAATACTCTCTAGCTCTGATCTGAAGTCTAATTCTAATAATCTACAAATGAGGGGGAATGCCCCTTTTATAGCTAGCCCATTTCAACAAACGGCTCAGATTGAATTACAATGAAGGGCTCAGATCGAGCCACCTATTCCCTAATTAGGGCTTCTGCCCTAAAAACCGCCACTGAGGGGAGTGGGGCAATAAATGCATAGAATATTCTCCACTCCCCTGCAGGAACCATAATGAGCAATTAATGCCCACTATCTTCTTCTAGAAGATCTTCATCAAGCAGCGCGTTCCCACTGTCCTATTCTCGGACTGCAAACTCGATCAATCGGGCCAATACCGCCTCAACCTCCTGGGCAGAAATCGGTGGAATATGGTTGAGTTGGAACTCCAAGACCGCCACCGTCTGACCGTGCCGAGTGTAAGACTTCTTCCATGCCACCAAGGCGTCCTGGGTATGCTGAATAATACTAGAGAAAGTGGAGACATTCTCAAAGTCATCCAGGACAAGTGACCTCGCAGTTGAGAAAAACGGAGCCAGTTTATCTTTCAAGCCATCAGCAGTTATTTCCTCTAGGGCCAACTTTCTAGCAAATATGGCTTCTAATGTATTAAGGACTCCCTCCAAGATGTTACCCATTGCTTTCCTCACTCTAGCTGAATCTGCCCTTGCTGCATCGTGAAATCCACGGCCCGTGACCACCGAGGAGTACCAACTGGTGAAATCATACCTGTCACCATCTTGAATCACACCTCCATCCACCATCTTCTTCTTGTTGGCCAGCCCTGGATACACTGACGCTTATACTATCTGATTCTCGGATGTTGGGTTGATCCACCTCCTCAAGCTCCCGCTCTTCACCCAATCCTGCCCTCTGATCAACAAATAATGAAATCACTCTCAAACTCGAAGACCGAGTTTGTGAGTGCATAGGTGATGCTTGTTCCATCCTCAACGGTATCGGCTGGGTTGGTACTTCTACTTGTGCTTCCGGTGTTTGAGCAACCTGCTTTCCCCTTTTCACCGATAGCGGCCTTGGGTCACCCATTAAGCTATAAGTAAGGGCGATCGATCTGCTCTTAAGTCTGCATACATGTCTATCGACCCAAGCTCTTGTGAAATTCAACATCGGAATAGAGAGCGTGTCCAAGTCCATGATTTCTGGCTCGGACCAATCAGGTGGTGGGACCGAAGTATCCCTGACTGAACCATAGTCGGGTTGCATAATGTTGACATCCTCTTCCACCTGGTCGGGAACTGGGATGATCTCACATTCCCTGATCAATTTGAGGGGAAGCCTGGAAAACATCCTTTTCCTTATCTCAATCTCATCAACAGCATTTGCCCAAAAGTCTTCAATGTGGGCCTTGTGTCGGTACTCGACGTTCTGTATCATTCGGATGTTTCTGTACGGATGAAATTCCTGTTTGCCTGTGTGATACGACAAATGATAGAATTGCAGCTCATCCTCTGCCTCTCGAGCTGTCTGCAAGGAGGGACACACCTCAGTGGAATTTCCCATGGCAATAGGAAAGTCAAGTCCACCCTTCTTCTTCTTTTTCTGAATCTTATCATAGGCTATCAACTGCCTAGATATTTCCAGCATTATAATGTGATCGGTGGGGTACCTCGGTAGCCGGCATGGATACGAAGTGAACGCTTGCAGCCTGATGTAAGTGAATTTCGGAAATTGGATGAGCCAATATCTATATTCCTCGATCAATGCTTGTGCCTCTTTGGATACTCTTCGCTGCGTTTTGCGCTGAAGGGTCCTCGTGATGTGCATTGTGAATGCATCATTAGCCCGTTTGTAATTGGCAGGGTTAGCTAGATGCAACTGTGTGCAGGACTCATAGATTTTGAACTGATTAGGTGCACAACCTATTGGCTCCTTGTATGTAATCCCTCGATACTTGGTCATTCTTGCCAGCATATATATCACATACGAGCTCATGTAAAAGGTTTTCGTCCCCCTCAGGCTCCTGAACTGCTCATCTATGTTATCACTGATCATTCTTACCCAGTCAACACATTCCTTTCCCTCCAATATGATCTCGATGAAGTAGAACATCCATGGATCGAAGAAGTAGGCTTGTGCACTGCCATTTATTCGGCTCAGCATCATCATCAAGTCGCAGTATTCCTGTTTTACATCTTGGGCAATTATCTGCTTTGGGAGTCTAGTGCGAGGTGGCTTTGGCTTTTGCATCCAAACTCTGTTGATGACTGCAGCAACCCTTTCGAAGGAGGTGGAGTACATTTTATCCGCCCTCTCCTTTGATCTGTAAAGCATCTTTTCGGCAGTAGGAATCCCAAATGCCTCTCCGATGGCATCTGGCGTGAAGTTGGCAAGCAATTTGCCATGCGGCGAGACAATTGTTCTACGCTCCGGCTTGTAGTGGTTTGCACACTCCATAATTAGCTCCGGGCACTGAATTGCTGGTGGAAAACTAGCGGCTGCATAGATACCACTCTTCATGATGTTATGTGCCGTGACTGATGGTTGAAGGCCTCCCAGTCCGTACATCCTAGACTTGAGTGCATTTAGATTAAATGACCCGAGGTTGGTGTCACTTAACTCTGCCAGCTTGGAGACAATTGCCGACTTTGGAAGAAATGACTTGGGGAGCCTTTTAATCATTGCCTGCCGGGATGAGCTAGCCTTTGCCGTTTCAGTGTTTGCAGCTCTGCCTGCGGCTCTGCTTGTTCCATCAACATCCTTTGCTCCAGCCATCTGCAAAATAAAATAGAATAACAATAAGCTAGGCTGCAGATTTTTTAATAAAATAAATAGCCTTCGAGGCGACTGCGAACGTGGAGTTAGCCTGTTGAAAATAAAAACTCTCAGCATAAATTACTAACTCCAAACCTCGTACTGTGTAAAAACTTTCGAGCTTATAAAGGAGCTTCCAGCAATTGTACTTCCGACTAGCGAAGAAAATCACGGCCAACTACTAACTTTCAGCCATGTGGTTATTTCCTCAGCACAAAATAAACTTCTGCAACTCAATGCTCTGCAGCAATTTCAAAAGATAAATCTTCCAGCAACTCCGGAAATCTGCAACAACTTCAACCTTCAACTTCAAGATTGCAGCAACACACCCTCAGCTTTTCGAAAGAAAGAGTCTCGGCAAATAAAAATTTCTCTAGCACTTCGCACTTTCAACAACTCAACACTCCGAAATAAAATAAACTCTCAAAGAACTTCTCTCTTCAACCACTTCGAAAATATTTCAATCTCTCAAGAACTTATTCAGCGACGTCAACTTCGAAAAATGTGAGGAGAAATGAGAGAAGAGACCGTTTAAATAATTCTTCTCGAAGAATCCTGCCAAGTAATGCTGGGGCTATTTTTAGCACCCTCATCAATTTTCGACTCTCTTCGTTCGGAATCTTCTAATTCAAGCGCAGTAGTGGGCTAGTCGTCAGCCAGTCATTATGGCAGTTACCATTAATAATGATTCCTTCCTTGTAAAAATTCAAATTTTTCCTCTAGTCTGCCAGTTAACTCTTGGTGATTTAAACAACTTGAGAGAAAAAAAATCACTTGATTCGGTTTAAAATCCCACTTTAAAATCTCGCAGCGTTTAATTGAATTCAACTCGAAAAATTCGTGGGAGTTGTAAATTTATTTGCAACCTTTAAGATGTTTGTCATTTAAATCCTCGATTTCATAAAATTTGCCTTAGACATTTTAAATTCTCTCTTTGAAATATTTAGCTCCGGATGATTTAAAATCACTCGCCTGCTCGAAATAATTCATCCTCTGAGATTTAACTTCCGTCAGGAAAATAATCTAGGCAAAATGAATCCCTTCTGAAAATATTAAAATTTCCCTTAGGAAATTAATTTTTTCAACTCTGTCAACCCATGGGTGCGTTTTAAAGAGGTTCATTTAATTTTCCGCCTGACATGGAAAAAATACTGCTGAATGTTAATTCTCCCCCTTGAAAATAAAATTTCATCACTTCGCCCACTTCATTTAAATGCCTTTGGAAAATTATCTTTAATTCACATCAAGGGCGTATTTTCTCTGGTGAAATATTTATTTCACTTAGAAAAAAAAAAATTAATTCTTGACATTTTCTAACTCTGGCGTACTTGACCTCTTGGTATTATTTTTTATACACCCCTCGCCCACATACTTAGAAATAAATTTAAATCCTCACTCTTTGGGCATATTTCTTTCTCATTCAATTTTAAATTTCCATGCCTTTGAAATTTTCAAGGCTCTATCACTTCAACTTGGGCGCATTCTATAGGTGGAACTTTGATTTTTTAAATGCCTTAGGCGTTTTCAGCCTTCCAATTACCTTGGGCGCATTCACTACTTCAAGCTCTCATTTTGCCTTAGGAAATTTTCAAAGGCTTTATTCATCTTTTGACTTGGGCGCATTTACTTGTTGGAGATGGGCACATTTCTCATGTGCTGGTTTAACTTCGTTGCCTTAGAAATTCCTGAAAACAAACTTTTCTCAATGGCACAAATGGACTTAGGAATTTTTGCTTGCTTGATCCAGGCTTGGGCACATTTGACATATGCTACTCACACTTCATGCCTTAGACGTTTTAAGTCTCCAGCAACCTTGGGCGCAAATAGCTTGGGAAGCTTTTGTTTTCATCATGGGCGCATTTTCATGTTAGAGCTTCAAGTTTCAACACTTGGAAACTTTTCCTCACCTTCACTTCCCTCCAAGGCGCATTTTAGGTGGCAAGCTTTCATTTTAAATGCCTTAGGCGTTTTCAGCCTTCCAATTACCTTGGGCGCAAATAGCTCCTTCTACTTTCATCCTCAGTGCCTTAGACGTTTTACCTTTTACACTTGAGGTGGGCGCATTTTGGAGGGTCTACTTTTGTTCCATGCCTTAGTTTATTTTTCACTTTTTCTCCTTCTTGAGGGCGCATTTCATAGGGTGAACTTTCATTTTGAACTTAGGCATTTTTCAATCCCCTTAGCTTATGGGCGCATTTAGCATGGTGGGCTTCAAGTTGAGGGCGCAAATGGGGGTGGCTACTTTTGTTTCATGCCTTAGATTTTTCTTGGAGGTGGGCACAAATCACACATGAGCCTTCAAGTTGAGGGCGCAAATACACATGGCTACTTTCATTTTGTGACTTAGACAATTCCAAGTTTCTCATCCCTCCTTGACTTAGCTTGGGCGCATTTGCTAGGGTGAGCTTTTGCTTTCTCACACTTAGGTGTTTTTAACTTCATTACCTCCATGGGCGCAAATGAGGGGTGGTGCTTTTATTTTTGCCTTAGACAATTTTTTGAAGTGTCTTCAACAACTTGAGGGCGCATTTTGACTAGCATGCTTCCATTTTGTTGCCTTAGGAAATTTTCAAGTCTTTCATTAATCTCTTAAGGTGAGGGCGCATTTGAGAGGGTATGCTCTCACGTTCCAGACTTAGAAATTTTTTTATACCTCTGCCTGCCTTCGTCTTCATCGTCTTTTTGGGCAAGTCAGGCTATTTTTAGAAAGTCCCTTGATTTTCGACCCCTATAGCTCCGTTTTGCCTGAAAATTTCACCATTTGATCTTCTTTGCCTTGTGAACCTGTTTTGCCAGTCCTCTGCCCTGACCTGCTATTTATAGCCACCTGCTATTTATAGTAAGTTCTTGACTTTTTGACTTCAGTAGCTCCGTTTTGCCTCAAAATTGCAACGCCTGATCCTCTTTGCCCTGTGAACCTGTTTTGCCAGTCCTCTGCCCTGACCTGCTATTTATAGCCACCTGCTATTTATAGTAAGTTCTTGACTTTCTGACTTCAGTAGCTCCGTTTTGCCTCAAAATTGCAACGCCTGATCCTGAGAACTTGAGAACCTGTTTGATGCCAACCTCGGGTGCAGACCTGCTATTTATAGCCATGCCCTGACTTACTAAAAATAGTAAGTTCTCCGATTTCGCTCAAATTTTGCCAGCAGGTACCTTGAAGTGTGCTGATGTTGGTGAGGTGCTTCGTTTTGACAATTTCTGGATTTCACCCCCTATAAAAGTGGAAACCCTAATTTGACCTGCAGGTATCCCGAACGGTCTCCGTTTGACTTCGTTCCTTTTGCATGTCATTCTGCTTGTTGAACTAGAGTGTTAGGCGGTTGCTAGAGTGTACCTGCTAAAAATAGAAACTGCCTGAAAAGTGACTCATCCACTGCCGGATGGTTTTGCATGTTATATTGCCCGCGGGGTCTCAAGAAACCCAAAAAAACCCAGAAAACTGGTCTGCATGCATGCATTGGCTAAAAATAGTAAGTCCTCGAAACTTGATCTTCCCCGTTTGCATGTCACATTGTTGCAAAGCTCTCGAAAAACCCATAAAGAAAAACCCGACATGCGTTGAAAAACACTGCATGCAAACCCTAAAAATAGCCTCTGAAGGCTAAACTCTGAAAGTGATCGTCTTGGTTTGCATGTCACATCACTGCGAAGGTTATGCATGTCACTCTGAAACCCAGAAGTAATCTCCGGACATGCAATGAAGAATCTTATGTTTGACCCCTGAAAATGGCTCCCGAAGCCCGAGCTGCTAAAAATAGCAAATTGTCCGATCTGGCTCACAATTTACGTGCAAACAGCTTGATGTTACTTGAATATGGTGGGACTGACAGAATTCCAAAATTTCGACAAAATAGCCTCAAACTGAATACTTACTAAAAATAGCAAGTTGCCGGAATACAATGAAAATTTAATGGGACCCTGCCGGAAGCTTTGTGATTGCTGTACTAAGCCTGGATTTCAATTTTATAACTCAGTTTGACCTTTAATAAGCCTGAAGGATGAAAACCCTAATTACACAGACTTTAACCAATACTTCAACCCAGGTCAAATGACGGGACATCCTTGGAAGGACCAGAGATAGAGAGAGAGATGCACCAACCAAAGCCAAACGACCAGAATGGAGCAGAAATTAGGGGGTCCCCATCTTGGATGGGGTGATGTGTGAAAAAGGTCACAACACTACCTTTATCAGTAGAGAGGCACCACCGACTCCGGAAGCGGAGCAATATGGTCACCATACAGAGTTTCAGCCACAGCATGGTACTTCAGTGGTAGACGTGACCAGATTGTTTGGAGAGTATTCTACTCTGACTCCTGAGATTAGACAGTTGTTGACATTTCATGAGTTTATGGATGTGCATAAGCCCAGAGGTGGAGGTAGATTTGAGCTCAGAGTTCATCAGTACCGGCAACCACCACAGGTGAACAAAGATCTTCAGCATGCAGTGAGCAAGATTGTCTTGCCTTATTTTGATGGCTCAAATAAGAATTCAGTGAGGTCGTGGGTACAAAAGTTAGACAATTACCTATCTTTTTGACCTATGCAGGAGGACGAGGCCATTAAATTTGCCACACTACACCTTGATGGACTGGCGCATGATTGGTGGCATCACAGCATGTACACACTGGGTCATCATCGGGTTACTACTTACCAGGATTTCACGGGCAGGCTCATTGAGCGATTTGATAAGAAGGATCCAAAACTTTACTTTAGAGAGTTAGCACAGCTCAGACAGACAGGTAGCTTGGATGCTTACATTGGGGAGTTCCAGAAAACTGCAGATATGGTGACAAGTATTTCGAAGAGGAGACTTGTCATTCTTTTCACCGAGGGGTTATATGAGCCGGTGAGAGGTTGGGTCAAGGCATTTGATCCTCCCACCCTTCAGGAGGCAATGAGAAAGGCACGCAGTATGGAGCATGCAACACCTCGCAGCAGGTTCTCTTTGAGTTCCACGCCAAACTCAAGGCCGAATAGATCTTTTGATAGAGATAGACCCTTTGATAGGAAGAGAGATCCACCTGATCCTAAAAGAAATAATGCACCATCGTTTGACAGAGAGACATTGAATGAACTACGCAAGAAGAAGTTGTGTTTTTGGTGCAAGGCACCCTATGATGAAAAAGATATATGCCCTCTTCGTCCTAAAGCCAAAAGTAACCAGATGGAGTGGTTTTATGAGGGTGAAGAGCAATCTGATCTGTCGGACCAGCAAGCTGATTTAGAACATTCAGATGATGAAAAGTCTGAAAATGATAGTGAACATGATGATGGAAGGAAACTACAGGAGGCACACTTGACTAGTCTTCAGAGAGATGGCTCCTTTAGGCTACGTGGGCTCCTAGCTGGTCAGAAAGTTATAACACTGCTTGACACAGGTGCAACGCACAACTTTATAGATGCACGTTTGGTTGAGAAGCGTGACATACAGACGGAAGAGTTTGAGGGCATTCGGGTTAAGGTAGCTGATGGGTACACCCTCAAATGTGATAGGAAAATAACAGATCTTCCGATGCGGCTAAACAACTATGAGTTCAAGACTGAATTCTATGTTGTTAATATGGGAGACACCGATGTGGTATTTGGGATGGCATGGCTTCACGAATTGGGTGAGTTCACACTCAATCTTCGAGAGATGGAAATGAAGTTTAAAGTTAACGGGAAGCCACATGTGATTAAAGCTATTAGGGACAGCAACTTGAGAGTTGTTTCTCACAGACAGATGGAAAGGCTTATTCGTCATGATATGGTAGAGTGGGTTGCTGAGTGTATGTTGATGCCCGCACAACAGGGACAGCAAAAGAATGAGTGCCATCCCGACATTCAGGAGATAAGAATTAAACACTCTAAAGTGTTTAACGATATTCCACCTAGTAGACCTTCAGACAGAGGAACTGAACATACTATAGAGTTGGAGGAGGGCGCAAAGCCCATTGTGATCACACCATAAAGACATCCGAAACGCCTCAAGGATGAGATTGAGAAAACAATCAGTGAGTTGTTGGCTGTGGGGCACATCAGACCTAGCAAATCACCTTTTGCTTCATCGGTTGTATTGGTGAAGAAAAAGGATGGATCACTACGGATGTGTATTGATTACCGTTAGCTCAATAAGAGGACTATAAAAAACAGATATCCTATTCCTCGCATTGATGAGTTGATCGATGAGTTGCATGGTGCTATCTTTTTCACGAAGATTGATTTGAGATTGGGGTACCATCAGATTTGGATGAGGGAGCAGGACATAGAGAAAACCGCGTTCAGGTGCCATTGCAGTCATTTTGAGTTCTTGGTTATGCCTTTCGGTTTAACCAACGCCCCTACCACTTTTCAGGCTATAATGAACTGAGTTTTCAATTCTCAGCTGCGGAGATATGTATTGGTCTTCTTCGATGACATTTTGGTGTACAATAGGTCATGGGAGGAGCATTTAGCTCACTTGGATACAATACTGGGTATTTTGGTAGAGGAGTCCTTGTATGCCAAGGAGTCCAAGTGTGAGCTAGGCATGGCTGAGTTGTTGTATCTTGGGCACATCATCAGTGCCAAGGGAGTCAGTATGGACCCTGAAAAGATTCATGCTATTTTTCAGTGGCCAGTTCCAGAGAACCTTACCCAGCTCAGAGGATTTATTGGGTTGTGTGCTTTTTACAGACAATTTGTTAGTGGGTTCTCACGACATGCCGCCCCCTTTACTGATTTGACAAAGAAGGGGGCTTTTGCTTGGTCACCACAGGCTCAGGAGTGCTTTGACAGGTTTAAGGTGATCATGACTTCATGTCTAGTGTTAGCACTACCAAACTTTATGAAGTCTTTTGACTTATTCTGTGATGCCTCGGGAGAGGGCATTGGTGCCGTGTTGATGCAGGAGAGACACCTGATTGCTTTCGAGAGCAGGAAGCTTAGAGGTCTCGAGAGATTTTATAGCATTTATGACAAGGAAATGTTAGCCATTATGCACGCTTTGGCTAAATTCAGGCAATACCTGGTAGGCAGCAAATTCAGTGTGCGTACAGACCATAATAGCTTGAAACACTTCCTTGGACAGCGAAACCTAAATGGGTCAGCAAGTTGCAATCGTATGATTTTGATATTACCTTCATTAAGGGAAAACAGAATGTTGTAGCTGACGCATTATCTCGCAGACCTCAGTTGAATGCCATGGCACAGATTTCCGAGGATTGGAGGTACAGGATTATTGCTGAGTATGCTAAGAATTCATGGGCTTCTAGCATAGTTGATGGGACTGAGCAGGATAGTAGATATACCGTTGTGAATGACTTGATCATTTAAAAGGGGCGGATTTTTCTGGTTCTTGATTAGGAGGTGAAGGATACAGTTCTGAAAGCCTTTCATGATCTTCCTATCATGGTTCATCCCGGTTATTTTAAAACATACAAGCTGGTACGGGAGCGGTTCACTTGGAAAGGCCTGAAGACTAATGTGCTTCAATATGTACGAGAGTGTTCTGTTTGTCAGCAGAACAAACAAGAACACACATATCTTGCCGGGTTGCTTCAGTCACTTCTGATACCAGATAGGAAGTGGGAATGTTTATCGATGGATTTTATCACGGGCTTGCCGAAGGCCCAAGGGAAGGATTGTATTTATGTGATTGTTGATCGGCTGACAAAATATGCCCATTTCTTTCCGATCACCACTACATTCACAGCATTGCAGACTGCAGAGCTCTTCTTCAGAGAGGTTTTCCGGTTACATGGGTTACCTCGGACTATAGTCAACGACAAGGACAGTCGATTCATGAGCAACTTTTGGCAGGAGTTGTTCAGACTTTGTGGAACCGAATTGACACCTAGTACCAACTACCATCCACAGACAGATGGGCAGACGGAGATCGTCAATAAGTGGGTGGAAGGATATTTACGGAATTATATAGCTGGACAGCAGAAAGCTTGGGTGAGGTGGATATACCTTGGTGAGTATTGTTATAACTCCACCCATCACATGACTATACAAACGACACCTTTCATGGCATTATACGGGTATGAGGCGCCCAACCTTTTGGATTAGGTGTTGAGTGATAGCAGAGTGCCCAGCGCAGGGAATATGTTACAGGATCAACAGGACATTTTGAGGTCACTCAGGGACAATATTTAGCGGGCACAAAATCAATAGAAACAGTATGCTGATCAGAAAAGGGTTGAGCGTTCTTTTGCAGTGGGCGACATGGTGTATCTCATGTTACAGCCATACTGATAGTCCACTTTACGGAAGAGTGGTGCAGAGAAATTGAAACCTCGTTACTATGGTCCATTTCAAGTCATCAGACGAGTGGGCGAGGTTGCATATGAGTTGGACTTACCAACGGATAGCAGGGTTCACGTGTTTCACGTTTCACGCCTGAAGAAGGCATTGGGTCAGCATGTGATACCCTCTCCAGTTCTGCCACCCCTTGATGATGAGGGGAAGTTGATACTAGTACCTGAGGCCATCCTCGAGGTTAGAGAGAGACATCTTAGGAGGTGGGTGATCAGGGAATATCTGATCAAGTGGAGAGATTTGCCAGCTGAGGATGCTACATGGGAGTCTGAGGAGATTTTATAGCATCCAGAGCTGAGATTGCTTGAGGACAAGCAATTTCAGGGAGGGCGGACTGTAATGTCCCCTTCCTATGCAGCTGGTTCGGAGGTTAGCCTATCATTCTGGTCCTTGTAAGCTGACAGACATGTATAGAGGATCACTTGAGGCAGTCTCCTATGTTCGGGAACCTTACTTTATCAATTGATTTAGGTTTGGGCCTTTACAGACTCTCACAGATTGTTTTTCAGATACTTACTATTTTTAGTAAGTTAGGCAGACAGGGGTTACTATTTCTGGCAGGGCACCGTTTTTAGTTGGTCTTCTTAGTTTCGACCCAGTTGGATGATTTGATGAGCGTACAGTGATTATCAGAGGATTTGATAATTATTTAAAAGATTATTAAATTGACTTTATATTGTAAAGTTACTTTAATGAAATATTAAAATGTTTATTAAAGGGCGAATTATAAAGTATTTAATACTTTATAATAAAGGTGAAATGTTATAATTAAATAAGTATTCATTACTTATTTAAGTGGGACGCCTTTTATTAAATTAAATGCCTAAGTCTAAAAGAGGCGAATTTATATCATTTAAATGAATTTAAATGATTTATGAGAAAGGTCGAACTTTTGAGAAGAGGTATATATTTCCTCAAAGACAAATTGAAATCATTCATGATTATTATTATTTGTCTTATTTTCTCTCTGAGAACATTGGGGTTTGTGAAACAAGGGTTCCTGCAGACATTGATTTTGGAGAATGTTCCCTCTTCAGAATCTGGCATACTGAGGCTGTGAAATACTAGTTGAAGCTTGTCCATCAGCGTGGCTTTATCCAGAAGTCATACAGAGCTTACAGTGGATTTATTTCAGCATATTTTGGTTTCATTATTCTTCCAGAAGAATCAATTTCCAGAGATTATCAGAGATAGGCATTTGGCACACTTCCTAAGAAAGGTACGACTGCATTTAATGCAGTTGATAGGCCGTACTTTGCTGCAGCAGGGACACATTTCCTTCTCCAGTGGAAAACGCCTATATTTCTTGCTTGCTGGTTCATCCATGTTGGGCGCCTAGGGGTTTGGAAGCATCTGCACACTTTTCGAGGTTGGAGAAGTGAATCTACAAGCTGGCCGTACTTTCTACTCATTCTCCCAGGTGGCTGCAAGTAATAATCAGGTTCTTTAAATAATATCATCTGATTACTTCTATTTGTCTCCGAAATAATATTGTAGTTGTTCAATAATGATAATAAAATCATCTGCCATTGCTCTGGAAGTCATTTCATGCTTTACTATTTATTTATGAATTTATTTACATTTTGTTGTACCCAAACCAAAATTTTTGCTTCTTTAAGGCATTTTGCTTAAAATGGTCTAAACCTTGTAAAAGTGGGGTCAAAACTCAGTTTTTGGGCAAATAAAGTATGGGCTTTTAGTTAGTGTGATGCTAGGAAGATACTGGCAAAATTTGAAAATTTTGAAAATTAGGGTTTCTGAAATCTATTTTTAGCTTTAAACCTTGAAAAATAGAAACTTGTCAGAATTAGCTGAAATTAATTTTGATTGGCTTATTTCACATCACAATCACAGTGGTGAAGTCAGTTTCAGTTAAAAGTCAGTTTAAGGCTGGTGGGTAGTTTTCACTTTTTCAGGAGAAAAGTTAGGATTTTCGGGGTCATCAATGGTAGTCGACCAGTACTAGGTATCAATATCTAAGCTTGAAACTCAAAGAGGAACGCTCTATGATAAAAGATGTTGGAAATAATGCTTTTTGATGGAGGGGATTTTCAGATTGGCAAAAAGTGCTAAAATATTCTAAGTCTGGGAACTTTTCACTATGTAACGTAGTAGACACTTGCGCAGTCAACGTGCAAATCAACTTTATAGTGTCCATACATGTGAAAATGATGAAGTATAGTCATCCACACACCTCAACAGTCACAATGTTTCAACATGGTCAACCGCAGTGATGGATACAGTGTTTGCAAAGCATAAAATGGTGAAAATCAATGAATTCAAAACAAATCCGCTCCTTGTAGCCCACGGGCACCCTTCCATTTGAAGGTCAAGATTTGAGTGTTTTGGATGAAGCATACATTCATTATGTTCAATTTTCAGTCAGCTTTCTGATTAGCCATGAAGCAGGATCATCCGAGTTGCAGAACTCCGGCAAACGAAGACAGAAGCAGAGGTTGCGAAGAGTGTTTTCTCACAAGGAGGCAGTCTAGAAATGCAGATCCACTCCCTTCTAGCTCAAGGGTGATTTTCTTTTTGAAGGCCTAGATCTAGATGCATGTGTGTTTTGATGGTTTCAGTCTTTGCAGAATTAGTTTAGCTTTTCAACGAGCTATCAAGCGGAAGCGTATCCAGTACAGAAATCTGGTTATCAGTGTTAGAAGTGGAAATTGCAGGCAGGATACATGTCAGAAGAAGTTTTTCAAAATGCAAATGCGCTCCCCTGTAGCCCAGGGGCGATCCTGAATAAGACCTGTTTGATGGATGAATTTGTAATTGAGGTCTTCTTGAGATCTCTTCCAGCTCAGTTCAGTTTTGCAGTGTATCCGTTCACAAGATGATCCGATGTTCTGAGTAACTGTGACAGAGGTCCTACTGAGCACGTAAAACAGGGGATGGTGAAGCATAGCTACACAAAGCTGTATAGTTGTAGGCTAGGGGCAATTCTCCTTTAGGCCTGCCAGACGGGGTTATTTGTAATTACAGTCTTCACAAGACTTGTGTGCAATTACTCAAGCTATCCAACGAGTCTAGCCGACAGCCTCCGGGATTTGGCGAATGCTCGTACGTTCGAGGTCAAGATGATAATGCTGTGAAGAAGCGCTGATTGAAGACAGCTCAAAAAAATGACTAAGTGTAAGAATATAATTTTCTTTGAAAAAGGCGATTTTCTTTTAGAGGCCTTAAAAGCAATTTTCTGGCTTCATCGTCTCCAAGAACATCTCTTGCAAGTTGACCTAACTATATAGCAAGACAGGCGGCACGCGTATCGGAACATTCCAGTTTCCGGTATCAAGGGTCAAAGTATGGTGTTCAGATGAAAATCACACTTTTGTCAAAATGGTGTTTGAGCTATCACAAAATAGGGGCGCTCATTCTTTTGGGGTTCTTAATACAATTTTCAGATCCCTCACATACAATCATTGGATGGAGAATACTTCTAGTCATGCAATGAATCCATTATTCAGTCAGTGGGGTTCATTATTCATCGTCAGCGGCAATTTGAAGCATCAGAAGGCAAAAACAGAGAAATGGCTAAGTCTGGAGTCAAAACATCAATTTAATCAGAGGCGCCTAATTTTCTAAGGTATCAGATGATGATTTTAGCAGTTGTTGCTCCCAGTAGACATTTCATCCTTGTCATGCAAGCTTCGCGGTGGATATCTCAGCACGGTCGCAGGATCATTCAATCATCCGGAAATCAGAGTTGAACAGGGTCATTTGTAACTTTGCAGTCAGCTACAAAAGAGGAGATTCTCAAAAATCTCATAACTCTTGCAAATGGAAGCCTAAAAGATCAAAATTTGACTTTTTAGAATCAGGTAAGTGTGTTGAGCACAGCAAGATGCTATTTTTGGCAAAAATGAAAAAAAAATATTTTGCATGCAGAGCATTGAAAAGTGACGAATTTCTTCAAAAATAGATATTGGCGCCATTTTTAGTTTTTTGCATGTTTTAAAATTAAGATATTATTTTTAGTCTAAAGACTCAGAGACAGTGGCAGTTCAACTAGAGAGAAGCCAATCGATTTTTTTTTTCTAAATTAGGGTTGCATTATGCATGCATGATGGTACAAATTGTTTATTTAAACAAGCATGGCGCCTTTCATCATTCACACAGCTTTGAAAGTTTGAATTTCTTCAAAGAGATTGGCGAATTTTCATCAAAGGATCAAGTTCGAAGGTGATAAAATATTCTTTTGCAGGTACAAGTTCAGATTCAGCATCAGATTCAAGGCAAAGTGGCGATTTTGAAAGAAGGAGACAAAAATAAAACAATCAAAATAATAAAAAGTCTTTTTCTCTTCTATATTTCTTCCATCTTCTCGTCTTAAATTCTCTTGCATGTTCGAAGTGTTGGCAGATTTTGGCAAAACAAAATATCTGGGTTGATTCAGAAGAGCTTTCTCAGCAAAACCCATGTGCCAGAATTTTTCAGGAAAATTTGTTCCAGAACATCTGTTCTTGAAGCTTTAATTTTCTCAACCGAAATTCTTTTGCATGGCTGAGTAAAGGGTAAATTTTTGCATTTCTGACGTTCTGGGTTGTCTTAGAATCATTTTCTGGACAAAACCCATATCTTAGATTTTTTCGTAAAAATTCTCATCCGACAAGCTATTTTTAGCCTCAGCAGGCTATTTTTGGCTTTCCAGAAAAGTTGTCAGAATATAGCCGTGTGCACAGTCAACAGGCAAGTTTTTCAGAATGCAGTTCACTCAGCTCGAATTCAAGACCAAATCGGTCTTAACCCACGACTTCATCGGAACAGTTGATACAGATCTACATAAGGTGTTGCCGGAGGTAGTTTTGGATCCACTCAAAATCAGGGATTCAGTTATCAAGAATATTCAGCAATCCGGGTTACTTGAGGCCGCTTCCATACCTATTTTCGGTGCATTGCGTGGAGTTTGTAATATCTTGCATCAAGCATTACAATTCCGCTACACGAGAGATACGGTCAATAGATGGACGTGTCATATGTAGTCTCAAACCCCTTGATATCGAGCGAAGTCTGGATATTCCTCAACATTCGGATGGGATGGTCATTTCCATGAGTCAGAGCAAGCAGGCATTCAATGCTAGACTGGATAAGTGTCAGAACAAGATGATAGAGAGGTGGCTGAAACAAAAGAAGAGCAAGTTGCCAAACAACTTGGGTCGTGGCGAGTGTAAGGATGAATACAATATTTTGATTACACTGCTTAATTGTATCTCAGGTCATGCAGATGCAAACAAATTTCACCCGTGGATGTATTATATCATTTGTAGAATCATCTCTGGACAAGAGCATTATGACTGGGCATCCTTCATCAGCGATGCTATTCACGAGCAAATCACTGGTTTCCTAGCTGCGCATCAATTTCATATGTGTTCTTACCTGGTGTACTTGATTGCTTATCAGAATCAGTTTAACGGTTTGAATACAGTGGGCATACTCAGTGTACAAAAAGTCTATCGTTACTATGACCAGCTTGAGTTCACGAAGGCTGAAAGTCATTTTAAACTTGTACAAGAGGCTTTCTTGACTTATACAGTGAGAAACTTGGACTGAGAGTTGCATATTCGCATCTCGACAGTTGCCAGAGCAGCAATGAAGAATTGGGCAGATTGGTACATTTAGTTCTCTACATACACCTATATCCGTGTCTATGGATACACAGGAAAACCAGCTATGTTACCACGTTATCCTTCGGATAAAACAATATTCATGGAGTTCCTGAGGCAGCTGCATGAAGTTCACAAACGTTTGCGCATCAAGCGTAAACCAGCTGTCGAGTTTCCTTTGCAATTCGGGATGTATTGGTGTAAGACGACAATTGATGCTAAGACCGTAGGTCAAGAGTTAGAAAATTGCAAACTCAAGTACCTGGTGGATACACGCACATATGATCCTTGGGGTCATTACGCAGCTTGCCTAGGTAATCTCTCTTATCACAAACCTACGATGGAAGATTACTGGGTGAATTGTGAGGATGATTTCGAGGTTCGCAGACGTAGCTATAGCAAGTTCTCTCTTCCACAGGTTTCTGTTTTCTTGGCAGAAGATGTGGAAGGATTGACAGAGGATGAGGGAGATACACTTCCTCAATTTTACAGAGAGCAGGTTGATGGACAACCTCTGCCGTTAGTGAACTGGTATGCCAAAGAGTTCACATCAGTAAAGGAGAGGTCGAGCAGGGTCATCCAAAATAGTATGCTTTATTTAGAAAGCAGAAGGTTGAGAAAGGCATCCATGCCTAGAGCAAAGCTGCCACCAGAAGGACTTGTATTGCCTTCTTCTTCAAAACCTACGCAGAAGAAGAGGAGTAATCCTCCTAAAAAGAATCCAGCACCTAGTAATTCGAAGGGAAAAGCATCTGTTGTGATTCCACATGTAGAGCCAGTCAGAGAAGTTATTCAGACTTCTCCACAGCTTGAGGTTTAGCCCCGTATGTCGTCACCGACACCATTAGAGCAGCCTCCCATTCCAATTCACATTGATTTGGACATGGATTCACCTCCTCGCAGCGATTCTTTTACACATTCACATTCATCAGATCCTCCTGCGACTAGTACAGATCATTCCAGTGGGATTAGTCGGGATTCATCTTGGCTTGAGAGTCAACTGGGAAGAAAAAGGAGACAACCATCTTACATACTTGATCATTCGGATTTCGATCATGACCATCAAGATGTGCCTGAAAAGAGGATCAAGAAACAGATACATATTGGGAGAAGTGCAGATAAGGAATTCATTGTTGAGACTGCTACACCTCCAGAAGATAAGAGTCTAGACGAGATGGAAGCTCAAGACTTTGAAGTTATCACAGTTCATTTCGGTAAAGGGTACTCGTCAGACAGATATTGATCTCCTACAGGTTGCTACAAATAGCGCCAAGGATAGGATGGTGAAAGATGGTGAAGATAAATCAGCTCTCAAGGCTGAAATACAGCAGCTTCGCCAGTACATTTCTAGCCTTGTACACAGGACAGGGGATGTTGTCACCACGCTTCCACATATGTTAGAACCACCACCAGAGTAGGGTTAGATTGATCTCTTGCTTGCATATGGCAAGCGATTGGAGGAATGGGAAGAGGAGTTTGTTGCTAGAGTCCGCTTTGTACTTACAGAATTGTATCAATTGCGGTATAATGCACGTGAGCTTCGTCTACGACTTCAAGATGAGGAACGTGATTTGGCCATTAATAGACCCAGGGATGAGATTCTGATTGCCAACCTGGGAATGTCATTTGATTCAGTCACAGAGGTAGAAGATAAAGAAGAAGTCTACGTTTGGAGAACACAGTTGATCTTCAAGGCAGAGATAGAAGGAAAGATAGCATCTGAGGTGGCTGAGAGCAGAGAGCATGTTACTAGTGCACTCCGCTATATAAGAGACTTTGTGTCTCAATTACCATGTGTATATCAGCGTGTGGGTGGTGACTATGTTGAGCTTGCTGACATCCAGTTAGAGCTCCAAGCACTTATTCACGGTATTTTCAGTGGTGAGACCATTGGCTGTAAGATGAATCAGCTTACAGCCATGTCAACATTGTTTGATGAGGCAATCAGGAGAAAGGGTGAGTTCCAGTGTCAGATGACTAATGGAGAAGACATGCTGCACAGACATAGGATTCTTCGCCAGAGCTTCAGTTCCCCAGATGGAGATGCAGTCAACGACCTTGTAGATGGGTTAATTTCTCAAGATTAGGGCCAGTAGACTTCAGTTAAAGGCGTCCCACTTTTTTCCAAGATAGACATTAGACACAAGAGTTAAACTCGAGGCCTCTTTCCGAGTTAACTTATTGTTACACATTGCATGGAATGTCTTTCTTGGAAACATCTACATGCACTTGGAGTTTAGATTAGATCTTTCAGTCAACTGATGATAGCATTCCAGTTGACTTGCTTTCAATAAGGACGTGCATGTTGCACCTTGTCCATTTAGATTAGATGTTTCAGTTAATTGATGATAGTTTCCCAGTTAACTGTATAGTTTCATTCAATTAGGGTTTAGGAATAAGATCTTGCATGCATTGCAAGATTTTAGTTGACTCAAAGTGATTTTAGGGTTGCCTACATCTTGAAGTCTATAAATAAGAGCTTTAAGCTCATTTGTAATTTAACCTTTGCTTGATAGCATACATGCTGCGCCTACCTTGCCTGTAGTATTGTTATTATTGTATCTGTTCAAAGAGTGATTGCTGTTATATTAAATTGTTGCGCCTACCTTGCCTTCATGTTATTGTCATGGTGTTTATTCGATCTTAGTTAAATGGGGTTGCTGGTTTGATCGTTATTGCATGCGTATTGCGTCTATACAATATACTGTCCCAGTTGCTTACCTTGTGTTTTGTTTATCATGAGCCTATTTAGAAGAGCAAATAGTTGTGCCTACCTTGCCTTCATGTTGCGAAACTGTACTTAAAGCTTATCGTTTGATGTGTGTGATAGTAGACTCATTCAGCCAAGCAGATAGTTGCGCCTACCTTGCCTTCATGTTGTGAAGCTGTACTAGGTTTACCGTTTATTTGTTTGTTTTAATAAACTTCTTCCCGGATTAGCAAATAGTTGTGCCTCCCTTGCCTTCATGTTGTGAGCCCGCACCTGAAGTTTATCGTACAATACATTCTTGCTCCATTCCCTCATGCTCTATTTCTCGAGGAAACTGGATAGATTTAAAGAAGTTAGCTTAGTTGTAGTTACATGATCTGCGAAACCAGAAAATACTTAGCTGCAACATTCTAGGTTTTCTTAACCTTGTGCCTCTACCAGGTGAGAACAAAAAGATAGGACATTAGTTTAGTTTTCTATTTCATGCATTCCAGCACAACGAGGGAGCTTCCCCTCCTAATTTGAAGAGCACTCATTGCATAGTGTGCATAGCTGTACGTACAAACTCACACTCCAGAGGTGTTAGTTCTTACGCCGACACATTTATTTCTCAAAATCGCAAATCCCTATTTGCTGCAAAAACCCAAAAAAATTATCAAAAATCAAAAAACAAACAAAAACACAGTAGTTTTCAGTCAGTGATAGGATTGAGAGACACCTGGTCTCTTATATCTTTCAACAAGTTCCAACAATGCTAACGATCCCCTTTCGAGTATGCTGTCAACCTTGCCCGCGTTGGGATCTGGGTTGATCAGAGGAAAGGGTTCCCTTCAGTTGGATTGAGTTTTCATAACGTTAACGGGTGAATTGAATTGTGGAAAAATTGAATAAATTGGCCCGATATATTTCAATCACTCATTTGCATTTCTCTCTTTCCATCTTGGTCACTCCTTCCATTGTTTTTTCCTCCATTCTGTTCGTGTTCATATTCAAAATCTGAAAAAAATAAGACCAGTTAGTATGCAAACTTGTGTGATTTATTGCCAATTATTGTCGATTGAACGTTGTTTGCTGAAACTTCATTAACGAAACTTTAACGGGAGAAATATTTGCGAATGGCTATGTGATTTCTATTATCACATATTGTTGCTGGCAATTTAGAAGATGGAAGCAAAAACCAAGGCCAAGCACAAAATAAAAGGTTCCTATGTTAGCACTCAAGGGGGTGTTAGGAATTAGTGCTTAACATAGATTAGTTAATAAAATAGTTAAATAAATAAATTAGCATGCTATTGTTAACTTAGTAAATAAATTAGTATTTAATAAATACATTTAGTTTTGGAAGTTACATTCCCGTATTTAGTTTCATACGGGAATAATGGCTTTATAAAGCCAATACTATGTAATAGTTTTTAGTTGAATGTGAATGATTGAATTTTGATTCGAGAGCAATCTTGTTTTTTCTCTCATTTCAATAGGATTTAGTCTTACCGCAAGCTGAATTTGCTTATAATGATTTGGTGAATTGAAGTATAGGTAAAAAACCATTTGAGATTATATGTGGATAGAATTCAAAGAATGTTTTAGAATCAAGAAATATTACCACAAACCACAAAAAGAGTGCCATAGCTGGAGATTATGCAAAATGTATGAGAAATTTACATCAAGAATTAGAAATTTAATTAGGGAAAATGAACAATAAGTATAAAGAACATGTTGATCAGAAGATGAGATATAAGGAGTATGGAGTAAGAGATGAAGTTTCAGTTTATGTAAGGAAATCAATATTTCCATAGGGGATATATAATAAATTGAAAATGAAGGAATTTGGTCTTCGTAAATTTTTTAAGCAATTTGATTCAAGAAATGCATATGAGATGGAATTACTAGAAGATCTTGGTATATCACAGTGCTTAACATTGTTTATATGTGTAAATGTTAATCAAATCTTATCAAATTTGGATCCTAAAAGACCTATGGAAATTCTAAGTCTGAAATTTTGTGCAAGAATTCTAAGTCAGATTTTAATTCATGTATTTCAAATGTGCTGATTGTAGAACATTTATCAATTTCGATGTTTGCAAATAAGGGAATGAAGTTCCATTTATATGAGAGAGATACGCCTCAAGGAGAGACGCGTCTCATGAGAGGATGTGTCCCTTGAGCGTGCGGGCTCTCTTAACAACCGAAACCATTCGGTGTTACTCATAAACTAAGATGCGTGTATTTAACAAACAACAATCATATAATATGAATTCCGATTTTATCCATTTGCAAATTTCGATCATCATCATATGAAATTTGAATAACTTATTTGAAGGTTTTATATTTTAAGAACAGTTCGATTAAATATAAATGACGATGATGCATTAATGCAATCATTTATATTTGACCGAAGCTATCTTAAATCAACACTCCCTCTTAGCTAGGGAAGATATTCCAAAACAAATAAGTGGAGATATCACCTTCATACGTGATATTGAAGATATGATATGTTTTCTCAATATCGTCAAGTCACATGACATTCTTTATAACACATCTTCATTAGGGTATGTGCACTGACATCAAGTCACATGATGTCTACCACAATTTCATGGCATATCCACGGATATATAATTATCCACCATGTTTATCTCTTAAGGATCACAATGATCTTCAAATGACATCAAGTCCCATGATATCCATCAAAGTGTCCAAGATATACTATCATGACATGTCCACAGATATCAAGTCACATGATATCTATCATGATAGTTCAACTCATCATTGTAGAGTCGTCACTTTACAATGTCACATACAAGTGTTCATTATTAGAAAGATCGTCACTTTCAATAATGTACATAGGGGGAGTGGGCCCATAAAGTCATGGAGTCACACACATGACAAAAGAGTTTACACATTAAACATCTTTAAATATATTAGTACAACTTCTAAACAATTTGAATTTGAAACATAATATCAAATTACATTTCAACCATACCAAGTTTCTTCCTGAAGTGTTCAACCTTGACTCTGGAGAGAGGTTTGGTGAGAATGTCTGCTGTTTGATCATTTGTACTAATATACTCCAATTGGATTACATTCCTTTCTACCATGTCTCTTACATAATGGTAGGGGATCTCAATATGCTTAGATCTATCATGGAATATTGGATTTACAGAGAGCTTAATGCAACTTTGATTATCACAATGAATGATAGTAGGATTCAAGGGTTCACCAAAGAGTCCCACAAGCAATTTTCGGAGCCAAACTGCTTCTCTTGCCCCCATAGAGGCTGCAATGTATTAAAATTCTGTCGAGCTTTGTGCTATTGAAGACTGTTTTTTGCAGATCCAAGAGATCATAGCCGATCCTAAACTGAAGCAACATCTTGATGTGCTTTCCCGATCGGTTACACTTCTAACCCAATCTGAATTAGAGTATCCATGTAGATCTAGTTGGTCATTTTTGTAAAGAAGACCATATCCAATAGTGCCTTGAAGATATCTCAATATATGTTTCACAGCCATAAGGTGAATTTCCTTTGGCTCACACATGAATTGGCTTAGAGCATTCATTGCATAGCAAATATTAGGTCTGGTGTAAACCAGGTGTTGTACCCCAAATTAAAATTTTCGCTACACTTAAGCATTTTGAAGAATTGAGTCAAGATACTGTTAAATCTGTCAGAAAATGTCAAAATGGGCGTCTGCATGTCTTGCATGGGGGTCATAAACTTTAAATTTTGTAAATCTGACAATCTGGGTCGGTCTAAAAAGATCAAACCTACAATACCCAGACTTCAGTTTTTCATCCCTAAATTTTAGGAAAATTTCTATTTTTAGCAATTTTCTAAAAATAGAAACTTTTTCTGGGTTTCTTACGAAATGGATACTTGTAAATTTTTTCTAAAAATAGAAAGTTTGGCCGTTAGGGTTAAGACTGATTTTGATTGGCTTAAAATACTTCCTCATCAGACTGGTGCAGTCAGAATCACAAAAAGGTCAGTTTTACTCTACTGGGTCTATTCTACTTTTTCAGAAGCCGCTTCGGAGATCCAAGGTCATTCATGGAAGTCAGCTAGCTGCCAGGTGTTAGAATCAAGAGTTCGAGCATCAAACAGAGACTGTCGATGAACAATGTGCACGAGAAACGAGGAACAAACTGAGGAAGTTGAAAAAATGAAAAATATCAAATTTGATCCAAGTATGGAGATTCCAAGCGCCCCTGTCAAGAAGAGGCGCCCATGTTTCCATGCCTTAGAAATTTTTTATCTTGACAGCCAAAGGTAATGGAAACACGTGTTACGAGGTATAAATTGAAAAACTGATAAAAATTTCTAACACTGCCAGCCATGGGCGCCCCTGAAGGAGAAAGGCGCCCAGCTTTTCAAGAGGCCAAAAGCCAAAATTAGGGTTTTCATCTCCAGGTCAATGTTGCTCAGAATCATCCCAGCTCTGCAACGAATCAGTTGGCATACTCGTCGGATCATCCAGTCATTGGCAAATTCAAGACGAACAAGAGTCACGAAGAGCGATTTTGAAGATTGAAGACGAAGAACACAAAAGAAAATCTAACTCTGGAGAAGCAAGGGGCCATACTTCAAGAAGGGCGCCCAAACTTTTGAGATAGCAGATGGTCAAATTTGCTGAAGATTTCTCCAGCATAACTTCCTCAGACTGGATCCAACTCTCCAACGAATCCGTCAGCTCGTCCGTCAGAGTCAGCAGTCATCACATATCGCCGGGCAAACAGAGGAGAAAAAGTGTGAGAAATGGCAGAAAGTGGAAAGCAACGGTAAAAATTCAAAATAAAAACTAACACTGGAAGCTATGGGCGCCCCTGAAGGAGAAGGGCGCCTAGGGTTTAAGGCCACCAGAAGTCAATTTCTGGAAACGAGTGATCCAAAAGACCCCTTCCAGATTCATCTTAGCTATCTAGTGAACTCAATAGCTAGTCGATCTGACAAGTACAAACACCCGGAATAATAAAATCATCTGAAGGTCAGAAGATAAGCATAAAAATTGAAGATCATGAAAATGGCTAACACTGGAAGAAATGGGCGCCCTTATCAAGGATAGGCACTTGACATTTTGAAGGGGTAAATGAAGTTTTTAGCAGATGACGTCTCCAGAACAAAGTTGTTAGATATGATCAGGCTCCGCGATGGAAGAATCAGTTCATTCATCGGATAAATCCAGAGGCCGGGAGACAGAGGTGAAGCAGGTTCAGAAAGTGAACAAAAGTTGAAAACGACAGAAATTTGGCTAAGTCTGGAGAGACTAGGCGCCATACTTCTGTAAGAATCCAGGTGATTCTTAACCCCGAAAACTCTAACTGTGAATTTTGTTTTTGCAAGTTTTTGTGTTGTTTTGTATTTTTTTGTGGTTTTTGATAAATAACAGGAAGCTGCGATTTTGCTTAGAAAATGCTAAAAAAATCCAGAATAAATCTAAAGACAAGAAAAATAAATGGAAATTGCTTGGAAGAGGTAGGCGTTTGACTTTATTGAGTTTCCTGAGCACTTACAATAATTAAAATGAACATATGAAGGAGAATACAAAATTATTTCAATGGAACCTGATTTATTTGCAGCCTTCAGAAGATAGAAAGAAATGTACGGCCCAAGCCAGAGGTTGATCTCCAGTCTCCAGAAACCACGCCTTAAGCTCCAGAAAATGAAGGCGCCCCTATTGCAACCAACTGGAAACCCCAAAGAAGAAGACGTATTCTCAGAAGGAAAAGTACAGCCTTGCTGATCCCAAACTGTACGGCCTAGCAGCAGCTCTTAATATTGTACGACTTTATTGGGAATGGCACCAGGACTCTGTGAGAATAACTCTGTGAAGTCGCCTCAAATACTAGATGAATAATCTCTGCTAAACTCTGAATGAATAAATCAATGAGCTCAATCTGTAACCTCTGCGTGAAGTCACCAAAATGCAATCTTCAACTGGTATTGCATAGTCTCAGTATGCCAACTCTGAAGAGGTATCGTTCTCCAGAATCAATTCGTCTACCGGAAACCCTAGGTTTTTGCAAACTCCAATGCTCAGAGCAAAATAAGACAAATTGGAATAACATATCATGATGGTTCGATTTTGTCTTTCCTGCGATTATATACCTCCTTTGAGAAATTCGACTCAAAAGCTCTTTTAATAATCATTTAATAAAAATGATTAAATTTGTCTTTTAGACTCGGGAGAAATACTTTTAATTATTGGCACCATCATTAATGAATAATAAATATTCATTATATCAAATATTAACTCATTATTATAAAGTATAAGAAATACTTTATAATAGGCCAATTTAATTAAATATTTAAATAATCAACAAAGTGACTTTAATATAAAGTCAAAAGTATTAATTATTCATTAAATCATTAAATACTTATTATTTCTCCATCTGATCACCAAACTGAATAACTGGGTCGACTCTGAGCTAAGTAGCTGAACCAGGTGCCCTGCCCAAAATAGCAGCTTCCGCCTGACCTAACTTTCTAAAAATAGAAAGTTTCTAAAAAATCCACTCTGGAAGATTCTGCGAAGGCCCAACCTGAAACAACTGCAATACTGGAGCTACCAAACACTGAGTAACTGCCTCAGATGATCCTCTGCACACATCTGTCAGCCTATGAGGATCGAAATAATAGGCTAACCTCGTCACCAGCCGCGTTGACTAGGATGGGGACATCACAGTCTGCCCTCCCTGAAATTGCTTGTCCTCGAGCAATCTCAACTCTGGATGCTGTAAGATCTCCTCTGACTCCCATGTAGCATCCTCAATTGGCAAATCTCTCCACTTAACCAGATATTCCCTGGTCACACGCCTCCGGAGGTGTCTCTCTCTCATCTCGAGGATGGTCTCAGGTACTAGTATCAGTTTCCCTTCGTCATCAAGGGGTGGCAAAACTGGAGAGGGTACCACATGCTGACCCAATGCCTTTTTTAGGCGAGAAACGTGAAACACATTATGGACCTTGCTATCAGCTGGCAAGTCCAACTCATAAGCAACCTCGCCCACTCGTCTGACAACACGAAATGGACCATAGTAGCGAGGCTTCAGCTTCTCTGCCCCACTCTTCCGCAGAGTGGACTGACGATACGGCTGCAACATAAGGTATACCATATCACCCACATCAAAAGTACGCTCAACCCTCTTCTGATCAGCATACTGCTTCTGCTGATTCTGTGCCCGCTGGATATTGTCTCGGAGAGACCTCAAAATGTCCTGCTGACTCTGTAACATATCCCCTGCACTCGGCACTCTGCTATCACTCAATATCAAATCCAAAAGGTTGGGCGCCTCATACCCGTACAAAGCCATAAAGGGTGTCATCTGTATCGTCATGTGGTGAGTCGAGTTATAACAATACTCGCATAGATAGATCCATCTCACCCAAGCTCTCTGCTGTCCAGCTATATAATTACGCAAATAACCTTCCACCCACTTATTGACAATCTCTGTCTGCCCATCAGTCTGCGGATGGTAGCTGGTACTCGGCGTCAATTCGGTCCCACAAAGCCTAAACAACTCCTGCCAAAAGTTGCTCATGAACCAACTGTCTCTATCGCTGACTATCGTCCGAGGCAACCCGTGCAGCCGGAATACCTCTCTAAAAAATAGCTCTGCAGTCTGCGATGCTGTGAAAGTAGTAGTAATCGGGAAGAAGTGGGCGTATTTAGTCAGGAAGAAGTGGGCGTATTTAGTCAACCGATCAACCACTACGTAGATGCAATCTTTACCCTGGGCTTTCGGCAAACCCGTGATAAAGTCCATCGATAAACACTCCCACTTCCTGTCAGGTATCGGAAGTGGCTGGAGCAATCCAGCAGGATAAGTGTGCTCCTGCTTGTTCTGTTGGCACACAGAACACTCACGGACATACTGTAATACATCAGTTTTCAGCCCTTTCCAAGTAAACCATTCTCGAACCATTTTATATGTTTTATAGTACCCGGGATGGCCCGCCATAGGAAGATCATGAAAGGCTCTCAAAACTGTAATCCTCACCTCTGAGTCAGGAACTAGAAAAATCCGCCCCTTGTAAATGATCAAGTCATCTACAATAGTATACTTGTCGTCCTGCTCTGTCCTGTCAACAATGCTAGAAGCCCATGGGTTCTTAGCATACTCAGCAATAATCCGGTGCCTCCAATCCTCTGTGATCTGTGCCAAGGCATTCAACTGAGGTCTGCGAGACAAGGCATCAGCTACGACATTCTGCTTCCCCTTAATGAAGGTGATATCGAAGTCATACGACTGCAGTTTACTGACCCATTTTTGCTGCCTCTCATTCAAGTCTCGCTGCCCAAGGAAATGTTTCAGGCTATTATGGTCTGTACGGACACTGAATTTGCTTCCTACCAAGTATTGCCTGAACTTAGCCAAAGCATGCATAATGGCTAACATCTCCTTGTCGTAAATACTGTAGAATCTCTCAGGACCCCTGAGCTTCCTGCTCTCGAAAGCAATAGGATGTCGCTCCTGCATCAAAACGGCACCAATGCCCTCTCCTGAAGCATCACAGAACAAATCAAATGACTTCGTAAAGTCAGGTAATGCTAGCACCGGACATGAGGTCATGATCACCTTGAACCTGTCGAAGCACTCCTGCGCCTGTGGTGACCAAGTAAAAGCGCCTTTCTTTGTCAAGTCAGTAAGGGGTGCGGCGTGACATGAGAACCCACTAACAAATCTCCTGTAAAATGCACACAACCCAATGAAGCCTCTGAGTTGCGTAAGGTTCTCAGGTACCGGCCACTCAACTATAGCTCGAACCTTTTCGGGGTCCATACTCACTCCCTTGGCACTGATGATGTGCCCCAAATCCAACAACTCCTCCATACCAAGCTCACACTTGGATTCCTTAGCATAGAAAGACTCATCTGCTAAGATACCCAAGACTGCATCTAAGTGAGCCAGATGCTCCCCCCATGACCTGCTATAAACCAAAATGTCGTCGAAGAAGACTAACACAAATCTCCTCAACTGAAAACTGAAAACCCTGTTCATAGTCGCCTGAAAAGTGGCAGGTGCATTGGTTAACCCGAAGGGCATAACCAAGAACTCAAAGTGACCGCAATGACACTTGAAAGCGGTTTTCTCAATATCCTGCTCCCTCATCTGAATCTGGTGGTACCCTGATCTCAAATCAATCTTCGTAAAGAAGACAGCTCCGTGCAACTCATCAATCAGCTCGTCAATGCGTGGAATAGGGTACCTGTTCTTAAATGTTCTTTTGTTAAGCTGCCTGTAATCGATACACATCCGAAGTGACCCATCCTTCTTCTTCACCAATACAACCGATGAAGCAAAAGGTGACTTGCTAGGTTTGATATGCCCCATAGCTAACAACTCATTGATGGTCTTCTCTATCTCATCCTTGAGTCGTTTCGGATGTCTGTAGGGAGTGATCATAACGGGCTTGGCGCCCTCCTCCAACTCAATGATATGCTCCGTGCCTCGGTCTGGAGGTCTACCAGGTGGAATGTCACTAAACACTTTGCAGTGTTTAGTCCTCAAGATCTGAATGTTAGGGTGGTACTCAGTCTTCTGCTGCTCCTGCTGTGCTGGCATTAACATACACTCTGCAGCCCAGTCAACCATGTCATGACGAATGAGTCTCTCCATCTGTCTGTACGATACCATCCTCAGATTACTGTCTCTAATGGCTTTGATGACATGAGGTCTCCCATTAGCCTTGAACTTCATCTCCATGTCTCGTAGATTGAGTGTGAACTCACCCAGATCATGAAGCCATGCCATCCCTAACACCACATCAGTATCCCCCATATTAACAACATAGAATTCAGTCTTGAACTCATAGTTGTTCAATCGCATCGGCAGATCAGTTATTTTCCTGTCACACTTGAGGGTGTATCCATCAGCTACCTTAACACGAATACCCTCAAACTCTTCCGTCTGTATGCCACACTTCTCAACCAAACGTGCATCTATGAAGTTGTGCGTCGCACCTGTGTCAAGCAGTGTTATAACTTTCTGACCAGCTAGGAGCCCACGTAGCCCAAAAGAGCCATCTCTCTGAAGACTAGTCAAGTGTGCCTCCTGTAATTTCCTTCTACCATCATGTTCACTATCATTTTCAGACTTTTCATCATCTGAATGTTCTGAATCAGCTTGCTGGTCTGACAGGTCAGATTGCTCTTCACCCTCATAAAATCACTCCATTTGATTACTTTTGGCTTTAGGACGAAGAGGGCATATATGTTTTTCATCATAGGGTGCCTTGCACCAAAAACATAACTTCTTCTTGCGTAGTTCGTTCAATGTCCCTTTGTCAAACGGTGGTGCATTATTTCTTTTAGGATCAGGTGGATCTCTCTTCCTGTCAAATGGTCTATCTCTATCAAATGATCTATTTGGCCTTGAGTTTGGCGTAGAACCCGAAGAGAACTTGCTGCGAGGTGTTGCATGCTCCATACTGTGTGCCTTCCTCATCGCCTCCTGAAGGGTGGGGGGATCAAATGCCTTGACCCATCCTCTCATCGGCTCATATAACCCCTCGGTGAAGAGGATGATAAGTCTCCTCTCCGAAATACCTGTCACCATGACTGCCGTTTTCTGAAACTCCCCAATGTAAGCATCCAAACTGCCTGTCTGTCTGAGCTGTGCTAGCTCTCTAAAGTAAAGTTCTGGATCTTTTTTATCAAATCGCTCAATAAGCCTGCCAGTGAAATCTTGGTAAGTAGTAACCCGATGATGACCCAGTGTGTACATGCCGTGATGCCACCAATCATGCGCCAATCCATCAAGGTGTAGTGTGGCAAATTTAATGGCCTCGTCCTCCTGCATAGGTCTCAAAGATAGGTAATTATCTAACTTCTGAACCCACGATCTCGCTGAATTCTTATCCGAGCCATCAAAATAAGGCAAGACAATCTTGCTCACTGCATGCTGAAGATCTCTGTTCACCTGTGGTGGTTGCTGGTACTGATGAGCTCTGCGCTCAAATCTACCTCCACCTCTGGGCTTATGCACATCCATAAACTCATGAAATGTCAACGACTGTCTAATCTCAGGAGCCAGTGTAGAATACTCTCCAAACAGTCTGGTCACGTCTGCCACTGAAGTGCCATGCTGTGGCTGAAACTCTGTATGGTGACCCTGTTGCTCCGTCTCCGGAGTCGGTGGTGCCTCTCTACTGATAAAGGTAGGTTGTCCAGGCCTACGCTCGTGAACAACCGGTGACAGCTGCGGTCGTGTAGACATCTGTGGCTGGTCTATGCCTCCCGAACCACTGGACTGCCCTATCTGAATGTAATGCTGGTGAGGAGGAGTATACTGTCTTATGGTACCTATCAGCTGTGACATCATGTCCATCATGTTGTCATGTCTACTCCTGTATTCTGCCTCAGTCATCTCAGCATTTTCTTTCTCTTTCCCTGAATCTCTAGGAATTTCTTGATCTGCCATGAGTGTAGTCACACTGTTTTCACTACTACAAGGGCTAGACCTGTGAATGCCTAATATACCTGACATTGTCTCACCTTCAGGAATCGGTGGACCTGTCCAATCCTCGACTCTGCCTGTCCCTACACCTTTGATATAATGAATAGTATCTCTGCTCATGAAAAGGCAACCAAAAAGCACACTGTAATCTGAAAAAGCAACTGAAAAAGCACAGGATGGCAGGAGATCTGTGCTCTGATACCACTGTAAGAATCCAGGTGATTCTTAACCCCGAAAACTCTAACTGTGAATTTTGTTTTTGCAAGTTTTTGTGTTGTTTTGTATTTTTTTGTGGTTTTTGATAAATAACAGGAAGCTGCGATTTTGCTTAGAAAATGCTAAAAAAATCCAGAATAAATCTAAAGACAAGAAAAATACTTGGAAATTGCTTGGAAGAGGTAGGCGTTTGACTTTATTGAGTTTCCTGAGCACTTACAATAATTAAAATGAACATATGAAGGAGAATACAAAATTATTTCAATGGAACCTGATTTATTTGCAGCCTTCAAAAGATAGAAAGAAATGTACGGCCCAAGCCAGAGGTTGATCTCCAGTCTCCAGAAACCACGCCTTAAGCTCCAGAAAATGAAGGCGCCCCTATTGCAACCAACTGGAAACCCCAAAGAAGAAGACATATTCTCAGAAGGAAAAGTACGGCCTTGCTGATCCCAAAATGTACGGCCTAGCAGCAGCTCTTAATATTGTACGGCTTTATTGGGAATGGCGCCAGAACTTTGTGAGAATAACTCTGTGAAGTCGCCTCAAATACTAGATGAATGATGGGGATGTAATTCTTCCAGCCTACACTAGAAATAAGGTTGAGCAGCAACCTCTTCCACAGGTCAACTGGGCTCATAAAGAATGCATCACAGTGGAAGAAAGGACAAGACAAGTGGCGGAGTATAGTAAGACTTTCTTGAGTCTAAAGAGAAGGGAGTCTATTCCAGTAGCAGAGCCGCCAAAGAAACATTCATCTCTTCCCTCTTCTTCAAGAGTACAACCAAAGAACAAAGAAAAAGTTCAATCTCAAGAGGTCACAAAGGGTTGTAGATCAGCAAAGAGTGCTAAAAAGAGGTTGGATTATACAGGGATTGTTATACAGGAGCAGCCTACAGCTGAAACAGAAGTTCCTCAACCAGAGCCCATACTTCAAGAAGAAGTGCAACATGATGAACCTTTGATACAAGAAACACTACCATCTCCTAGGTCTTTGCCAATTCACATTGATTTGGAAGACGAGGAGATAGAGGTCAATGTTACAATCACTCCTCCCTTGGATGTTAATAGAAATACTACATCTTGGCTTGAGAGCCTTTTTGGGAAGGACAAGAAGAAGACCTTCGTATCAGGTGAATGTTGATGACCTTAGCATATACCAGGAAGTACCCAAGAAGAAGGCCAAGAAACAAATGCATTTTGAGAGGAATCTCGAGGGTGAAATGGGCATGGAGACAGCTACGCCTCTTGAAGACAAAATCAGAGATGAGGTGGATGTTGATGATTTTATCATGGTCAAAGCAAACCTTGGTAAAAGTACTCGACATGCTGATATAAGTTTGTTTAAGATGGTAACAGAAAATATTCAAGAAAGAGTGCAAAAGGATGGAAAAGACAAGGCAGCCCTCAAGGCTGAAAATCGCCAACTCCGATTATGTATATCAAATTTTATCCAAGGCACCTCACAAACAACTCAGTTGTTGCCTCAAGTCTTAGAAACACCAGCTGATCAACAGCAATTAAGGCAGTTAGTTATTTGTGGTAAACAAACTAATGAGTGGGTTGAAGAGATCATCAACAGAGGAAAAGAGGTCCTGACACAAGTCTTCCAGTTGAGATACAAGGCTCATGATTTACGTCAAGGTATCCAGGATTTTGAATAGCTGATAGCCGAGTTCAAGCCTATGCACGAAATCATAATTGCAGATTTAGGGATGGCTTGTGGCTCTACAATGGCAAGAGAACATAAAAGACAAATCCTGGAGTGGAAAGAAAGTCATCTTTTCAAGGTGAACACATATATCAGAATATCTGAGGAGTTTGCAGCGTATAAACAAAGAGTTGTTGATGCTCTTAGGTTCATCAGAGAAGTAGTTGCAGCAATTCCTTGTGAGTATTGCCTTGAGGATGGTTCCTACATTGGGCTTGACGTAGTCCAAGCTGAGTTTCAGAGCATTTTGCATGGCAGCGAGGGCAGTGTTGGGAGAATGATGATGATTTCCATGATGTCAGCAAGGTTTGCAGCCAATGAGAGTGAAGATTTCTGGAAATCAATTACAGATGGTGAAGAAATCTTGGAAAAGCGGCATTTTGCTATTAATAGCATCCACACTCCTACTTTAGATGAAGTTGCCCGCTTTTTAGCAGATGTGATCGAGCTTTAAATCTGCTTTCTTCTAGAAGCATCTTCCACGTTTTCTTTCTATTCTTGTCTCAAATTTTTTCCATTCTTTGATAGAAAGAAAATATTGTAACAAGTTGTCACGAGTAGGCACTTTCCTTTTTAATAAGCTTTCTAGGGTTTAGATGTTTTAATCTCTTCTAGATTTAGAAATAAAGCTTGCATGTTGGCAAGCAGTAGTTGTAAAAGCAAGGAGATTTTAGGGTTTCCTACTCCTCTTCTTAGTTATAAATAAGAGCAGTGTTTGCTCATTTTAGTTTAACCGTGCTTGTGATAACAAGACATAAGTGTCATAGTACCTTCTCTTTGTTATCGTTCAGTATTGTTCACTTTGTGTAAGGAGCAAGATTGCATGCCTATTTAGCTGCAAATACTTGTTTAGTTCATGTGTAGTGTTGATTATAGTTAGGTTGATTGCATGTTGCAAGCGTGTTGCTACAACTTGCTGTCCCGAAGTTGTAATCCTTGTTCCAGAAACTTGAGTAAATAAAATCTTGAGCTTGCTTTGTCTACCTTGATATAAACATCTCAAGTTTCCGTCTATTTGTTTTGTGCTAGAAATATGAGTAAATAAAATCTTGAGTGTGCATTGTCTGCCTTGAAATAAAAGTCTCTTATTTCTGTAATACTTTTATGATCTCTTTTTCAGCTTGTCATAAAACGTGTGTTGAAGAATAGTTTATTTAAGTATATTTGTCAGAAATCATAGTCGTCCATTTCCAAACTCTCTTGCTCTGCGTTTACTTGAGAGGGTGGAAATGTTTTAAGCGTAGGTTAAGTTGTAGCTGTCTAGTTTCATTAAAGGGAAAACCTCAGCCGCAACATCTAGTGTTCTATAACCTTGTGTTCTCGCAGCTGAACCAAAAAGATAGGCGTAATTAAGTTTAGATTACTTTTCTTTATGCAACTCAGCAAAAGAGGGAGCTTCCCCTCCTAATTCGAAGAGCAGTTTACTGCACATAGTTGTCTGTTTCCAGAACGCATTCCAGAGGTGCGATTTGAAATGCCAACACCAGGTACATCAATGATCCAATCATTTGTCTATATAGAGTGGAATCTGCACACTTAGATTTTGCTACTGCTTCTTTTAGTTTGTGAAGGTTGGTTTCCATAGGTGTAGACATGGGTCTACAATCCAACATTCCAAATCTCTTCAGAATATCAATAGTATACTTTCCTTGATTTAGTATGATGCTATCTGATTTCTGCCAGACTTCCAAACCTAGGGAGTAGTGTAAAATGCCCAAGTCTTTCATGTCAAATTTTGAAGTTAGATCCTTCTTCCCTTGAGCAATGAGGTGATCTTCTCCTGTTATCAGCAGGTTATCAACATATAAAATAATGATTAACATCTCACCTTTAATTACCTTAAAGTAAAGATTTGGGTCTGCATCATTCTTGGAAAATCCTAGTCCCAAGAGGTAGCTGTCAATTCTTTCATACCAGGCCCTGAGAGCCTGTTTAAGTCCATACAATGCTTTCTTTAGTCTGCATACATGTGAGTCAGGTTTATGTATCACAAAACCTTCAGGCTGTTCTAGATAGACTTCCTCTTCAATGGTCCCATTTAGGAAGGCAGTTTTCACATCCATTTGATGAATCTTCTAGCCTTTAGCTGCTACAATGGCTATCATTGCTCTCACAAATGTGTAACGGGCAACAGGTGCAAATGTTTCTTCATAATCAATACCTTCTTTTTGTGAAAAACTTCTGGCCACAAAACATGCCTTATGTTTTTCTATACTGCCATCAACAACATGTTTGATTTTGAAGAGCCATTTAGAAGAGACAACAAATTTCTCTTTTGGTCTAGGCACTATATCCCATACATCATTTTTTAGAATGGATTGATACTCTTCCGTCATAGTGTCCTTCCATATTTGATGTCTGAAGGCTTCTGAAATAGTGGTGGGTTTTGAATTTATGATGTCATTCTTTAGAGCAACATAGCTTGAGAACCATTTGGGTCTTTTACTCTCCCTAAACGTTCCTTTGGGTGTTGCATGATTCTCAGCTTCTTTGATCATCTTTCTAGCCCAAAGTGGCCTCTTCTTGCCGTTGTCATTTGTATTCTCATCTGAAGTAGATAGAAGTTCATTTGGTATTTCCTCAGGATACTCCCTCTGAATCTCACGGGTAGGATCCTTTTCTAAGACTCTAGGTGAATTAAGTTTCTATCTCACTTGAACTTCTTGCTCTTTTGAATGCAATGTCTTCTTCAAAGATGACATCTCTGCTCAATTCAATTTGTTTTTGCTCGGGTATGAATATCCTTGTAGGCTTTGGAGGTTTCACTATATCCCATAAATACCCCTTTCTTTCCGGAAGGTTCTAGTTTGAATCTCCTCTTTGGGCACATGAATATAGACTGGGCAACCAAAAATCCTAAAGTGACTTATATCAGGTTTTATGCCAGTAAATGCTTCTTTAGGAGTTTTTTTATCTAGATGAGAATGTGGACATCTATTTTGGATGTAGACAATAGTTCTAGAGGCTTCTGCCCAGAATGAGGTTTCTATGTTTTGGTCAAGTAACATTGCTTTTGCAGCTTCTACAATGGTTCTATTTTTCCTTTCAACAACCCCATTTTGTTGAGGGTTGTAGGCTATTGTAAACTCCCTCTTAATACCAACATTCATGCAGAATTCCTTAAAGATTTCAGAGGTGTATTCTTTCCCATTGTCTGTACTTAAAATTATGATTTTCTTCCTAGAGAAGTTTTCAGTAAGAGCTTTGAACTCCTTGAACCTTTTAAGGATTTTTATTGACTCTTTACACTTAAGAAAATAAATCCAGGTCTTCCTAGAGAAGTCATCTATAAATATGATATAGTATAGGAAGCTTGCCTTGGAGGGTACAAACATGGGTACACATAAATCAGAGTGAACCGGTTCTAACACATTTTGGGTTTTACTCAAGCTATTGTGAAAGGATCCCTTTGTGTTCTTTCCTAGGGCACAAACTTTACAAGCTCCTTCATGAGTTGGTTTTAACTTAGGTAATCTTGTTACAAGTTTTTCCACAGAGGGTAGGGCACGAAAATGAAGGTGTCCCAATCTTCTATGCCAAATTCCATTTGAATTAGAAGTATCAAGGGTAAGGGCTTGCTTGACTTCAGTGCATAGTTTATAAAGATAACCTTGTCTTATACCTATGGTTTGAGATTTCTTTATAGTTGAGTTCTTAGGCCATGCCAAAACTTTCCCATCCATAAAGGTAACCCTATATCTATTGTCTTCAAGAGCAGAAATGTATATTAGATTCCTCTTTATTCCAAGTACAAATAAAACTCCAGTGAGCTGAAGGGAGAGATCAGATTTCAATTTGATGGAGCAAGTTCCAACCCCCTTTACAAGGTGTGCAGAATCATCCCCAATGGTTACTTCTTCATCAGTCTCTTCAGTCATAGTGTCTAAGTGTTCTCTGAACCCTGTGATGTGCCTTGAAGAATCACTATCAATTACCCAGTTGTTGGTATTGTTAGATACTTGACTTGATAAGGGTGAATAGAATACAAATTTCTCAGATTCATGGTTTGAATTTGACTTTCCTACTTTAGCAAAGGATGCTTGTTGTTTTGATCTGTCAGGGCACTTCATTGCATAGTGCCCATATTGATCACATCTAAAACATTGTACTTGAGAGATGTCTTTCCTCTTCTTGGATGATCATTTTCCTTAGGAATTTCTATTTCTCTTAAATGGTTCTTTCCCGTAAGAGTTTTTCTTACCCCTTTTATTAGATGTTGCATTGAGCATATGAATGTCTTCATCTATGTTCTTTTGTTTGTTTTCTTTTGTTGAGAGTCTTGTTTCCTCTTGTAGGCAGTCTGTTCTTAGCCTATCAAACTTGGGGAGTTTAGATCTCGCACTTATTCCATGAACAAATGACTCCCATGAGTTTGGTAGGCCTCCTAGTGCAATTAATGTTAACTCTTTGCTATCAATTTGATATCCAATTGTAGATAATTGATCCCTTAGTTCAATGATCCTCATGAAGTATGCATTAATAGTTTCTCCTTTGTTTATTTGGACATTGTTGATTTGCCTCTTTAATGCAAGAGTCCTATTGGTGTTGTTTATTTCATAGGTGCTCTCAAGGGATTTGAACATTAGATATGCAATTTCATGTTTTGCTAGAATGGGTACTAGGTGGTCCCTAACTGCATCTACTAAGATTTTCATGGCCTTTTCATTGTTCTCAATCCAGTGAGTTTTCGCTGGATCATCCTCTGATTCCCTCTTGTTTTCTCTCACAAATGAGTCTAACTTATTTTCTGTAAGAATCATCATGATTCTGAATTTCCATGATGTGAAGTTGTTTGCTCCTTCAAGACGATCTTCAAATCTGATCACACTTGACATTATGAAGAATGTGATGTGAAGTTTGATTTCTTAAAAATACGATTTTTCTAAGTAATCTGATATCTAGATTTGATTTTGATTCACTCGGCTTGGCTCTGATACCATGTAAATGTTAATCAAATCTTATCAAATTTGGATCCTAAAAGACCTATGGAAATTCTATTTTTGAAATTCTGTGCAAGAATTCTAAGTCAGATTTAAACTCGTGTATTTCAAATGTGTTGATTGCAGAACATTTATCAATTTTGATGTTTGCAAATAAGGGAATGAAGTTCCATTTATATGAGAGAGATACACCTCAAGGAGAGACGCGTCTCATGAGAGGACGTGTCCCTTGAGCGCGCGGGCTCTCTTAACAACCGAAACCATTCAGTGTTACTCATAAACTAAGATGCGTGTATTTAACAAACAGCAATCATATAATATGAATTCCGATTTTATCCATTTGCAAATTTCGATCATCATCATATGAAGTTTGAATAACTTATTTGAAGGTTTTATATTTTAAGAACAGTTCGATTAAATATAAATGATGATGATGCATTAATGCAATCATTATTTATATCTGACCGAAGCTATCTTAAATCAACAATATGAGTACCATGAAGGAGAATCAGGTGGTCACATAATAGAGATAGATTTGAGTAAACAAGTACCTATGTGGGAATTGAAACAAATTGAAGATTCTGTATGGATGTTGAGAGCTGGGGTTGATGAACATGGTTATCCTTTAGCTCAAAGCCTTGAATGAAAGTGAGAGATTCATTTTTCATTTACACAAGGTGTCTGATGCAAGAGCAATCTTGGGTCAACTGAAAATATTTCTTTAGTGCTTGTTTGTTTTGTATCTGTTTGCCACTAGTTCTAGATGTTTTGCAGTCGTATGTGTCAAGTTCATGGTATTGCATCTCAGTGCACTAATGTTGGTACAAAGCTTTATATCTGTAATAGTAGGCACAATCAATCTTGAATAAGCTGTGTGGCAGTTAATTTTGAAGATCTTTTACTGTGGTTTGGACATAAGTTTCATTAAGTAGCCAAAACGTTCCATCCATCTTTCGTGTAATTTTGAGTGCCACATTTATGTTTTCTATCTCAAGAAACTTAGCTAGACCAATATTGGGCTCATGGCCCAATACTACCTTGTTTTGAGATTGCTACAGCTATTTGAAACTTGTGCCAATTCCTAATGTTACTTACTTCATTATGGGTTCTAAGAGGGGTTGTGTATGGAATCACATTGAATTTTAAGACTCTTGGCTTGAACTACACTATAAATGGTGATTCCATGTGTTACCAACAAACCTACACGCTACACAAGGAAATGCTCCCGGTTCTAAGGCTGACCAATGTTCAAATCATTTAATTTTAGGGTCATTGTTCCTTCTCATATTTGCCTATATAGTTTATCATGGTTTCATTCAATGCACATCACTTTTATATCATCTATATAAAGAGAAGCTTGATTACATTTGAGGACAAAGAACGATAGAGGAGGAAATCATCTAGCAGAGATTGGAGAATAGCAGTCAGATTAGGATAGTGAGATCCTTCATACTTATTTTGTAATCAAACAGCAATTCCTAGCATGTATCAAGCTCGTGGAGCTATTTTATTACGAATGAATAAATTTTAGTTCTTTGTCATTTCTATTGTTCTGCTGTGTATTGGTTGAGTGTTATATTTTAGCTGCTTGGTTAGATAGTCTTTAACTGGATCCTGCAACCTTGATTGTGTTATATAGGTGATGGAAACAATGGACAACCTTACTGATAGGAAGTTTGAGATTCCTAACTGATTTGCATTTAGTTCTTTCTTTGTAATTACTCTGTGCCATTTCCTACCCACTCTTTTAATATTAAATTTTAAAGATTATTATAAATCTTTTTGTATCTCATATACTTTTTCTTGTTCTAATCTGAAATTTAATTGCAGAATCCGCCCAAAAGGAGAAGATACAGAACAAAGATGTTTTCAGTATAGTGACTACCAGCTATGGGAAGTCTTCAGAGATTGCTCAGTCTTCATCCATTTCCTTCAAAAAAGCTGATGATGAAACCTTCAAAATGGAACAGCAAGCTGCAAATGTTTGTATTATACAAAATATACATACGTTAATGTTTATTTTAAATTCCTTCTTGCCTTTTGGAGTATTGATAATGTATATGTCCTGGATTTGAAAATTAATTTTGATCTCTACTTGTAAATGTACAAAGTAAAGTAACAATTAAGGCACAAAGATGAATAATCTCTGTATTAATGAGAATCTAATGTGATCTGAGTACAAAACCCTGTTTTTTTGAAATAAAAATATGTAGACACCATTTCATAGTAACAACTCTATCCCTTGGGGCATGTGCTTAGTTTGCTGAGAACTGATGTGCATGAATGACCATTTTTATGACGACAGTTATACATTGGCTTTTGAAGTTCAGTATGTGGTTTTTTTGAATTCTTCAGCTCGCTTGTGTTTCCTTTCTAATGGATTGATTTAACATGTTTGTAGATTTATTCTTATTTTATTTTTTGCTAAGGGTATTTGAATTTTTTTATCAGCTTGAGTTCCATTCTAGGCCTGCCTGGCTTACCTCAATTAGGCTTATTGGTTGAACTTGCCATGGATTGAACACAATGAGTGCACCTTACTCATTAGTCAGTCTTGTTTGAAAGACTTATGAGGTTTCTTATTATTTTCTTGTAGCTGCTTTGGTGAATAATTGGCAATAGTTTTAACGGAAAGTAATGGCAATTGCAATTTTTCCAAAACATCTGTTGTTATTGAAGAAAGAAAAAAATGTGAAAGAAATTATTATACTTTCCAAAAATGACTAAAGTCAGTCAACATGACTCAGTAATACAATCAATAATTATAGCATGTGGGAGCCAAAAAGCTCAAACTCTAAAAGAGAAAAAGAGTACGAGATAAGAGTACACACGAAAGTCTCTAATTAGGGTGGGTAAAACCAAAACAAGTAAAATATAAACTTGTTGGTATGAATAATGTTCCATTCCAAACATGACATATAACTATTAGGGAGCAAGATCCACTGGAAGATGATATGGATGATGGAGACTCAGGCTAAAGACAAAGGATGATTCTAATTTATAGGGGACGAAGGATTGACATCTCCATCAAGCACCATAAGATTTCCAATAGAAGATCTAATATTGTCTATAAAAGAGTAGATTGGATTAAGTGGTCAATGGTCCTTTAGTAGTAGAGAAGATGTTGCTAATATGTGCCTAGATGAATCTGCTAGAATGTTGAAAAGGAAGGTAACAAACTCTCTAGGAGAAAGATTGGATCCATAAATCTAGTGTGGTAAAAGTAGGAAGTGACTCAACATTACCAACTGTTCAAGTAGTTTGGAAGGCTAATTGATTTGGTAGTCCTTGAATGCCTGCAAATCTTGTTGTACAAAGGTGTCTACTTCTGAAGGGAGAGGCGAGTACCTTTGATTTGGATGATTGATAAAGGTAGAGATTGTTGAACGCTTGTACAAGAAATAATATTCCCCCTAGAATGTAGTAGTAAATGGACATATCAAACTAAATTTACTATGGTACTTTGGGAATGTGGTGGCTAGTCTTGATCCACAAATAATAAAAATAACTCTCTTCTGTCCAAGTTGAATTTTGAGGCCATGAGTCCAATGTTGCTAAATATGTTCAAGATAGATGGCAATACCATCAACAAGTTGAAGGAAAAGCTCAACAAGCCATCCTACATTTGGGTTGTTATGAGAGAGAGAGATCCAATTGAATTTATATTGCTGATGCATGTCCTCCTTGATAGCTTCATTGATTTACCGTTACTCCTCTTTTAGAAAGACCATAGGAAGGCCATTTAAAGAGAACTCAAGGAGGGATTGTATTCATGGAAATGCCAAGATTGTATTCATGGAAATGCCAAGAGAGTTTCAAATTTAAAAAAGGTGTTTTTTGGATGGATGTGATTTTTTTTGGGTAATATCATTTTTTGGGTCAGTTTTTCTTTCAAGATCAAAGGCAAGTTTTTTGAGGTCAAATTTGAAAGGTGAATTTTCAAATATCTTGGCGAAATTTTATTTTTGGGGAGAGGATCAATATATTTGTAAAAGTTCCAGGAAATGTTTATTTGTGGGGTTGTTGCGAAAATGACAAATATTCAAAATCTAGTATTCTTGGAGGTATAGAAACTAATTGGAAAAATTTATAATATCTGGAGTCACAAATACTAGCTATCATCAAGTATCCACAATGTGACAGAATCTTGTTAGGCACAAAACTAGGCACAGTACTCACCTAGGTGACTTTGAGAAATGTCATATAGTATTGATTCTCAAGTTGTCAGTCTTTGATAATTTAATCCTTGAAGTTTGAAGTGCTACTTTTGCCCATAACCTATGGGATAGTTTGAAAGATATATTAAGTCTCTGAAAAATGTAGTCTTATATTTGAAAAAACTGTTATTTTCTATGAAATTGTACAAGGGGGTCTTTGCCAGAGCATCTTCTAAAAAATGAAGATCTTAGGAATCAATTTATTGTGGCCAACAAACTAGATGACAAGGATATGGTCATTTTGACTATTAATAGCTTGCCACACTCCTTTAATATATGTACAATTGTTTGTAATAAGTAGTTTTAACTAGTTTGTTGTAGTTATTATTTATTTTTAGACTATAACTACTTTTTTATTTTTAGCATATGTTCAATAATTCAATGTGATGCTTTGAACCTAAGAAAGCACATCATTTTCTCTCAGTTTCATTCTTTAGTTTTTACCAACATATCGCTCAAGCCCTAGGTTGCTCCTACATCACATATTGAAACTTCCAATGGTCTCTTTGAGTACTATTATTGTCAAATTCTTGGTTCCACATTAAATACAAAATCCTATTGTTAGAGCACTGTGTTGGCATAAGAACTAACACCTCTGGAGTGTAAGTTTGTATGGTTAGCTATACACACTGCGTAATGAGTGCTCCTCAAATTAGGAGGGGAAGCTCCCTCGTTGTGTTGGAATGCATGGAAAAGGAAAATACTAAATCCTATCTTTTTGTTCTCAGCTGGTAGAGGCACAAGTTTAAGAAAACCTAGAACGTTGCAGCTAAGTATTTTTTGGTTTCGCAGATCATATAACTACAACTAAGCTAACTTCTTTAAATCTATCCAGCTTCCTCAAGAAAAACAGAGCATGAGGAAGTGGAGCAGGAATAGTTTTTATACGATAAGCTGGGTACAAATTTGCAACATGAAGGCAAGGTGGGCACAACTATCTGCTCGGCTGAATAAGCTTATTATCACACACATCATACGATAAGCTTTAAGTACGAATTCTCAACATGAAGGCAAGGTGGGCACAACTATTTGATCAACTTGAATAGGTTTATTGATAACGGAACACAAAAGATAGCCAACTAGGACAACAAATTGCATAGGCAAGACACGCGTACAATCTACGATTGAACTAGCCACTATATCTAACTAAGGCAAGCATTCATCATAATAATTGCATGGAACCCGAGTGGCATAACAATTCATTATCAAAACAAATGCTCATGAACAAACACCAAAAAGATAATATTACAGGCAAGGTGGGCACAACATATATCAATCTCTCCTGCAAAAGTTCCTTGAATAGATACAATAATAGCAATACTACAGGCAAGGTAGGCGCAACATGTATGCTATCAAGCAAAAGTTAATTACAAATGGGCTGAAAGCTCTTATTTATAGACATCAAGGTGTAGGCAACCCTAAAATCACCTTGAGTCAACTACAGTCTTGCAATACATGCAAGATCTTATTTCTAAACCCTAATTGAATGAAACTATACAGTTAACTGGCAAACTACCATCAGTTAACTGATAAAAACAATGCTAACTGGACCATGTGCAACATGCACGTCCTTATTGAAAGAAAAACTAACTGATAAGTAACATCAGTTAACAAAAACTAACTGGCTGTCTCTAACCTCTATGGTCACCTTGAAACTGATAGTCAGCATTGAGAACTCCTCCATTTTAGACGCCTCTGGCCCTCCACCTAGGTTACCACGAACTAGCTCTTCGAACTCAGCCTGAACTGCCTCTAACTCGGCGTATGTACCATCCTCATGTCGATAATGACATGGGAACTGAGTGATGTACTCACTGATGAAACGAAGAGCTGCAACAACCTTTTCTTGAATCATACCCATCTTAGCAGAAATCCTGTCATATGTCTCCACCCTGCAAAGATACAACTCTCTCTAGGTGAAGACCTTCTTTTGATCTTTATCTGCTTCAATGGCGTCATAGGCTCCTGCAAGCTGTGATATCAGAATCAGATCCTTCGGCTTACGCTCGACTATGAAAATATCGAGCTCCTGAATCCTATGGTGAAGACTATGTGCGTCAACCCTCAACTGATACAGCTCTGTGAGGAGGTGTCGACCAACAATGATGAAATCTTCAATCTAGGTATCCAATAGCTTTCCTCGATTAACCAAGTGGTGAATCCTCTGTTGATCTGCAAGGGTTTTGTTGATGGTGTTTTCATACACTTCACAACACAGGTAATACGTAGGTGCATTACCTCTCTTGAAAGACAATCTTCCACAATCAAATTGTAGAACACTATCCCAAGGTCTCTCAGATGTCAGGTCTTGACAATGTTTGGAATATATCAGTTGTTTGATGTGATTTGCTGGAATCACAAGGCGGACTTACGGATGAGTTACAAAGTGGGAAAGTTGGATCAGCAAATGGAGTTCTTAAGATGGGAGAGTTGTTGTGCATTTGTTGCAGGTTCAAATAGCAGTTTTGAACTCCATTTTATCATTGGATTTAGCTTTATAATGTGCAATGAACCTTGCCTAAGGTTACTTATTTAAAAAAAAGGAAAAAAGGGCAAGGAAGAGAGAAGGTTCCTAGACCTGAAACTACGAATGAACAGTGATCATGGAGGCTGCTATAGTAGACAAACTCCCTAAATTGGGTTTTGCTTGGCCAAGAGGATCCTACAGTTACACAAAACCAGTGCAATCTTCTAAGGACTGCAGATTTTCAGTTTGCATACACACATCATGAATATGCAAGTGAACTAGGTTGCAGCAATCAAATAAAGGAGCCCAGGCTAACTTTGCACAGCAGCTTGTCATCAACAAATGCCAAAAGTATGGGTTGGAAATTCATCAAATACTGAAACCACAATCACCATTACCACTTCCATTCAAGAAACTACAACTAAAACTACTTTGGAAGGTAGAACCATGCACACATAATGAGCAAACTCAAAAGTAACACCCATAGATCATGCAATGTTGCTTTCTATTGTTGCAGGATGTTTTTACAACAGCTCTCCAACAACTACAAATGAAGGGAAGACCCCTATTTATAGTTTACCAAAACCCAAATGAATGGCTATGATTGAGTTACATTGTGTGGCCCAGATTCAATTACATTAGGGCTTCACCTACCCCACAATATTCAGCAATTTAAAATACATCTGTTGTCTTTTCCCTATTCTGTCTTGTAGTGGCCAGTCACTATAGCAGTTTTGCCTTCTAGCTAATTTCCCTTTTACTGTAGCTAAAATTGACCGAAAACTATCTTCTCCCAATGGAATTTCAACATTCCTCATTGGATCAAATGGTTCTGTCGACGGACCCATGGTAGGCTCCTTGAAACCGGAAATGAGAGGCCGAAATGTTGATTTGAAACGACCGACGGAGCACGGAACTCCGGATGGTATTTCCCGCATGCAAATTTGGAATTTGAAAAGATAGGGGAGGATAAGATCCCATTTTAGCATCTGGGTCGAAGTCTGTTTTTGATTTGAAGGTGTGCTTGTACGTTCCGGAAACGTGAGCCCGGAATGCTGTTTTGAAACGGTTGACGGAGCACGGAGCTCCGGATGGTATTTCCCGGCTACAATTTTAGAATTTGAAAGGTCAAGGGAGGATAAGACCGCATTTTAGCATCTGAGTCAAAGTCCGTTTTTGATTTGGAGGTGCACTTGTACGTTCCGGAAACATGAGCTCGGAATGCTGTTTTGAAACAGCCGACGGAGCACGGAACTTCGGATGGTATTTTCCGACTGCAAATTTGGAATTGTAAAGGTCAGGGGAGGATAAGACCCTATTTGAGCATCTGGGTCGAAATCCGTTTCTGATTTGGAGGTGCGCTTGTACGTTCCGGAAACATGAGGTCGGAATGCCGCTGTAGGAATGCTGTTTTGAAACGGCCAATAGAGCACGGAACTTCGGATGGTACTTCCCGACTGCAAATTTGGAATTTGAAAGGTCAGAGGAGGATAAGACCCCATTTTAGCATCTGTGTCGAAGTTCGTTTTTGATTTGGAGGCGCGCTTGGACGCTCCGGAAACACGAGGCCGGAATGTCGCTGTAAGAATGCTGTTGCAGAAACACAGTTTTGGAATTTTCAAAACTTCCTGAAACTTAATGAAACCTTGTCAGTTCACTTAGGCACCACAAAAACATCCAAAATCCATAGGAAATCTATCTCCAAAGTCAAAGAATGAAGGAAAAAACGAATTGAGCGAGTGAGGGGGAAGCCCAAAAAACCCAAGACTTAGCCATTTTTTATTTTAGGGGCAAAGTATGGTCAGCCAAAAATGAGACTTTGAAGGGCATGTTGACCAACTAGGACAACAAAATGAGGGGCACGCAAAACGAGACAGGAGCAAAGGAGCCTGCCGGGAGCTAAAAAGAGGGTACCTCGAAATCAGAAACGGATTTCGACCCAGATGCTAAAATGGGGTCTTATCATCCCCGACCTTTCAAATTCCAAATTTGTAGCTGGGAAGTACCATCTGGAGTTCCGTGTTCTGTCGGCTGTTTCAAAACAACATTCCTACAGCGGCATTCCGACCTCATGTTTTCGGAACATACAAGCGCACCTCCAAATCAGAAACAGACTTCGACCCAGATGCTAAAATGGGGTCTTATCTTCCCCTGACCTTTTAAATTCCAAAATTGTAGCCGGGAAATACCATCCGCAGTTCCGTGTTCCGTCGACCATTTCAAAACAGCATTGCTATAGCAGCATTCCGGGCTCATGTTTTCGGAACGTACAAGCGCACCTCCAAATCAAAAACGGACTTCGACCCAGATGCTAAAATGGGGTCTTATCCTCCCCTAACCTTTCAAATTCCAAAATTTTAGCCGGGAAATACCTTCCGGAGTTCCGTGCTCCGTCGGCCGTTTCAAAATAGCATTTCTAGAACAACATTCCGAGCTTACGTTTCTGAAACGTACAAGCGCACCTTCAAATCAAAAACGGATTTCGACCCAGATACTAAAATGGGGTCTTATCCTCCCCTAGCTTTTCAAATTCCAAATTTGCATGCGCGAAATACCATCCGGAGTTCTGTGCTCCGTTGGTCGTTTCAAATCAGTATTCCTAAAATAGCATTTCGGCCTCTCATTTCCGGTTTCAAGGAGCCTACCATGGGTCCGTCAACAGAACCTTTGATCCAATGAGGAATGTTGAAATTCCATTGGGAGAAGGTGGCTTTTGGTTAGTTTTAGCTACAGTAAAAGGGAAATTAGTTAGAAGGCAAAACTGCTACAGTGACTGGCCACTATAAGACAAAATAGGGAAAATACAATAGATGTATTTTAAATTGCTGAATATTGTGGGGTAGGTGAAGCCCTAATATAATTGAATCTGGGCCACACAATATAACGCAATCATAGCCATTCATTTGGGCTTTGGTAAACTATAAATAGGGGTCTTCCCCTCATTTGTAGTTGTTGGAGAGCTGTTGTAAAAACATGCTGCAGCAATAGAAAGCAACATTGCATGATCTATGGGTGTTACTTTTGAGTTTGCTCATTATGTGTGCATGGTTCTACCTTCCAAAGTAGTTTTAGTTGTAGTTTCTTGAATGGAAGTGGTAATGGTGATTGTGGTTTCAGTATTTGATGAATTTCCAACCCATACTTTTGACACTTGTTGATGAGAAGTTGCTGTGCAAAGTTAGCCTGGGCTCCTTTATTTGATTGCTGCAACCTAGTTCACTTGCATGTTCATGATGTGTGTATGCAAACTGAAAATCTGCAGTCTTTAGAAGATTGCACTGGTTTTGTGTAACTGTAGGATCCTCTTGGCCAAGCAAAACCCAGTTCAGAGAGTTTGTTTACTGTAGCAGCCTCCATGATCACTGTTCATTCGTAGTTTCAGGTCTAGGAACCTTCTCTCTTCCCTGCCCTTTTTTCCTTTTTTTTTAATAAGTAACCTTAGGCAAGGTTCATTGCATATTATAAAGCTAAATCCAATGATAAAATGGAGTTCAAGACTGCTGTTTGAACCTGCAGCAAATGCACAACAACTCTCCCATCTTAAGAACTCCATTTGCTGATCCAACTTTCCCACTTTGTAACTCATCCGTAAGTCCACCTTGTGATTCCAACGAATCACATCAAACAACTGATATATTCCAAGCATTGTCAAGACCTGACATCCGAGAGATCTTGGGATGGTGTTCTACAATTTGATTGTGGAAGATTGTCTTTCAAGAGAGGTAATGCACCTACGTATTACCTGTGTTGTGAAGTGCATGAAAACACCATCAACAGGTCTCTCGAAGCTGTGGGAGTAAAGGTGCTTGCCCCTCGCTACCATGAAGCAAACTCGAGATATAAATGTGGAGTTGGCTGATTTTAGCTTTGAGAACTGCCTTATCCTCACCATGCTTCATGACGCGTTCCTCCAGATTACTCGCGACAACCTTGAACAGGCTCACGTCGGTGTGTCGAGTACTCTTACCTAGATTAGTTTTGACGAAGGTAAAGTCACCAACATCAACTTCATGTAAGTATTTTCCTTCTGGAGGTGTAGCAACCTCTATGATAATCTCTACCTCAAGATTCTTCTCAATGTTAATCTACTTTTTGGCCCTCTTATTCAAGCTGTTTTGATAGGGCTCACCGAACTCAGATAAGTCAAGATCATACGTAGGCATACGCCTCTCTCTTCCCAATGACCTCTCGAGCCAAGATGAATAAGCAATGCTATCCTCTCGAGGTGGAGTTGCTTCTACTATATCAGCTGCTGGCGGATCCACTGGTATGAAGGTCTCATGTATTGGAAACTTAAGCTCCGAATCAATGTCTATAGGAGATGACCGTGGTGAGAAAGGTGGACCTGGAGACAACGAACCAAACTCAGCCTGAATTATTGGTTTTGATGGAATAACTGGCTTTGGAAGTACTAGTTTTGCAATTGGAAGTGCTAGCTCTTTCTCAACTTGTTTCCTTTTTGTGATCCTCTTCCCTTTTGAATTAACCCTAATCTTAACCCCTTTAGGCGGCTTCATGATAACCTTAACTTGAGGCCTCGCCCTAGAAGTAGAAGGCAAAGAAGAAACCACCACAGCTGGCGACTCTGTAACTGGGATCACCCTTCGCTTCCGCTTGCTCTCAAGGAAGTACATGGTGGTTTTGATAACTGACTTGGATAAGTCTTTTACTGAAGTGTTCACTGGAACATACCAATCAAGTCGGCGAAGTGGCTGGCAAGCGACTTGGTCTTTAATGAATGAATGAAGGAGTATCTCGCCATCATCATCAGACAAGCCTTCCACATCCTTTGACAAGAAATCAGCAATTTGTGGAATAGTAAGCCTACAATAATGACGTCGACGCACCTCAAATTCATCCTCACAATTGACCCAGAAGTCCTCAAGCGCTGTCGAATGTGAAACATTTCGCTCCAACCTTGCTGAATAATGACCCAACGGATCATAGGTAGGCTTCTGAGGAAAACACCCGAGCTGGAGTTTCTCTAACTCATGCGCCATTAACTTGCAATCGACAGTTGTTTTGCATTTATAAATACCCAACCCAAAAGGAAAGGTGAAAGCTGGCTTATGTTGATTTCAAAGAAAAGTGTGAACTTCATGTGCCTGTCTCATGAACTCCATGAAAAGAACCTTGTCTGATGGGTACCTCGGTAGCATTAGAGGCTCTCTTGTATATCCATATACACAAATATATGTGAAAGTAGGGAATTGGATGAACCAAAATGCCCAACTCTCCATTGCTGATTGTGCCTCTGCAAAAATCGTCACATGTATCTCGTTATCCAAATCTTTGACTGTCCTCATAAGAAAGTGATCATTTACCGCTATAAAGTCCTGTTCAGTTTTCGAAAACTCCAACCGAGGGTAGTATTCGTGCACTCGCTGAATGCCCAAAAATCCATTGGTCTTCAACAGTTTAAAGCTGCCTTGAAATGCAACCAAGTAAACCAGAAAAGTCACCATGTGGAATTTGTGCATCTTTAGGAACTCTGTAATCTACTGGTGAAGGCACTCGCTGATAAACATGGCCCAATCAAAGGTTTCTTTCTTATCAATAACTCGTGAGATGAGGTAGAACATCCATAGTCGGAACACGCTTGTGTCTTCAAAATCTGCTAACCGGTTGAGGAAAGTTATCAAAATAGCGATCTCATCTTTGAAATCACCACGCCCAATTTTCCTTGGCATGTTGGTTTTTTGAACTTTCAACCATCGCTGAGCTACTTTCTTCTGCGATCTGTCCTTGTCCCCCTCCCATATTTTGTCTCAATCTGAAATGGATACAACAAAATGATTTGAACGTGGAGGAATAGAAAAGCATTTTTCTACATCCCTCGGTTTAAAGCTACAAACAACCCTTCCATCTGTCGACTTGATTTGTTTGGTAGACGAGTCATAATGCTTGACACAAGCAAGTACGAACTCTAGATCAAAGATTGAGATGGGAATGGATGCTGCTGTAAGCATCCCTGGACGCTCAAGATTCCTGATTGTAGTACTGCTGATACCCTCCAATGAGGTTAGATTGATGATGGGAAAAACATGACTCAAGTCGGTATCGGTAATTTTCAGAAATTTATGAAGAAAGACCTGTTTGGCCTTATAGTCTATGGGATTATATTGCATTATGAAAAACTAGACTTTTGACTATAAAGTCGGGTATGTTTGGACAACTTCGGAAAAAGCTGAAAAAGCTCAGGGATAGGCTAAAAATAGCAAGGGGAAATGATTTTTTTCGGAAATTTTTTGAGATGGGTTTAATGCAGAATCAAATTCTAATGCAACATAGAATGTTAGAATTGCAAAAAAATGGGATTTAGGCCTGCACGCAAAAGGTTTTCGGTTGAGATTTGAACTGGCAGTTAGGGGCACTGGGGGCAATTTTTCCTGCGAAAATCTGGAACATGGGTTTTATGTAGAAATGAATCCTAAAACAACCCAGATCAACAGATTTGTGAAAAAACGTGATTTAGGCCCACATGCAAAAAGAATTCTGGAAAAAAACACAGTGCTCTAGAACAGAAGCAACGGGGCAATTTTCACAAAATAATCTAAGACATGGGTATTGTTGTTGATGCTAACATACTCGAACCCAGATGATGCTTTTCTGAAAAATCTGCCGTTTTCTTTGACATGCGAAGAAAATCTAAGACGAGAATAGAGGAAAATAAGACAGAAGAATAGAAGTTTTATTTGTTTGTTTTTTCTCTTCTTCTGTAAAAATTTGCCTATGCTTGAAGTAGAATTGATAAAACCTGTATGCAAAATAGAAACCAAGTCTGAAATTATCTTCTCTTGAACAAAATCTGTAGCTACAAAGAACATTGAAATTTGACACTTGTAGCACCTTCAGATCAATTTTATGCTCAAGAAAAGATGTTTCTTGTCAACTCTGATGAAGAATAATGGACGCCATTAGCAAAATATATAGAAAAATATCTTCTAAGGCGTGTGAAATGCATGCTAAGTGTTGGAAATGGCGCTTGAAGTACAATTGGACCTTCAATGCTCATGCATGCCCTATATTTGGCTTGAAACTTAGTTAACTGAATGTACCATAAACCCTAATTAGGGCACCACTTTGAAAAATTCAGTTAATTGATACATGCAAACTAATTTTAGCCAGCTATGACTAAAAATAGGTTTACCAGAAGTCGACTTGAAAAGAGTTCAACTGATGATCTAAATTTAGTAAATTGAAAACTCTCCTCATGCGCATTTATATTTTTGAATTTAAAAAGTCAACCTTTGACTTTAGGCATCCTTCCATACTTAGACATTTTTCTGAAAATTTGAATCTAAAAACCTCAAATGAAGCTCACGTTCGATCACTGATTCTGATTGACTGCCGCGTTAGATCAACTGGCTGACAGTTTTGTCGAAAAGCAGGACCAAATCTGACAAGAAGATTCCTTGAGGTGATAATCCAAAATTCATCAATCTGAGGCCTCAAAAAGATGGGCGCCCCTGGTCTCCAGGGGTGCTTTTTGACCTCAGTGTTAGAATATTTTCAGGCATTTTCACTATTTTTCACTAATAACTTGACCTTATTTGACTTGACATTTCTCGGTACTTGGCAAAACTTCAGAACGTGCTGACTGGTTCACTGCGGAGCAGGCTGAATTCTGAGCAAGGGCTCCTGAAGAGCACTCCGTATAAAAACATCATTTGTCCTTCCTAAATCATGGGCGCCCCTGGCCTCCAAGGGCGCTTTTCCCAACCAGTGTTAGCCATTTTTGCAACTGGCTAAAAACTACTAATCTTCCGACTGTAAGCTGCCAAGACATCTTCTGACCTGACTGAGACAGGCAACGGAAAACTGGAGCCGACACGGACAAGACGAGCATTTGAAATCATCAAACAAGCTCCTTTAAAGGCTTCAAAACCTTGGGCGCCCCTAGCCTCCAGGGGCGCTTTTGTCCTTTCTGAACAGTTTTTGATCAAGTCTGAAACCTCAAGTTTGACCATTGATGATGGCAACATAGCAACTCAGATTCACTTGCGGACAGATGCGTTGCGAAGCTGGACCAAAAACGGAAACAAACTTCCTAGGTGTCACTTGATCAAAAGACTCCATCTGAAGCCTCAAAAAGATGGGTGCCCTTGGTCTCTAGGGGCGCTTTTCCCAACTAGTGTTAATCAATTTTGTATTTCCCTTGTTCTGCATTGAGTCTCTGATTTTAGGCGATCTTCTCCTTCGTTGGACTGGCTGGCTGGCTCATCGTGAAACTATCAGGAATCTGGAGAAGTCATCTTGGAAGAGATAAGTAACAAAAAGTTGATTAAAGCCTGCAGAATGATGGGCGCCCCTAGCTCAGAGTTGCGCTTTTTCATTCCAAACTTAGTCAATTTTACAGTATCTTCATCTCGTTGAAAAACCCCTCCGAGACGAAGTAACTTTTTGGACGAAACTTGCCATAGAAGCATCACCAAAGCGTTTTGAGCTTAGCTATCGACACCTGGTACCTGGCCATCTGCCGATGATGAGTTTAGAAAACCTAACTTCTCACTTGAAAAAACGAAAACTACCCACCAGGCTTAAACTGACTTTTAATTAAAACTGACTTCACCACTATGATCGTGATGTGAGATAAGCCAATCAAAGTTAATTTCAGCCAATTCTGACAAGTTTCAATTTTTAGGGTTTTTGACCTAAAAATAGAGGTCCAAAAACCCTAATTTTCAATTTTTTCAAATTTTGCCAATATCTCCGTGGCATCACACTGAGTCAAAGCCCATACTTGAATTGCCCAAAAACTATGTTTTGACATCATTTTAACAAGGTTTAGACCATTTTAAGCAAAATGCCTTAATGAAGCAAAAAATTTGGTTTGGGTACAACACACTGCATGTTATAAATTAAAATAATGTTTTCATATTGTGTTAGTTTCCAATATTTAAGCAACCCAATAAAAAACTGTTAGAATTATTGTCATTGATGTGAAAGGTGTATGATGGCAAATTTATTTATGTCATTGCAATCATTCCAAGACAAAGTTCAGATGGATAACTAGAGAGGATGAACTTAAAATTGTAAAGACTAGACATGTCAATCAAGATACAGTCATATTATACAAATACATATAACTACATAAAAAGAAGATCCCTTATTGAACAAGAGAAGGGAGTTGATGGAGATTTTAGTTGGAGACCAGTTGTCAAAGTTCGCTCCAGTCTATGTTAGTGTTCATAGGAAAGTAGGACAAACTACTTCATGATCCATCATCGCAAAAGCACCGATATAAGATTTGATGATGTTGATAGGAGACTGACTTGGGAAGTGAAGGCTTGGTTGCACAGTCCTGGGAGGAAGCAGTGTACGAACCTCTAAATCCTCTCCTAATGTTTGTGGCTGACAAACCTTCAAAGTTGAAAGAAAATTAATAATGTGGGTTTGTCCCTCTAGGTTGGATTATGGCTAGACTTAGAAGAGTACTATACAAATGCATAAAGAACAAGGTTTTGCATAAAACACCTCCAATATTAAGAATGAGAACTAAAAAATTCTAGTTTTGATAGGTTGGGGATATTGTCTCTTCCAATTCCATGGCTTCCATCTGAGAGGCTGTATCCCTCCTTCAGTTTACATTCTCTCTCTGTAATACAGTATCTAGATAATCCAGTATTCCTCAAAAGAAGGATCTTCTTGAATTACTCAAGAAAAATTCTAAAATAATTGCCAAGACTGAACCAGCCATGGGATACATACCTTGGTAATATTTGTACTTATATTTGCTTTTATAAGTTAAATTTCTAACATGTTGCAATTATTTTAGGTTTTAGTCTAGTGTTTCTAATCTGTATTGAAATGATTTGAGGTATAATCAAATATGCTATGCAATTTAATATAGTTTCCACAAATATCTAAAACTGTGTTCCTCTTATAAGGACAAATTCTAGAAGCTCTTTTATTTTTATATTTGTTTTGGAATGGTTTTGAATTTCTTTGGCATATCTTTCAAGAGTTGTTCAGCCTATTATAATTTTTGCCGTTCAATTTTCAGTTGTCAGTCCTGAAGGGTTCAAAAACCCCCACAGATAGAAGACAACAAAATCATGGCAAGCAAATATCACCTGGAGTGTTCTATGGATCCCCAGATGGCAAACCCTTAAAGAAACCTCCTCAACTATTACGATTGTTACATGAAATTCGTAAAGACCTAACAGAAGAGAATGATTTGCAGCCAAGGTACATGCCAATCCCATGGAAAAGATTCTCCAAAACTTCCTCTCATACTTTTTTAGATAATAAGAAAATAAGTAATATATAATGAATTTTGTCCTGGTGTTTCTCTCTTTGTTTCTTTCTGTTATATGGTCATAGAACTGCAGTATGGGCTACTTTCCCACGACAAGAGCAAGCATTACAATTTGCAGAAAGCCATTCCAAAGTTCATGTGTTTAGCTATCAAGACCATTTCAACGGGAAGCGTAGGTTCCTTGCTACAACATATGAAGAATTTTGGAGAAGGTATATTCATATGCAAAATTTAATTAGTTTATGGGGTAACCAATGCTAGATTTTGATTTTATTTAAAAATAGAATTATAAATTTATTTTTATATAGCAATAATTGAGGACAGGATCTGATTATCCGGTTGGATGGATATGAATTGTGAAGTACATAATGCTATATATGCTGACATGAACCACTTTTATTTGCCAGGTATGAGGCCATGGATCCCAAGTATCGTCATCATTATGAAGTAATTCGAGAGGTAAGACATGAGCCTTCATCACCTTCCAGAAGGTGGTGACAGCCATTAATTTATAATGGGTCAAAATTAACTAAATTGTTTTAAATATTTGTTTGTAAAATGTGAACCACATCATTCATACATTTCATTGGAGCTGGCAATTCATCACTTTTTTTGAGATCCTTGTTTGTTCTACTGGGCAGTGCTAAGATTGATTGAGGCCCAATCTTTAAGCTCCACACGTATTGATATAAAAATTAAGACAGTTAATAATGTCATAGTTGCTTTTTCAAAATAACAAAGGATTTGACAGTGTGCTAGTTTATCATCACTATTAAGAGATTAATTTAATCCTGCTTTATACTTTATAGATGTGCATATGAAGCATTATCTTCTGATCTTAAAGTAATCCTTGGTTGCAAGGAGGAAGAAACTCCAAAGTATTGAATGATAGTCATAAAAATCAGTATTACAAGATTCAAGCTCGTCTCAGACCCAGCAAGTTGATTTTTGACCTTGACTTAGACTCAACGCTCAGACTTGGCCAAGAAATTTTTAAGGATTTAGAACTTTGATCATTCATTTTTCAATAGATAAACTTTAAAGACAACTTGTGAGTGAATTTTTAGAATCTTTAGTTGATAATAATAAAATATTTTGGGTTTGGGGTTTGCTGCAATACAATGTCCCCAATTGTGGTTTTATGATTTTTGATAGTTTACACAATGTGAAATGCATAAACCTTAACCACTTTTGATCACCTAGATCTCAACCCGGGCAGGGTGAGAGCATATGGTGAAAGGATATAAATAATATTAAATTATTAATCTTGTTGGCAGCATGCCACTCAACTGACAATGCATGTAAATAAAAAACACAATGTTGATTTTGGTGGCAAGCCTTCCAGAATGAATGCAAGATTTATAATGGCTAGCAAGAAATTGCACATAGTTACATCATCAAATTAGACATTATAATGCTGGAAATATGTATATCTTGGAGTTATTCAGTCAATATAATCTTAATATCAGCCAATAAATGAAGCTGTAGGCCAAACAAATTACCAAGAATAATACTACATCAGCTGCTAATATAAAACAATCTCTGAGTTTGGTTGTACGACCACTCAAGTTAAATAGTAAATTAACAATATATTGTAATCGATTCCTCCTTTCCAAAGTACAACAACATATAATCAAAAACTTCAATCATTGAGAGTTATGACTCAATTCCACATCAAACATTAGCCAAAAGCAGACCCAAGAATGTGTATGACAACTTTAAGAAAATGATGATATACGTTGAGTAATTATTTGTCAAAAAGTATGGTGCCTCCAATTCAAAAGTATGGCAAGCACAAACAAATGTAATTATTCACGAAATATTAGTCATGATTTCCTTTTGGAAGGGTGTGACACTTCACCAAGGAATAGATTATAATCTCCAAAGGCTGCGACTTGTTTCCAAGTTGATATGGTAGCAACTAATATGATATGACTAAAGGCTGCAATCAAAAGTTTACATGGTATGACCTTCACATAAATTAAAGTATGTTTTCAAAATGGTATGACACCATCCAACAATAATATAATTGGCCTAAAATCATATGACCAACATCATTTGAATATTAAGTATATTATTCTAGAATCATCACACATTAACATTATATATGAAATTCATACATTCACTATAATCTAAAATTACCAAATTGAAATTGGAGATTAACTCCAACTTTCCAAACAACTATGATCTCTGAATGAAACCACCATGAAGGATTGCAGGGTTTTTGTCTTTAGGCCAGAAGATGAACAAAGTTAGATCTTGAAGAAAAGGAATTTGTTTTTGTAAATGGATGTTTTCTTTTATACCTAGCCTCTCCTTTTATAACCCTCTTTCAATTTTTAATTCACTTTCCCACCTTATTCTAGAAATGTCTAGAAAATACCTTTTTCAAAATAACAATATATTGATTTTTTTTCTAGACATAAATATATTGATTTTTTTTTCCAGACATACTTTTCAATAATAAAAGATAAGTTGCCTTTTTATGATAATAACGAAAAGTTACTTAAAACAACTTAATTTAATTTTTAAATAATTTCCTTTATATAGCCTATTTTCTAATTGCCTATAGGTTAATGGGTTGGGTTAGGGAAATTATTTTAATAACAATTAAGGTTGGACTTATTGTAATGTTTGAGCAACTTTATCTATTATTTTGAGACTGCCTAAATGGGGCACAAGAAGGCCTTTGTAACTCTTAATGTTATTATAACTATTTTGGGGTAGAGTTATTAAAGTCAATTTAAAATTAGATTTTTGGGAGGGAAAAAGTAAATATTTTAATTTTAATTCCCGTGGGTCTTTAAAATGGGATAGATGGTGCATTTGCAAATGTTTGTCAATATATATCAAACCCTTTTCTTGAAATAGAGCCTTTGTGTTCATTTCTTGCCCTAGGATGAAAACCCTATTGGCAAATAGAGTTGAGGATGAAAATCATCCTTTCCAAAGGAGTAATTCCATCTAGGTATTGTTATTGAATTGATTTGCATTGAATTTCCAGGATTTAGATTGGTGTGTAGATTTTAGTTTGTTGTGTGGTGTTGATATATTCATAAAAATCCAAAAATATTGTTGGTGTGTTTTCCAGATTTTAGTATTTTGTGATTTCATAGTTAGAGTGTGGGGTTGATTTCAGTTTGGTTTGATTTCTAGCTTGGGGGTGATTGATATATAATTTATTTTCCCTTAGCAAACCTTATTGCCACTTTCTATGAGTTAATGGTGGCTGTTCATTATAGAAAAATCTGAAAATATTTTTAATTAATTATTCTGTAATGTCACATTTTCAATCAAATGGAATTTGGGGACTAAAGGCCTATTTCTTATTTCTTATTTCTTGTGTCTCCTTTGGTCCAAATTTGCATATATGTCTTCCCTTTTTATTCCCCATGTACCTATCGGGTTCAAAGGTTTTTAAGTGGGAAGATATGTTCCACTTACTAAGTTCGTGTAGGTTGTCAGGGTTGTGGGGTTTCCCTTCCTAGCATGCTCCTCCACCCAACTCCACTTTTCCTTTACCCTTGTTGGAGAGTTGGACTTCCCCCATATTGGTATGCTTCACTTTTGAACTCCAATCCTTGGCAAGAGTAAGAGTAAGGTGGCATCCCCTACCTCTGAACTCCGACGCTCCCGCCTTTCTGTATTATTCTTTGCTACCTACCTCCTTGCACGTTAGTGAATTCCATTAATGGCTCGTTTTGAGGTTGTAACCATATATAGAAGGGGATTTCCCGCCCAACAAACATTGTTAATATTTAATCAAAAGGATTTAACCATACTTGTGATGTTGTAGGTGGAGAATGTTAATGCTTCACTTATTACGGTGGTTGAAGCCCCAGCTACTATTGGTCTCCACAAATCTCAGTCGTTGATTTGAGTGAGAACTCCACTTTGACCATAGATCTCAACAGTATCAAAGGATAGCCACATCCCTTGGAAGAATTATTGTTGTTTACACCAAAACCTTAGCCGACATTGTTCTAAGCACTCGTGTCCGAACAGTTAGACTTCTGAATGAAACTCTTATGATTTTTTGTAGAGCTAGAGGATGGAAACCCTTTGGTCTATAGGCTTGAGGATAGAAACCCTTGACTTGGCAGGACAATTCGTTAGAGATCGAGAGAGCCCCATGATTGTGGATCTGATCTTCATTGCATCTGCCTATTTGTAGGCTGTTGTAAGCAAACCGTAGGGTAGTTTAGAGTTGTTTGTTGTCATGGCAACCCTTGTACTCATTGCTGTCAGGGCTGATGTCTGTTATTCTTGCTGTGTAGTAGAGAATCATCTTGTTGACTCCATCATTGATTCGAGAGCTCTGTAACGATTCCCTTATTATTTTATGAAATCTGGGTTATTCATTTTGGGGAATAATGTTTAAGGCTGTAACAAATCATCAAAGTTAAATACTAGAGTTTGTAAGAGATATTTTGAGTTTACAAAATAGGGATTACTAATCAATTAAATCCTAAACATTTTTGTGCCAACTAACTGTTAGGGTTATTACATATTCCCTAAGGGAGATTCACATATTTCCAATAGCTGCCATACCATTTCATGTTGCAGCCAAGGTCAAAGTTTAATCATATAAAGAAGATCACAGCCTTTGAAGGTTTAAGGAGACAACGCATGGGTTTGAGCAGTCCATCACAGCCTTAGTATTATTTGTTTAAACTTTAAACTGCCGCTCTAATTGGTAAAGAGCTGCCATACAGTTTGATCAAGTTCTTCTACAGTTCTAAAAGTGTATTTCAGGTACCAAATCAACATATCAGCATAATGATATCAGCATTCAGATTTCAAGTTGTTATTTTGGCTTGATTTAATCATTACTTTCATAATATTTTCTGATTTCTTATCATATTAGAATTATACAGCATATTCTAGTTATTTTTGGGCTTTTCTTATTGGAGTTTGAATAAGTAATTAAGCTGAAGGGTAAATGAATCTTGGTTGATTATTCCAGTTTATTGTATTCATCTGATTGTAAATATAGATGGTTTAACCACTAGATCATTCTGAAATATTTTGATTAAATTTGTAAAAGGGTTTTGAAGGCTTGCTGCCAACCGATTTCATTTTGGTTTGTAATAACAATTGGATATCATAGCTGCCAAGAGTTGATTTACATAATCTGCCAATTTGGTATTGATCTGGTTTCTCTTGTTATTTGCCATTTTGGCATTGACCAAACCTGCTCTTTATCATTGTAAACTGGACGGTTTTCTGCCGATATGTGAAAGTGATTATAATTACTCACTCATATCTTACTTATGTGTTCTCTCTCACCGTGCGCACGTTGGGATCTGGGTGATAAAAAAGAATGTGGGAGTGTGTTGATTTTAGAATTTGGTGATTTTTCAGCTAATGGTCCTGCTACGGACATTACATAGTCATTTGCTAAAACACAACAATGTATTAACACATGAACTTCCATACAAGTAATGATAGGTTACCTCCATGAGCTCTGTGGTAGTATTTTAGACCATCACCAAGAATTTCTATAAGCTATCTTCCAATCACAAACTCACCTTATATTCACTCTAGCAACCAATACATTGTCAAAGCATGTGCTTAACTGAAGAACCAATCCAATCTGAACCACTTAACTCAGTTCTGGATCAGCTTACCATAAGCGGCAAGCATTTGACCAGGTAGGGCATGTCTTGTTGAAAGCTCTATTTAGGGACAATAATTATCATCCTTCTCCCTGTATTTGATATCTTGTGTGAGAGCTCAACCTTCTTATTTCCATTTTCAGTAGATGTTTGATCTTGGGTTAGTTTCTATACAAAGCATTCCTTGTAAGTTTTATATTTTTCCTTTATTTATTTTTTCTGTGAGCCATCTCTTCTAACAGCTAATTAATGATGATGAATATTTTGTTTCTTCTACATTTTTCTTAGTTTACACAAGCATTAGTTAAGAAATCAACTCTATTGAGCAAGGTTCTTGTACATAATTGATTGCATTAACTTTTTCTTTTAAATCATGCAATTTGACAATTTGTGTTAGATTCTTGTACAGGGTTCTCCTTGTCACCTATATTTTGATCTGGAGTATAATTGTACTGCAAACATAAATGCAGATGGAGTGGCAATGGTGGATTTATTATTATCAGTTATTTCTGATGCCATGCTTGACATATACAGTTTTAATTTTGAAGCTGACTGGACGGTAGAGCTTGATTCATCAACAACAGGTTTGTTTGTAGAGTCACATTATCTAGGAATTAGAATACGAAACCCTTTACAATGAGATGATTGATTTCTTATTACTCTGCCAATACTGTATGCACATGTGCCAAATATTTCACTGCTTTTCTAACCTTGCCATTTTCTCCTTGGCCTTGTAACTTGGAGGGATAAAGAGTAGGGTATATTACTTATTGAGAAAGAGAACTGATAGATAAACTAAGTTGCATGGTTTTATGGGTTGTTTGAGATTTGTTTAATTAGAAAAAGAAAAGTCCTTGAATGCTGTAAATCTCCTAGACACACTTATTTTTCAAGCAATTCATGCCTTGAGATATGTTTATTGGGAAATATGGAGTACTGATTAGTAACTTTGTGAAAGTGCAATTTGTAAGAAAATGACTTGATGGATAAGAAAGAAAATTGGTACCATATGGGTTATATTAATATGATTGACATGAACTTAGTTTATCACACATGCATACCAAGTCTTGGCTATACAGCTGCTGGATTTGATACAAACAATAAACCCATTAAAAAATAAAGTTCTACTTTTACCCAAACAAACACATAAACAAGGAAAGCTACTTTATGGCTATGTCATTATTTTAATTAAAAACATGATTATGTATCTTACCTTGTTTTATTCCACAGAAAAATTTTCTCGTCACTTGGTAGTTCATATGCCAAATGCTGCCTTCAAGGATAATTCACATGTTGGTGCCTTCGTTGGGGAGGTAAGTGATATGCATGACTTATCATCATTGGATAAAGAATGAAACACATGAAGCATGTTGTGTTTCTTAATCAAATGGATTCTAGCTAAACTTTCTATCTTCTAAAATGCATTTCAAGTATTTTTAACTCTGTTTTGGACCAAAAATTAAAATTCTGCATTCGTGGAGTCTGAAAAATAAAATATTAGAATAAATAATATATCTAATCATGTGTGTTTATTAGGGTGGTTGTTTGTTGACATCTGTCAGCTAGAGCTATTGCTTTTAATAATTAGCTACTAGATTCATTATAATAAAACATCGAAGCCAAGCTTTTGAACAAGAATTTGTTTATGCATAGATAGTTCAAGGTTCCCTTATGAAATATTGACTGTTATATGAAATGAACCATCTTGTTTGGTCAATATCTAAGATTCAAGGATGGATTTTAGCTTCTAATGTTTGTTGAAATGACATCAGTCACTAAATTTATTGAAGTATGAGGTCATGGCAATGCTAATGTACATAAGTTACGTATGGTAAATGGTCAGGGCAAGTGCTGAGTTTTATCAAACCATGCAAATCCTTTTAAATTGATAAGAAAACAAAATTCTAAGTTACCAAATCAGAATTGGAATAGAGTACGTGGGCACGACAATTTTTTTTTTGGGGTTGACATAAAAAAAAAATAAATATATACATATTTCATAATAATATAATATATAACAATTATATAATATACTAATATACAAATTTAAAATATAATAATATAATAATATACAAATTTAAAATTTAAAATATAATTATATAATATACATAGTTCATAATAATATGTCGCTGCTTTCAAGTGGCAGAACCAGCATGAAACCATGCTAAATGGGGCAGGGACCTTGCTCATCAGCACTCAGCCTAAATGGGGAAAAAACAGATTTGAATGTTGCACTATTTGGAGGAGGCAAAGCCAGTCTAAAGCAGTGCTTAATGTGGCAGTGCATTAATAAACCATGCCTAGACAAGGAGAATAAGTCAGCAAGTTGACGTGCTATTTGTTGTACCCCAAAATTAAAATTTTCGCTACACTTAGGCATTTTGAAAAAACTGTTCGAAATATTGTCATTGATGTCAAAGTCATAGCATAATATCATTGATGTACTCATTCATAACAATGCAACTTGAAGAAACAATGCTTATAATACAAGTTAAAGAAAAGCCAGATGTTACATACAATGATAACCGATCTGTCTAAAGAAGCCAACGATTATAGGAATCTTATCTGCCGTTGACATATGAAGACAAGAGCTATAGGAAGGATCGCATATTCCTACTCATCGAAGCTTTCCAAATCGCTAACTCAAATAAACATCGATGAAAAAGAATTATGAATAAATTTCCAAGTGAAGAGGACGAAGGAACAGGAATACATAGCCACGTCTAGAAGAGAATAAAATGTGTCAGTAACACTTTGATTTGGGAATTACACGGAGACGTCCGAGATTTATCTGTCAAAGTAACTACTAAATTTGGTCTATCGGGCCACCTTCACTATCCGGCAGTTGTGTCGATCTTATGAGGAATAACAATAGACTAAGAAATCAGCGCCAGGGAGAATTCGTTAAATAATAACAAATGGTGATTAGAATATAAATCGCAAATCTCAATAGCAATTACACTAATGAAATGATGCGATTTCTTAAATGGTGCGATTTGACTTATTGCAACTCAGTTTAACAAAGAAGATATGATTATGAGGAAAATACGATAATATCATTAAACAAATGACAACGCAACATGAACAGGTTGATAATATTTGAAGAAGCACGACTTATGAAGTGATGCAACTTCAGAGTTAATAAAATAAATCAAAATCTGTTAAGTAAAAATGCATTCATAAAAGGCGCGATTTATTTAAAAGAAATCAAATTAATGAAGAGGTGTGAATGAATCTTAAAAAGACAAAGATGTGATCCTTCACCAAAAGATGCGATTCTGGAACAAAGTATATATTTTCATTCATTTTAAACTTGAAGTTGTGGTTGTTGTGTAAGAGAGCATTGTAAGTCTGAAGTCCCATCTCCTTGTGTGGGCTAAGTGTGAGATCATTCATCACCAAAGGCAGATTGGAGGATTGGGATAGCGCAGGTCAGATTGAAGGCATCATCTTGCAACCATCAAGTCAAGGTTGGTGCCTTGCATTAGGGGCTGGTGCTCCTTGTAGGTAGGTGCCTACTAAAGTTATAAAGGTTTGGATGTACTAAAGTTATAAAGGTTTGGATGTTCCTTGTAGGTTGTGTCCTACTAAATCATCTTATTATAAATCTGTAGGTTGGTACCTACTTTGTAAAAATCAGTTCAATAAAAGTTGTGTTAACTTGTATAAATTGGTTCATATCAAATAGTGGATGTATATTTAAGTTTGAAGTTGATAAATAAGTAAGAGAGTAAAAGTTTGTTGATATACTGATTCACCCCCCACCTCTCAGTATATCCTTGTGCTCTTCAATTGGTATTAGAGCAAGGTCCTTCTTGAAAGCCTAACTGCTTGAAGGAGATCCTTAAGAGCACATATGGCGAATTCAAGCAACACTGTGAAAGAACCTATCTTTGATGGGACTAATTATGCCTTTTGGAATATCAAGATGGAAGCATACTTGAATGCACTTGGGTTTGATGTGTGGCAATCTGTTGTTGATGGGTATTCACCTCCAACTACCCCTCCAATGGATCAAGCAGGGAAAAAGAGAAGTGAAAACAATGCAAAGGCCAAGCATGCTTTTCTTTGGAGCCTAACAGATTCTGAGTTTACAAAAGTCATGAGATGCAAATCAGCAAAAGAAATTTGGGACAAACTTCAAAATATTTATGAAGGAGATGCAAAAGTTAAAAAGGCAAAGTTGCAAACTCATAGAAGAAGGTTGGAGACTCTTAAAATGGAGGATGATGAAGATATTGCTTCATATTTCCTTCGTGTTGATGAAACAGTGAATATCATGAGGGGACTTGGTGAAGAGATCAAGGATGACTTCATTATTGACAAAATTCTAAGATCTCTTTCTACAAAGTTTGAAGCCAAGGTTGCAGTGTTGGAGGAATTAACAAACTTGGATCAGCTAACCAAAGATGAATTACATGGAATCCTTGCTGCATATGAGATGAGGATTGAAGATAGATCACCACAAAAGGAAGTCTCATTCAAAGCATCCAAAAAGGGGAGGAACAAGCATGAAGAAAAGGATGAAAAATCAAATGATGAAGCAGAAGCTTACTTCATGGGTAAACTTAAAAAAGGAAAAGGAAAATACAAAGGAAAATTTCCTTTTAAGTGCTTCAATTGTGGAAAAGTTGGACATTATGCCTCAAAATGTCCTCAAAATGAAAACAGCTCTAGTGAAGAAGAAAAAGAAATCAGCAACAAGAAAAAGGGAAAGAAGAATTTCAATAATAATTCAAAGAAGAAGTTTCAAAAACATAAGAAGAGTTTCTATTCAAAGAAAGATAGTAGCACCTCCGAAGAACAAAGTGAAGACTGCTCTAGCAATGGTGAAGAGGAAATACTATTTATGGCTGAATGTGAAGAACTAAATGCGGATGAAGTTTTTGATAAAGAAGAAAAGATTGATCAAGAATGTAATGAAGAAGAGGAAGTGGATCTTGAAGAAGAACTGCACTATGCTTATAAGAAGAATGAAGATTTGAAGAAGAAAGCTACCAAGTACAAATTGAAGGTCAAAGTGATAACAAAAGACTTGGAGAATTCAAGCAAAACCATTGAAGATTTGAGAGCTCAAATCATGGAAGCTGAAAGAAATGAAGAAGAATTGAAAAACAAACTCAATACAAAGGAGATGAAATGTAACAAGCTGGAGCAAGAGATAGCAATGCTAAAATTGGAATTGGAGAAAACAAAGGTTCAACACACAAAGATTGATGAAGAATCCAGCAAGTTGATTGAGCTAATGAAGGCTCAAGATGTTCTTCAAAGCAAAATGGGAGGTAGTTTTGAAGAACAATCCAAGAAGGTCACTAACTCCAAAGAAGATTTCAAGACCTTCTCAAAGCAAGTTGAAGAAGAATGGATAAGTGCTGATCCTAAAAGAAAATCAAACACTAGGCAATCATATACATTCAATGGGTATTGTTTTCTATGTAACAAATTTGGCCACAAGGCCTTAAATTGTAAAAATAAAGTAAAAAATATTCCTAGCTACCTTAGGAGAGATTATAATCCTTTCACACCATTAATGGACTATAATAGTTTATGCTACAATTGTAATAACTTTGGGCACCAAGCTCAAGCTTGTAGGACAGTTTTTAATGATTCTCTAAAGCAAAACAAAAAGGAAGATAAGTCCATTAAAAGGAAAGAAGTGCCTATCAAAGTGTGGAAGAAAAAGGAGAAATCAATGTTCATTCAAACCGCCTTACATGCTGAAAGTAAGAAAGATAGATGGTACATTGATAGTGGGTGCTCAAAGCACATGACAGGTGACAAGAGCAAATTCATCTCTCTTGAACCTACTGATGAAGGAACAGTAAGATTTGGTGATAATACAAGAAAACAAATAAAAGGAAAAGGAACACTTAGTCTAGATAATGGGAGAAAAAAAACAGAAAATGTTTTGTATGTTAAGGGCCTAAAAGAAAATCTTTTAAGTGTTAGTCAACTTTGTGATCAAGGACATAGTATCACATTTCTTTCTAATACATGTGATATCAAGAAAGATGGAAAGCTGGTTGCTCAAGCTGAAAGGAAACATAATTTGTATATCTTAAAGGAGATAAGTTGTGAAAGCTGCAACCTAGTACAAGAGGATGAAAGTTGGTTATGGCACAAGAGGCTAGGCCATCTCAACTTTGATAATATTGTCAAAGTTAGCAAATCAAATGCTGTGAGAGATATGCCAAGGATAACAAAACCTTCTAATATCATTTGTAGAGAGTGTCAACTTGGAAAGCAAACAAGGTCAAGCTTTAAGTCTAAGGAGCATTCTTCATCAAAGCCATTAGAATTCATACATACAGATCTTTGTGGGCCAACCAAATCCAAGAGCATGAATGGGGAAAGATATTTTATATTGCTGATTGATGACTTCTCAAGAATGACTTGGGTTGCATTTTTGAAAGAAAAATCTGAAGCTTTTGATAAATTCAAAGCTTTCAAAGAGCTGCTTGAAAATGAAGCAAACATCAAGATATAAAAATGTCTTAGATCAGACCGAGGAGGAGAATTCACATCAAAGGAATTTGAAAATTTCTGCATAGAGCATGGAATTAAGAGGCAATTTTCTGTAGCAAGAACCCCTCAACAAAATGGGGTTGTAGAAAGAAAAAATAGGACGGTTCAAGAAATGGCAAGGGCAATGCTAAATGAAACCAAGATAGCAGATTCCTTTTGGAAGGAAGCAATTCATACATAAGTTTACATCTTGAATCGTGCACAAATAAGAGTGAACAATGAGAAGACACCATATGAACTTTGGAAAGGTAGACCAACAACTGTCAAGTACTTCAAAATTTTTGGAAGCACTTGCTACATTAGAAGAGATGAAAAAGATTTGAGCAAATTTGACACAAGAGTAGATGAGGGAATTTTTCTTGGCTACTCATCAAAAAGTAAGGCATATAAATGCTATAACAAAAGAACTCACAAAATTGTTGAAAGTGCTAATGTAAGAATTGATGAAGGAAAGCAATTCAAAGAAGTTGGACAAAGTGATCACCATGTTCAAACTATGAATGATGAAGACAAAGAGGATGAAGACTCCCAAGAAGAAGAAAAGGAGGAAGAGGCAAAGGAGGAAGAATCTTCACAAAAGATTCCCATGAAGACACCTTCCAAGTTTGTTCAAAAGAACCATCCTAAAGATTTGATTCTTCAAGATAGATGTAGATCTACAAGGAAAATGGTGAATTACAATGAAGATGGTCATGCATCATTCCTATCTCAAGTAGAGCCCAAAACCTTTGAAGAAGCAAGCAAAGACAAACATTGGATTAGTGCAATGAATGAAGAATTGGATCAAATAAAGAAGAATGAAACTTGGGAGCTTGTCCCAAGACCAAAAGATAAGAATGTAATTGGCACAAAATGGGTTTTTAGAAACAAATTAAATGAAGATGGTCAAGTCACAAGGAACAAAGCAGGGTTAGTGTGCAAGGGCTATGCACAAGTTGGAGTAGATTTTGAGGAAACATTCGCATCAGTTGCAAGGATTGAAGCAATTAGAATGTTTTTATCCTATGCAAGTCACAAGAAGTTTAAGGTGTATCAAATGGACGTCAAATCTGCTTTTCTTAATGGAGATCTAGAGTAGGAAGTTTTTATTGAACAACCCGAAGGCTTCCTATTATCAAGAGACAAGGATTATGTGTGCAAATTAAAGAAAGCTCTCTATGGGCTTAAACAAGCTCCTAGAGCTTGGTATTCTAGACTTGACAAATATCTCAAAGAGCAAGGTTTCAAAAGAGGAGATGTAGACAGCAATTTATACATCAAAGAAAAGGATGGACATTTATTGATTGTGGTGGTGTATGTAGATGACATCATCTTTGGTGGAGATAAGGACAAAATGTGCAAAGAATTTTCATCATGTATGCAAAAAGAGTTTGAAATGTCAATGTTAGGAGAATTATCATTTTTTCTTGGGCTACAAATTTCACAATGCAGTAAAGGTATTTTCATCTCCCAAACCAAATATGTGAAAGAAATGTTAAAAAGGTTTAGAATGGAAGATTGCAATCCTATAGCACTCCCATGGTTACAAGCTGCAAGCTAAGCAAAGATGATGAATCCCAAGAAGTGAATCAAACACTATACAGATCAATGATTGGGAGTTTGTTGTATCTAACTTCTACAAGACCAGACATAATGCAAGTTGTTGGAGTTGTGGCAAGATTTCAAGCAGCACCAAAAGAAACACATGTTCATGCAGTAAAATGTATATTCAAGTATTTGAAACGCACAATGGAATATGGTCTATGGTACCCTAGTAGCAATGATTTCACTCTTGAAGCATTCACAGATGCTGATTGGGCTGGCAATGTGGATGATAGAAAAAGTACAAGTGGAGGAGCCTTTTTTCTTGGAGGAAATCTAGTATCTTGGATGAGCAAAAAACAAGAATCAGTCTCTCTATCTACAGCAGAAGCTGAATATATTGCAGCAGCAGCTTGTTGCACTCAACTTTTGTGGATGAGGCAAACTTTAAGAGACATCAAGGTGGAGTATGATCATCCCTGCACTATCTATTGTGACAACACAAGTGCAATCAACATTTCCAAAAATCCAGTGATGCACTCAAGAACCAAGCATATACCTATCAAGTATCACTTTTTGAGAGAAAAAGTGGAAAAAGGACAAGTGTGTTTGGAATACATAACTACAAAAGAACAAATTGCTGATATATTCACCAAACCATTACCAAGGGATGCATTTGAGTATCTAAGGGACAAATTGGGAGTTGTCCTACAACCATCAAATTGATTGGTGGAAGTATACATTCAGGGGGAGCTATATCTTATACCTTGTAGCTTCATGGAACAAAATGTGAGACATTGTTCAAGACCCCTTGCCATTGATGTCAAAGGGGGAGAAATTGGAGAAAGGGGGAGCTTTTTTTTGAGCATTAGAAAACAAGGATGTTATTGAAAAGGTTGCCATCAATGACAAAGGGGGAGATTGTTCGAAATATTGTCATTGATGTCAAAGTCATAGCATAATATCATTGATGTACTCATTCATAACAATGCAACTTGAAGAAACAATGCTTATAATATAAGTTAAAGAAAAGCCAGATGTTACATACAATGATAACCGACCTGTCTAAAGAAGCCAACGATTATAGGAATCTTATCTGCCGTTGACATATGAAGACAAGAGCTATAGGAAGGATCGCATATTCCTACTCATCGAAGCTTTCCAAATCGCTAACTCAAATAAACATCGATGAAAAAGAATTATGAATAAATTTCCAAGTGAAGAGGACGAAGGAACAGGAATAAATAGCCACGTCTAGAAGAGAATAAAATGTGTCAGTAACACTTTGATTTGGGAATTACACGGAGACGTCCGAGATTTATCTGTCAAAGTAACTACTAAATTTGGTCTATTGGGCCACCTTCACTATCCGGCAGTTGTGTCGATCTTATGAGGAATAACAATAGACTAAGAAATCAGCGCCAGGGAGAATTCGTTAAATAATAACAAATGGTGATTAGAATATAAATCGCAAATCTCAATAGCAATTACACTAATGAAATGATGCGATTTCTTAAATGGTGCGATTTGACTTATTGCAACTCAGTTTAACAAAGAAGATATGATTATGAGGAAAATATGATAATATCATTAAACAAATGACAACGCAACATGAACAGGTTGATAATATTTGAAGAAGCACGATTTATGAAGTGATGCAACTTCAGAGTTAATAAAATAAATCAAAATTTGTTAAGTAAAAACGCATTCATAAAAGGCGCGATTTATTTAAAAGAAATCAAATTAATGAAGAGGTGTGAATGAATCTTAAAAAGACAAAGATGTGATCCTTCACCAAAAGATGCGATTCTGGAACAAAGTATATATTTTCATTCATTTTAAACTTGAAGTTGTGGTTGTTGTGTAAGAGAGCATTGTAAGTCTAAAGTCCCATCTCCTTGTGTGGGCTAAGTGTGAGATCATTCATCACCAAAGGCAGATTGGAGGATTGGGATAGCGCAGGTCAGATTGAAGGCATCATCTTGCAACCATCAAGTCAAGGTTGGTGCCTTGCATTAGGGGCTGGTGCTCCTTGTAGGTTGGTGCCTACTAAAGTTATAAAGGTTTGGATGTTCCTTGTAGGTTGTGTCCTACTAAATCATCTTATTATAAATCTGTAGGTTGGTACCTACTTTGTAAAAATCAGTTCAATAAAAGTTGTGTTAACTTGTATAAATTGGTTCATATCAAATAGTGGATGTATATTTAAGTTTGAAGTTGATAAATAAGTAAGAGAGTAAAAGTTTGTTGATATACTAATTCACCCCCCCCCTCTCAGTATATCCTTGTGCTCTTAAAAAATGAGTCAAGATACTGTCAAATCTGTCAAAAAGGTCAAAATTGGGGTTTGCATGTCTTGCATGAGGGTCAAAAACTTGAAATTTTCAAAATCTGACAATCTAGGTCGGTTTAGAGTGACCAAATCAACAATACCCAGATTTCAGTTTTTCATCCCTAAATTTTAGGAAAATTTGTATTTTTAGCAGTTTTCTAAAAATAGAAACTTTTTTTTGGTTTTTCTGGGTTTCTTACGAAATGGATACTTGTAAAATTTTCTAAAAATAGAAAGTTTGGCCGTTAGGGTTAAGACTGGTTTTGATTGGCTTAAAATACTTCCTCATCAGGCTGGTGTAGTTGGAATCACAAAAAGATCAGTTTTACCCTACTGGGTTTATTCTGCTTTTTCAGAAGCTATTTTAGGGATCCAAGGTCATCAATGGAGGTCAGTCGGTTGCCAAGTATCAGAGTCAGATGTTCAAGCATCAAGCAGAAGCTATCAAAAATGAAAGTGTAGGAGAAACGGAGAACGGCGAGGAAAAGCTGGAAAAGTTGAAAAGTGATAAATTTTGGCTAACATTGGAGACACCAGGCGCCCCTGCTCAGTTTGGGCGCCCAGACCTTCATGCCTTAGAATATTTTTGATTTTCGGCAGCCGAGACAAGGAAAGCACGTCAAACGAGGTTGAAAGTTGAAAATTACATAAAAATTTCTAAGTCTGCTCAACATGGGCGCCCCTGGACAAGAAGGGTGCTCATCTTTTTGGAAGGTCAGATGATGGAGTTAGGATTGGCTCTCCTAGGCAACATTGTTCAGGTTCTCGTCAGCTTCGCAGTGGATGTCTTCGTCAGCTCGTCAGATCACTCAGTTTCCGGCAAAGTCAGATCAAAAAAGGGTCATGATGAGAGGTGTTTAGAACTCTGAAGTGAAAAAAGGATGAAAATATTCTAACACTGGTAGACATGGGCGCCCCTGGAGAAGAAGGGCGCCCAAGATTTTAAGAGGTTTAATGATAGAATTTGCAGAAGGCACCTCTAACGTGACTTCATCAGACTTGATCTAGCTCTCCAAGGAATCCGTCAGCACTTCAATCAGAGTCAACAGTCATCAAATGTCGCAACGCAAACATAGGAGGAAAAGTGAGAGAAAAGATAGAGTTGGAAGCAAAGTTTGAAGATCAATAAAAAAAAACTAACTCTAGAAGCTATGGGCGCCCCTGAAGGAGAAGGGCGCCTAGGGTTTTGAGCCATCAAATGTCAATTTTCAAAGACGAGGTATCCAGAGGACCCCTTCCAAAATCATCTCAGCTATCCAGTGAATCCGCCAGCCAGTCATTTTGATTAGTACAACACCCAGAATCATGGATTCATCTGAAGATCAGAAGACAAGCAAAGTTTGAAGATCATGAAATCGACTAACTCTGGAGAAAATGGGCGCCCTTTTCAAGGATAGGCACTTGACAATTCAAAGGATCAAATGAAGTTTTTAGCAGATGATGTCTCCAGAACCATATTGTCAGATTTGATTAGGCTCTGTAATGGAATGTTCAGCTCGTTCGCCGGATCAATCTGGTAGCCGGAAATCAGAGTCAAAGTAGGGTTGAAAATTGAACAGAAGTTGAAAATGGAGAAAAATTGGCTAAGTCTAGAAAAAAAGATGGCATACCTCAAAAAAGGCGCTCAACTTCTCATGCCTTAGTCAAATTTTTGGACATTTCAAAAATTGAAGTTGAAGACCAAAGTCTAAGTTCATTGCGCAACTTGAAATAGGGTTTTGAAGAATTAGGGTTTGAGAAGTTGTTTCGCAAAGCAAAAGGTTATTTAAGGCACCTCTGTGTGTTTTAATATTCATTATTTTCTTGCAGGTGGCCTTCAAGGAGAAATAGAGTAGCAACTTCAAACCCTTATTTTCAAGATTCAAGAGTTTAACTTGCTGGTTTTTCATAATATTTTCAGATCAGCACTCAAGAAGGCTTGCTTTTTCACACTTTTTTCATCCAGAACACCAAATCTTTGAAGAAGGAGGCCATTGTTTTCAATTTTCAGCGAGCTGGTTTATACTAGTTCTATCTTTTGGATAATTTTTGAGGAATTTTCTCAAGGTTGCAGCAACTGCTTTTTATCTTGCATGTCGGAGAAAACTTCAAATTTTACAACTTCCAATCTTCTGGGTCTATCTCAAATATTCTTCTGGATAGAACCCATATCACAGCTTTTTTCGTGAAACTTCAAATGGCTGCTTTTTCAGTGAAACTTCGAGGTTTTCAAAATCTAATCAATTGGGTTCATCCAGAATGTGCTCACGAACAATACCCAGATGCCAGCTTCTTCTGCTTTTTTCGGAGAAGATTAGGGTTTGCTGCTTTTTCAGTCTTCACTCCAAATTTTCAAAAACGGACGATCTGGGTTTGCTTGTAGCGAGATTCTAAACAAAACCCATATCTTAGAAAAAATTCCAAAAATTCTTCCGTTTGACGAAGAAAATCAGCAAGGTATTTTTTAGGGTTTGTGCTGGGCTTGTCAAAACCTAGTCAAGTTTACAGTCAATCTTCATGTTTTTTAGCATAGAATACTCTCCCATCGAATTCAGAGCCAAACAAGTGTTGTATCATGATTTTCTGAATGGATGATGTTGGTAAATGCATTTTGGTACCATCATGGACATAAAACGTCATCATCTCAATTGAAGAACGTGTAGAGGGAGTGGTATGAGCATAAAGACAAGTATCACAAACTGTTGTGCAAAACTCTTCCGTGGGAGAATCAAGAGAAGTGTCAGAATGCATAAAGTTGCAGAGCCGCCAAGTCATCTTTTGAGGCAGCGATGTTTTTCAAGAACATAACTCAGAAAGAAGCTGAAGAGGTCAAAAATTCACTAAGTTTGATCGCAAAAAAGGAGATCATCTTAGAAAAGCGGAATACAGTTAAAGATAGTATCAACACTCCTGATAAAGAGGCAGTTTCCCGCTTTTTGGCGAATGTGAGAGATTTAAAGCGGCAATCTTCTAGAAGCTTTCTCGAAGCTTTCTTTCCATTCTTGTCTCATGCTTTCTTTCTATTCTTGTCTCAATTCTTATCCATTCTTTGAAGGAGAAGAAAATCGAGTTGTAATGAGTTGGCGCTTTCCTTGTTTTTAGGTTTTCTTAGGTTTTAGATGTTTTAATCTTGTTTTAGGTTTAGAAATAAAGCTTGCATGTTGGCAAGCAGTAGTTGTAAAAGCAAGGAGATTTTAGGGTTTCCTATTCCTTTGCTTAGTTATAAATAAGAACAGTGTTTGCTCATTTTAGTTTAACCGTGCTTGTGATAACAAGACATAAGTGTCATAGTACCTTCTCTTTGTTATCGTCTCGTATTGTTCACTTTGTGTAAAAAGCAAGTTTGCATGCCTCTTTAGCTGCAAATACTTGTTTAGTGCATGTGTTGTGTTGATTATAATTAGGTTGATCGCATGTTGCAAGCATGTTGCTACAACTTGCTGTCCTGAAGTTGTAATCCTTGTTCCAGAAACTTGAGTAAATAAAATCTTGAGCGTGCTTTGTCTACCTTGATATAAATATCTCAAATTTCCGTCTTTTTGTTTTGTGCTAGAAGTATGAGTAAATAAAATCTTGAGCGTGCGTTGTCTGCCTTGAAATAAAAATCTCATATTTCCGTAATACTTTTATGATCTCTTTTTCGGCTTGCCATAAAACGTATGTTGAAGAATAGTTTGTTTAAGTATCTCTGTCAAAAATCAAACTCGTCCATTTTCAAACTCTCCTGCTTTGTGTTTACTTGAGAGGGTGGAAACGTTTTAAGCGTAGGTTAAGTTGTAGCTGTCTAGTTTCATTAAAGGGAAAACCTCAGCCGCAACATCTAGTCTTCTATAACCTTGTGTTCTCGCAGCTGAACCAAAAAGATAGGCGTAATTAAGTTTAGATTACTTTTCTTTATGCAACTCAGCAAAAGAGGGAGCTTCCCCTCCTAATTCGAAGAGCAGTTTACTGCACATAGCTGTCTGTTTCCAGAATGCATTTCAGAGGTGCGATTTGAAACGCCAACATTGTTTTTGAGTGGCAATGACAGCTTGAAATCACACCAAAGATGGCAAGCAAATCACAATACCCTGCCATCACTTAAAAAGCATTCAGTGAAATTATGCCACACTTTTTCAATGGCTTTGTCTATGCAGAAATGTGATCAGCAAGTGGTTCTGCATTCAGGAAATTGCACAAAGAGGGGTAGGGCTTTTAGTAAACTGTGACATGGCAAAGTCAGAAGGTAAATACATGAACTTTGCACTTTCTAAGTGACAACCTGTCCAAAACCATGAATCAGAATGGCAAACATAAAGTGAAATCATGCCATGTTTTAAGCAAGGATATATATAACAAAAAAACAGATATGAATGTGGCGCTATTTGGACGAGGCAAAGCCAGTCTAAATCAGTGCTTAATGTGGTGGCATCATTAATAAACCAATCCTAGACAAGGAGAAGAAGTAAGCAAGTTGACGTGCTGTTTTTGAGTGGCAATTACAGCTTGAAATCACACCAAAGATAGCAAACATATCATGAAACCCTGCCATCACTTAAAGAGCATTGAGTGAAATTATGTCAACATTTTTTCAATGGCTTTTCCATTGCAGAAATGTGATCAAAGAGAGGCAGGGCTTTAGTAAATTGTGACATGGCAAAATCATAAGGTAAATACATGAAATTTGCGCTTTCTAAGTGACAACCAGTCCAAAATCATGAATCAGAATGGCAAACATAAAGTGAAATCGAGCCATGTTTTAAGCAAGAATATATAAAAGTGAAATTTGTGCTTTTTCCATGGCAGAACTGGTCAAAAATTACTTCTCAGTTAAGTGGCAGATGAATGTGAAAACACGACCAGCAAAGCAAGTTAAAAACATAAAAAATGGTTGTGATTTTCAGCTGGCATAACCATTAGAAATATAACGACCCATCCCTTACGTAAATACAAATTTCTTAATTTTACATCAACAAGTAAAGGAAAAGAGTAATAAAGACATTGCAATAAAGTTTTTCTTTTCTTTCATTGATAATTTCAAACAAGATACAATATATATCAACAAGAAATATTTTCCTTTTCAAATGAACAAGACAATATATTTCAACAAGAATACTTCTTCTTGTCAAATGAACATTAGAGTAAGAATACATACATGAACATACATAGCTCGTAGAGCTTTTGAACAAATAGTAGTAAGAAGGTCCAAAAATCTACCTTTCAAATCTCGGTACTTCAGTAGCCTGGTATGGAGGAGAAATATCACTCGAGCGCTTTTTGGCCAACCACGGACTTATAATGCGGTCCCCCGCACATCTATCATTCGATAGATGGCCCTCCCTTCGACGAAGAGATTGGTAGGGTAACCGATACTGTAAACCCATTGAGCATAGTGCTGTGTCCTACACAACTAGAACCTTGCTATTTCACAATCTCGAACTAGTATAAGGATCACGATGAACTGACAGTGTAGTCTCAAGCATCACACAGTCCAAGTGGATGTCGTACATTGCACTACTTTGGCCAAAACGTTCTCATTCAGTACTTCGAATGAAGTCATCTATCATATACACTACTCAGGGCCGATTTGACTTAGGGCTATCTTACACTACGCGTAGGTCTTTGTCTCCTAAAGGATAACCCGTACCCCTAGACATCCTACATCAAATTGTACTTCAAAAAATGAATCAACATAATCAAATAATTCACATATCCCCTCCTATACTGAGAATCTTTATCCTAGGAGTAACTCAACTTATCCAAGTTAACCCAATAACTTAAGCTGAAAGAATCTACTTGATTCCTATCCTCATTTCAATCCTAGTATATAGTAACTAATGAAAACAATGCTCTCCTTATATGGAGATCATACAATAATGCAACATACAACAAAATGCATCTTTTATCTTTAAAATAAACCCCTCTCAATGTACAATCAGACATAAAACAACACTTTCTCTATACACAACAGTAATATAGTTTCATCAAACAATTTCCTAACTATACACAAACAATAAACACAAAATCTCAGAAGTATTTTTAAGATTTACTATTGAAATTGATAGAAGAAGAATATCCCATGCCTGGTAATTAGCCTTCCTCCAAATGATGATGTCTTAGCCTATTTTCGCTGCACTTCCAACTCTATTAATCACTTGGCTAATCCCTCACAAGTTACTGCCTTTCTCACTCAGAAATTAATATTCAGAAATGTATATTCAGACTGTTATAGATTGCAGCTGAACAAAAAAGTAATTCTCTGGTAATTCGATATTGAAGACCGGTAATTCTCAGCTCACAAGATTATATACTTTTCAGAAAATAAAATGATACTCTACAAAAAATGAGTTCTCAAGGTAAATTCTCCAGAAACTAAGAAAGTAAACAATAAGTAAGTAAATGAATGATGGACTGGGCAGCTATTTATAGAGCCCCTAGCCTATTGAATTCCTCTTCTACAGGCATGTAAATTGCCAGAACTGTGTTTGAATGTTTCAATTTGATAAGTGATGGATTTCAATCTCCATACTCAGCACTTCCAGAGGTGAGTCGACCTCTATAATTGATAGCAAATTGAAGAACGATTCAAACTTGCACATGATGAAATGTAAAAGATCGACACCTACAGGTGTCTCCCAATTAAGGCGCCAATCATGAAATCTGGCGGGTAAATAATCATAGTGAAAACGTCCATTGTTGTTTGTAATCCACATAGCCTACATTCCAGGCTTGATTGACATTATTCAAGCTGTGTTTGCATTCCAATGACTTGGTCTCAGTTCCGCACGTTTGCACGTGCCTTATTTTAGCACTATATTTTATTTTGATTGCAAAAGTTCAAAACTATAATTTTATGAAATATTTCATCTTTGCAATGTTGGCGTATATTTCCCAAAGCCAAAAGACAAAGTTTCGATTCATTCTATTCTCATAGTCGGCTGGGTAAATTAACCCGATTTCCTTAGTTAATGAACAATAGTCGGCTGAATGATATTTCATTCGATTCCCAGAGTTAAATTGTAATTATTTTGATTAAATAGGAAATAAGTCGATTTCCTATGTTGAAATCAATTTGTAAAATAATTCGATTTTCAAATTGAGAGCTGATATTTAAATCAATGATTTCCATTATGAGATTAAATATAAATATCTATACATATTATATATTTTTTATATATTAAGGTAATAAATATATATATATATATATATATATATATATATATTATCTTACCATACTATATATATTATATAATTCTGCAAACATATCGTAAGCCAATCAACATATCCGATATGTGTAAATATATATATACATACACATGTATATGTAAATTGTCAGGCAATAATAATATAATATTATTAATATCCACATAATATAGGTTGTGTGCATATATACATGTATATACTTGTATATACTTCAATGTACACGTATGTGTAGGTATAGCATATCGATGCATTTGTATGAGCATATCCATTTGCCAATCATACGTCTGTATGGATACATATATACATATGGATACGTGTATATAGTATATACATGTATATATGTCCACTCCCTATTCACTTACATTCATTCATGTTACCATCATAATGATCGTAATACAATGAGACAGATAAACATCACTCATAAAGCATAAAGAAGTAGACAAGACTCCTAATGCCAATATATGAGCTATGGATGACTTATCTAGAACCAACATAACTGACTTAGTTGACTCAATGTAAGGTGATGTGTGTGTATGCTTAGATAGTTCACATCACCGGTTAATCAACCAAGCTCCTCTCCCAAGTGATACTTCCCCTCCCCCTGGAGAATGAACATTTACTTGCAACCATTAGCACATACCTTAGCAGTCCTTTGTTTACAACAACAAACAACATATATATTAACATCTTTAGAGTTAGAATAACAATACTTCAATAACTTTCGAACACACATATTGAAACAAGGATCAACATGTTTTATTCAATCTCAGAATTCTTATTACAATCATTTGGCCCTATGTAGTACTAATATGTTGTAGCTATACAATTGGGGTGTAACAAGAAAAGGGGTAGTTTACGTGGTGAACATAGAAGGAAATTGCACCTGATCAACAATGTTACACCCCGATTGTATAGCTACTATTGCATAGAGCAATTGAGTGTAATGTTTGAATCTTTGAGATAAATAAAACGTGTTTTGTTATCAAAATGAATGAGTTCTATTTAAATGATCGTTTCATCTGATTGATACTTCTATCAATGTTATTCTTGATAAATGTTGCAAGCATAGTATTGAATTGTGAATATTCTAACTTAAGATGTTTTGTATACTGTTGATGTTGTGAACAAGTAACTACCGAGATTGTATGTCTATGGATGCAGGAACAGGAACTATTCCTCCGGACAGAGGGGAGACATCACTCGGTAGAGGGGCTTGGTCGAGTAACCGGTAAAGTTGATCAAGTTGAGCATACACACACTTCACTGAGGGTTTTGGGAACTGAGTCAGTTTGAGTTGTCTTAATAAATCATCCTTAGGCTTAGGAGTTTTGGATTACTTCTTTATGCTTTATGAGTGGTGTTACTTGATTGACTTACTGCTTTGTGAAGCCTTGAATGAGAAATGTGGAATATTAAATATTTGCCTGGAATTTATATATACACACACATAGATATATGTATATTTTGAAAGTACGCTGACTGGCTCGCATAATATATATATAATCGACAATTATATATGCATATGTATTTTTATATTTGTTAAATATATTTATATATGCAAATATATATAATATTATTATAGTTATATTAAGATATATAAATATATTAAATACTCAGGTATTTTAATATTTATATGTTTAATATTTAAAAGAACTATAATAATATTAATATATTAAAATATGAAAATATATCTAGATAAATATTTTAAAACTCTTAGTGTAAAAAAATTAAAAGATTTAATTCTTTTAATTAGAGTTAATATTATAAAATGAATTTATAGAGATATAAATATAATGTTTTATTTATATTTAAAATATAAATAAGTCTTGGAAAGTAAATGGCGCAAACTTCTTTAGTCATTTGGCAAAAAATAAATATTTACCTTGGAAATTATTTAAAATTTGACTTGTATAGTCATATGGCAAATAAAATGCATTTATCATGAGTAATAAAAGTATTTTCGATTTCCATAGTCTATTGGAAAAATACGTTGAAAATATCATGAGAATTTAAATGATAAACATTTGAGACTTTTGAAAGGTTTAAAGCAAATACATTTTTGAAAACTTTGGCTAAATTAAAAAACGCGGATTTCCTTATATTAAAAATCGCGGACTGTGGAGAATGGCCGAAATGGTGAACCTGTGCACAACTCTTCATGGCACAAGACTAGGTCGCGGCCTGTTGTTGTCTACATTTCGGAAATGCGTGTGTAGGGCGGAATGGAAGCCAGATGTCTGCATTTCTCCATTGACGTTTCTGCATTGAACAAGCAATCCGCCATTTTTGGACGCCTTGGCTGTAGGTGGCTATCATTCGAATTTCACCACGTGTAAGTGGAAACTTTCTTCTCATTTTTAGGTCGAATCATCTTCCTCTTTGCTGAGTATCATGCTAGATAGCTGCCACATTTCATTTTGAATTATTCAAAGGATAGTTCTGTCATTTTGCATACCCTCAATGGTGGAGTTTGTTGCAATTTCGGGTCTATAAATAGATTGTAGCCATTCTTTGTTTGGTATCACTTGAACAATCCAAATTTTAGCATTCTCATTGAGCTTTCATATCCCTTTTATTATTTTGTTAGTGTTTTCTGTTTTGCTGGGTAGAAAAATACAGTGAGTTTTTCCAGCAACTGCCTTAACAGTGAAAATCCCAAGTTAAGCTGAGAGTGAACTCATTGTGAGTTATAGTTGAGTAAGAAATTAGTGGTGGATTCATAATTGAGAAAGGAGACTTAGGAAGTTCATTTTAGAGTGAAGTACTATCATTGAGAAGCCATTTTTCAGTGTGAAGTCTCTGTAATTCTAGAAGCTTGTTTGAAAGAGGGACTGGAAGAACAATTCTGGAAGGAGAAGCTTAAAATCAGGCATGAATCCTCTTTAGTTTGTAACTTTTATATGAGTGCTGGTTTCTTTTGTCTTGTGTTTAATGTTTTCCATAAGTTCTAATAGGATAGAACTATTATGATGAACATCTACAAGCAATGCATAATAGGGAAATTTGTGTAAGGGAAACAATGAAAAAGGGAATGGGTGAAAAAGGGTTTTATGTGAAAGAACTTCAGGGGATAGTTTACTTATTTTTCATAAAAGAGAAAAAGATAAAAAGGAAGGATTTATATGCTTTTTATATTGCATGTTGTGTATGATCTCCGTATATGGAGAATAAGGGTAAACTAGTTACTATGTTCTAAGAACGAAATAAGGACAGTAGTCAAGTATATTCAAGCAGCTTAGAGTTTTAGATTAACTGAGATAGGCTAAGGAACTCCTAGGATAAAGATTTCCGAAACAGAAGAGAAAGAATGAATTACTTGTCAAGCTGGATTATTTCTAGTAAGTTAGAATGTCGTAGGTTGGTCTGGGATGATTGATAATCCAGTGAAGGACTTGAACCTATATTTGTTGTCTTGGATTAGATTGAAGTAGGATAGTCTGGGATGATTGACAATCCAGTGAATGACTTAGCCTACGCTTAGTGTAAGATAGCCTTAAGTCAAATCGGCCCTGAGTATTGTATATGATAGATGACCTTCATTCGAAGTACTGAATGAGAATACTTTGGCCAAAGTAGTGGAAAGGTAACACATCCACTTAGATGTGAGATCGTCAAGACTACACTGTCAGTTCATTGTGATCCATCATGCTAGTTTGGGATTGTGAAATAGCAAGTTCTAGATGTATAAGACACAACACTATGCTCAGTTGGGTTGTCGCAGCCGGTTACTTTACCAATCTCTTCGTTTGAAGGGAGGGCCATCTATAGAAAGATAGATGTGCGGGGGACCGCATTAACACTCCGTGGTTGGCGGAAAAGCGCCTGAGTGATGTTTCTCCTCCACAGCAGGCGACAGATACACCAAGATTTGAAAGGAAAGGAACCTGGACCGTCTTACAACTATTTGTGCAAAAGCTTACGAGCTATGTATGTAATTATTTTACTTTTGTACTCTGATTTATATTTACAATGAAAATGGAATTCATGTGGAAATATATATTGTAACTTGCATGTATTTTTCAATAAAGAAAGGAAGAATTTTATTGCAATGTCTTTGTTACTTGTTACATTTATATGTTTGAAGTGAAATGCTAGAAATTTTTTAATTACCCAAGGATGGGGTCGTTACAAACAACAGTTAAAAAACATAAAAATAGCTCATAGTTTTCACATTGTGTAGCCATCCAAAAAGTCTTCCATTCAAAGAAAATCAACTAGGATCAGATTTAGCACCAAGTTTAAGGGTTTTTTGTAAACAATAAAGCAATGAGTCACAGACCATTCCTTGTCATAAGCAACCATTTTTAGTAGTACAACAGATTTAATGCACATGGAATCCTATTTCAGGCCAGTTTGAAGAGTTTATTTCCTCTTTGCAATAAATAAGATTAGGGTTTGTTTTAAAGCTAATATTTTATTATTTGATCCCTAAAGGTAATCGGTACCTTTGGAAGGCTATACATGTGTGTCTAAACCACATTTTAAAGAAATGATGGTTGATGCTAGACTTATGCTGTAGATATTGTCAAAAAAAATAAAATAAAAATAAAAATCATAATAATAATATATAAATTTAAAATAATATAATTTCATAATTATATTTCTGGTGCCTCCTTAAATTGTTATTGCCGGCAGCGAAATACTGGAGGCCTTTTAACTCTCCGATTTGTGGGGGAATGTTTCCGCTAAAATGGTTGCTACTTATGTATAATCTGGACAAGTTCTTTGTTTGGCCGATTGTAGCAATTCCAATTCATTGTTGTGAATGAGTAGTCTGATCATATTTGGAGAACCCCAGAGACCCTTTGGAACTTCCCCGATCAGTTGGTTGTCATTAAGCAGAGCATACTGTAGACTGTTGCAGCCTTGTAGAGACAAAGGAAAGCTTCCATTGAAATTGTTTGAAGATATGGCCAGCCCATAAAGCATTCCACGACTGCATAGATTCTTTGGTAGAGTGCCTTCAAAGTAATTGCCTACAATGTGTGATGTACCGACACTCTAGCTGATTTGTTTTCACTTAATTTGTAGGTCTGATTTTGTTTGTCTTTGTGTTTTCTCTTATGCTTTGATTTCATTTGCTAGAAATACTAGAATGATACATAAAGAGCATATGCGTACCATGAAAGCTTCAAATAAACTAAGCTAATGGAATAATTTGAGTACATTTCTCATTTCAATGTCTAAAATAGTTTCTTCATTACATAATAAGTTGCTTACAATATATAACTTACATTAGATTGGAAACTAAGTATTGCATAGATCATACTTCAACTTACAGCCATACAACACTTGTTTACCTCGCGGAGTGTCTATATCAATGTACTACGTACACAGGAAGTAAACGGAACTATATGTAACATACAGAACTAAACAATACCATATGCTAGAATCATAAGATGTTTGTATTCATATCCAGTAAATATCACCATGTACAATCTCAAGTATATCTGTGCTATCAATCATGGAATCATAATCATAACAACCACAATCCCCCCTGTCTCCCGACTACAACATGAAGTACATATAATGTTCGGCGGTTGGTTGAGCAACCAACCGTCGTGACGTTCCATAACAGCCCGCTACAACTAATCGGGACTTAATTACCTGAAAGTACATGCCAACAATTATTTCCACTAAGACTATAGTTTTATTACATTAACTAACTTGGCCGACTACGGTTGACCACGACCGACTACATCATCCCCCCCACAAAGTAGTCGTCTTTTAGACGACTGAAACCAAGAATGCCAACTGATCCTTCTTTGCCAACTGATTGTCACTCTCACCCAATATTCCATCTCTCTTCGTCAATTTCTCCTCGAGAGCTGCAACTCTCATCTGCTCGGCAGCCAATTGCTTCTGTACAATGATGGCTGGTGGCACAACAATTTGGCAATTCCAATAAATATGATGGGGGTCTGGGGGCAGCGCCCCCAGCGGGGTCGAGGGGCAGCGCCCCTCGCGGGGTCCGGGGGACCAATTTAACACTTCTGAAACCATACAGAACTCCATTCGGCGCTTCATTTTCATGAATTTCCATGAGACACCAACCAATGTTGATACAACCAAAAATTAGAGATTTTGCATTGTTTAATTGACGGGTGATGTTCTCTGTGAGATTCTCTCGTACAGATTTCTTTTGTTTCAGCCGTACGACCTTCCTGCTTGTCCAATGTACAGACTTCCTGGTTGCATAGCGTATAGACTCATTGTTTTGTCGTACGATCTCCTTCTCATGGCGTACGGGTTCCTTCAACTTCCAACGTACGATGTAACCTCGTGGTCGTACGAATGTGTCATGCCTGGGTCGTACACGGCCACTTGCCAGCCATATGCCTAATAAGGGTCGTACAATTTGAAAGCTTATGTAGGGTCGTATGAACTGTGGAATGGATGGAAGTCGTACGGTTTGTTCAGGTGACGCCTTCCTCAACTTCCTTATTGGCCGTACGATGGTTCTTCCTATCTGTATTTGATGTTTGCTCTGCCGTACGATGCTCTTGCTTGGTCGTACTACCACCTTCTTGCCCGATCGTACTACCACCTTCTTGCCAGGTCGTACGAGGTACCTTCTCCTGCCAGGTCGTATGGATTTCTCACTTCTGCCAGGTCGTATGGATTTCTCACTTCTGCCAAGTCGTACGGATTTGTAACTTTTGCCAGGTCATATGGCGTGGTTCTCCTTCCCTTTGCCAGACCGTACGGCGTACTTTTCTCTTCTCCTGCCGATTCGTACAGCGTGAGCTTCTTCTTTCGTGTGGGCCGTACGTGCTCTCTTATGCCTTTCTTAGGTCGTACGCCTTGCCCTCTGGTCTTCTTGCCAAGCCGTACGTGTTCTTTCCTTTCTCTGATTTCTTCCTGAAGCCATACGATGTATCCTCCTGACTTGCTGCCAGGTCGTACGATGTATCCCTCTCTGCAAATCCATACATGCGTCCTTAGTTCTTCTCCAAGTTGTACGATGTAGCCTTCTTTGGTTTCTCCTTCCAGTCGTACGATGTACGGGCCCATTGTGGCTCTCTCTTCCTTATGCTGTACGCTGTACGGATCAAGCTTCACCCTTCTCTGCCGAGGTTTCTTTTTTTTCGCCCATCTTTCCCTTCGCCCATCTTTCCCTTTGCTGTTTATGTCGTACGGTCCTTGTGGCCCAACCTTTTATTTTGAATTCTTTTAATTTCCCTTTCGCCTTATTTTTAATTTCTCTCTCTTCACTTTTTACATTTTCTAATTCCTCTACTTTATTTTTTCCATTTTTTGGCTCCAACACTTTTTTTTCCTCGTACCTATTCGGATTTGTGGGCTAGTGTATCGTCTGGTTTTGATATTCTTTCTTTGTACTCTCCATACTTGGCCAGAAGTGTCTGGTTGGACATGCCTTGTTTCTCTTCTTCCTTGATTTCCCCGATCTATAGCATGTTACACTCTCGGTGGAACACTTCATAGTCTTCCATTTGCCAATGAAATAAGCCATTTAGTGAGCTTGTCTCATCCTCCAAATAACTCTCAAGTTCCAGTATGCCCTCAGCGTTCGGTTCCATCGTCTTCCTTCCTTCGTCAACATCTGATTCCCCTCCGTCTGATTCTGATCCAGAGGAAGCCAATTCTTTGCTCACGGCCTGGTTCTTCAAGTCGATGACGTACTTCTGCCCGTTGTTCTTGATCGAGAGTGTGTTTCTCTTCCAATTATGATTTGCCTTGGCAGCTATCAACCATCCTCTCCCAAGTAGTGCATCATACGCTTTACTCTGTAATGGGATGACGACAAAATTTAGCAAAAACTGTTGTGTCCCGATCATCACCTTCTGCGCCATCAGCATCCCCAACGGCTTGATACCATGTTGATCGACACCGACGAGTTGGAATGTCGGTGGCCAAAGTGTAGGCTTCCCTAGGCTCTTCCATGTGTCTTCGGGCAGTACGTTGACTCTTGATCCTTCGTCGACGATAGTATTTGTCAAGATATTCCCTTTGATCTCCATCTGCACAACTGCTGGCATCTTCTCGACGTTCCCCATGAGTAGTACGGGATCAATGGTTTGTTCACCATACGGTGGTGAATCTGGTACCAATTGTTGCCTTTGGTCCTCCGCTTGCGATTGCTTGACATCCCAGAGGACATTTGTCATTGCTAGTCCCAACTGCGGCAACGTCTGGAGAAGGTTAGTTATTTTGATCGGTACGGTGGTCTGCAGTACCTATTGTATGATGTTGGTTTCCGCCTTCGACTACCAAGAGGTCTCTGGCTTCTCCAGAGATATTTTGTTCTCCTTCGCCATCGCCAGTTCCACTTCAGCTTTTGCTTCCTTCATCCTTTGTTTTTCTGTACGTGGATCTGGGTAGGGTGCCTTCTTTACTTGCGCTCTGGTGATTGCTAGTACCTCTTGTTCTTCTACTTCCAGCATATGGATACCCTTCTGCTTGGGGCATTCACTATCTTCATGGTCGCCTGGTCCACACCACTTACACAATCTTCCTCTTGAACCTTGGCTGTTCTGGCAATCCTTGGCAAAGCGACCCCATTCGTTGCACTTTCGGCATTGGATCATGGGTTGTCCTTTACCATCATACTGTATTTTGTTCCTCGGACTCCTGTTGCTCTGGTAACCTCCAAGGGATGCATTGCTATTGTAATGGGGCTTTGGTGGTGTGTTCGGCGGTGTCAACGGTTCTCCTTGAGCGAAGAGTACTTGTGCACTTTTGGTTTTTAAATTGTATGGGCATTCCTTGATGGAATGTCCCATCACTTGACAGATATTGCAGAATAACTTCTTCGGACAGTTCGCCTTCGTGTGACCTTCCCTATTGCAGTCTGTACACCATAGTTCTCCTGCTTCCCTCGTACTCTCTTTGTCGGCCTTCAATTCTTTCATCATTCGCATCATATCTTTCCTGAGTGCTTGTACGGTCTTGGATTCACCGTCGCTGTCGTTCGCACTCTCCTCGTCGTCTGTCTTCTTTTTTCCTTGGGAGGATGTTTTGTTTTCACTTTCTATATCCATCGCCCAATTGTATGCTTCAGCGTACGACGATGGAGGCACGAATTTCATCTTCTTCCTCAGTGACGAAAGCAAGCCTTTAGTGAACCATCGCTTCTTTAGCCCATCGGCTGGTTGAACCTCCAATTTTCCCAACAAGTCTTTCAGTCGCCGACTATATGTGCGCACATTTTCGTGTTTTCCCTGCTTCGTACTGTAGATTTCTGCTACAATCTCATTGTCATCCCTCAAGAGTTTGAATTCGTCCTGAAAGGCCTTCTTAAGTAATCTCCATGTAGCTTTTTGTGCTTGGTCCAACTCTGAGTACCAGTCAATGGCACTATCTCGGAGTGTCGCCGGAAATGCTTTCAACCAGTTATCTTGGTCGTCTTCTCCGCTCGCTATCCAAATTGTCTCACACGTTTTACAGTGTCGTACTGAATCCTCTGACCCATTCCCTGTAAACTTCAGCAACGTTTGCCGTTTTGGAGTCACCATCTTGCCCCGCTGTCCTCCCCGTGTATTGCACCTAACTGGACTGATTTCGGTACGTTCCGGTGTGTCACTTGCACTCTCGGCCACGTCCAAGTCACCCTTTTGTCCCCTGTCAGCATCCTCTACACCTTGGGTTTCTTGGGTCCCACTCCGGTGCTCCCTCTGCCAAGGGGTCTTGGGCTCAGATCTCCCTGTCCTCAGCCCTTCGTCATCGTCTGATATGGACAACTCTCGAAAGTGTTGGATATTGTTTTCAAGTTCACTGCTCAAGTCTTCCTCATTTTCTTGGTTTTTATGTTTTTCTACGTACGGGGTGCCGAATGGTTCCTCGTACTTCTCTTCCTCAGGGTGTTGATGTGATTTACTAAATCTCAGTCGCCGGTTTTCTTGCTCTTGTATTCTTAATGATCGCCGAATTCTTTCCTCCTCCGCTTCGTGCTCGAATGGTACTCGGTTCTTGTCTTTGTTCGGCCGTACGAGCATTTACAGGTCTTTCACGCTATCATTGCTGGTTGCCAGCGGTACGTCTCCGACTAGTGTCCCTTTCTTCCTCTTCCCGTTTGGTTCGTTCCTCGTACCGCTGCAAGGTTTGCTGCCTTCGGCGTTCTTGTTCCTCCTCCGCTCGAAGTTCTTGTAGGATGATGGAATGACGGGCCAACAATCTTGGCATGCAATGAAGAAGGTGGTCAACCTTGTCGTTCACTTCGAGGCAATCCCAAATAATTGCCTCGGGGACTTCTTGTCGGAGGGCTTGCCTCCGTATGTGGTCTCGTAGGGATATGTTCCAGAGATTCGTCAAATCCCGTGTCAAGTCGTCCTCTCTTTCTTCATTTGTAACTATGGGTTCGTCCACTGGTCGGCCCATTACGCTGCCATTACACCGAGTGCTTCCCTGGTCCGCTTAGGCAATGGCGCCAAATGTTTACCTCGCGGAGTGTCTATATCAATGTACTACGTACACAGGAAGTAAACGGAACTATATGTAACATACAGAACAAAACAATACCATATGCTAGAATCATAAGATGTTTGTTTTCATATCCAGTAAATATCACCATGTACAATCTCAAGTATATTTGTGCTATCAATCATGGAATCATAATCATAACGACCACAATCCCCCCTGTCTCCCGACTACAACATGAAGTACATATAACGTTCGGCAGTTGGTTGAGCAACCAACCGTCGTGACGTTCCATAACAGCCCGCTACAACTAATCGGGACTTAATTACGCGAAAGTACATGCCAACAATTATTTCCACTAAGACTATAGTTTTATTACATTAACTAACTTGGCCGACTACGGTCGACCACGACCGACTACAACACTGTGAATAGTGCCCTACTACAGTACCTGCGCCCAATGAAATGCTGATTACTCTTCGAAGATGAACTTCTCCCACCAAAAACCGTAATGGAAAGCTTCCTAGGGTAAGGGCGCCCCCTTTGGGTGAAGTTGCAGCCACTCAAGATAGGTGTTTCTTTTCTTCTTTTGCTGATCTAACCCTCAAGAAAAAGCGGCTAGCTGTAGCTTCAAAAAACAGTCCCAAAAACTTCTCAAACGCGAACAACTCTTGTATAATCGTGATTAGAGACAACGGCAATTGGGAACACTCAAACCCAAGCTCAAAACAACTTGCAAACCAGCAAGTAGATCTCCAAAGAAGCAACAAAATACAGATCAACAACTTTAAGGTGGTGTTTCACACCCTCAAGCAGCTCCAAACGAAGAACCAAGCCCCACCAGGCTCACCCACTGCAAGAAATAAGGAAACCCTAGCCTCCTTCCTCCTCCAAGCTTCACTCCCAAGTTTTCTTCGAGCCAAAATGATCATCGAATGAAGCAATTCGAATTTCCTCTCTTGCCTTTTATAAATTTACAAAGGAAACACTATTCATTAAAGTGAACACTATTCACTTAAGTTATAACATTTTTCACTTTAGTAATGAATAGTAACTTAAAAATAGAAAGTGACCCCTTCCTTTTAAAGACACATGGTCCCTAGGCCGAGGATGGTGAAATAAAAGGTGAGTATCATTAATTTAAGCACAAGTAACATGCTAAATGCAACAATTCACCCCGCCACCATACTCCAGAGATCAACATTGAGATTTGACGACCAAGTGCCCGTCCAAGAAACCCTCTATCCAGAACTATTAGCCTACGAGGGTCAAGAAAATAGGCTAATCCCCCAACTCTGATGCACGTAAAAAAGGGGACATTACAATCCGCCCTCCCTGAAATTGCTTGTCCCCAAGCAATTTCTACTGCAAAGAAACCTCACTCCTCGGAAGGTCGAAAAGAAGAGCTGTAAAATGTCCCATGCATCATTGACTAACTCTGAAATTACCAACATAAACGCAGTTGCGCCAAATATCCCTGGATCCCAACACCGGAACCAAAGTCTGCCATGTCTGATAACCTCTGACTTCCTCTGTGCAAATCTGATTACAACTTCACCATGCTGACAATTGGCGAAGCAACTTGTCGGAACCCATCCAACTGCAGTGCCAGTCCTGTCACCATCTGGATCTCTGTACAACTTGAACTCACATCCATTTGTCATGAAGAGACAAAAATATCTGGAAATATCCACAACACATCTCTCTATAGTCTCTCCAAAATACCCATGGAAGTGACAACCAGTCAAACCATCATATCTGCTGACACCGTAATCACCCTGTAACCATGTATTCGTATGAAATCCCTGTGGTATTATAGTAGCAAACCCTGTCGGATACATATCAGCACAATGGATAATTGATTGTTGTCCCTGTAGGTAATCCCTTGCAAACAACTGAGTCAAGTACTTGCAGCCTCTAGTCCCATCTTCTGAAGATGGTAACTCTGGACACAGTAAGGAGTCACTCCCTTTAACTGCACCAAGGAAAACACCCTGCACACAAGGATTGTGCATCGAATACGAGTCATGTATAGGTGGATCAAAGTCCAAACTGCAAGCATTCCTCACCTGGTACACACTATTAAACTCCTCTGTGAGCCCTACTTGGAATCCCGCTGCACTAGGACTATCCCAAACGTTGCGATTATTGCTCAACCCTGAACTAGTATTAGGAGTATGATTGACTTCCAGCTCGAAGAGTGGATTATCATAGATCAAACCACCATCAAACTCAGATAAGGGATTATTCACAAACTGAGCAATCACTCCGTGCGGATCTAAAACATCCAACTCTGAGTCCCTGGAATAATACCTTGAATTGTCCTCCAGAATTGGCTCATCAAGCTGCCAATCATAATCAACTGTATGGAATGAAATGCCTATTTTGCTTCTAGGAAAGGGAAACAAATCGACATAAGAACCAATCTCCCAACTAGATGTTGCTCTGCATATCTCTTGTGAAGTGGACAAAGTAGTGTCGTGAGTTGACACATAACTTTCTGGTGAGTCAACTTCCATGTCACAAGAGCTATCGATGATTTGTTCTGCATCACTTGTCATGGGACTAAACTCAGGAGAACTTTGTGCAACACATGGCTCTCTACAACTCTCAACCAATGCACTCATCCCATTTGTATCAACTGCACCTGAAACCGTGATGGATGTAGTAACCACATCCTCAATCTGCTCACAACCCCAATCCGTGGACGTATGTTCATCACCCACTGCTGCCATGGAAACCTGAACTATATCGGAAGAGAGTGAAGATTGTGCCAAACTCGATACCATGGTAAGCTTCGCGTCCAATGACTGTGACTCTTGAAGGGCCAATTGAGTGCTCTTCAAAGAATCCATAGTCGTCTCTAGCTCATAAGTGAGCTCATCAACCTCCTCTTCTTTTCCCTTCAATGCCTTATGATAGATGCAACCCCACTCGAGAAGGAAATCTCTATCCGCAAGTAGCTGTAGGTAATTTCGTTTCATAATTCCAATTGCCTCTCGAAGTGTATGGAACTCTGCGAGGGAAGGACTACTAACACTATACTCATCTGACATAGGAGTACTCCAACCATAGGTTGCCAACATCTGTCGAGCAACATCAAAATGCTCCAAAGCTATAACAATCATATCATCACTAACCTTCAACTGTCTCGCCAGATGATGATACCCCTGGGACTCATCATTTTCACTCAATTCCACACTATAGTAAGAGGCTGAATCCTCATCGCTCACCTTATGATCAGCAACATCATGTGTGCTATCATCCGTGCACACATCAGCAACTAAGGTACTGCTGCTATGTACCTCAAAGGACGACTCAACTGATAAGGTAGAAGCTGCTGATATGAAAGTATCTTTACACACTTCCACCTCTGATTTAACTGCATCACCATCCAACTCACGATCCTGGGATTCTATGTCAACGCATGAATCATCAAACTTGTTCTCTAAGGCCTGATCTGGAAAGTCAGACTCACCGTGACACGAATCCACGCCAAATACTACACTTTTAGTACCCAATTCTTGAGTACTTTCATGTAACAACTCAATAATAGCATCTTGCACATGTGTAGCCATTGTTGTCTCATGCCATTGCAAAGTCTTATCACTGTCGTCAGGAAAATCAGAATTGTTAGCAGTGCTGATAACAACTTCTGAAATGTTGTGAACATTATTCTGTGGCTCCACTATACTATTATCATGATGTAAAATTTCCTTATCGCCCACCACTTCAGTTTCAATCCCATGTCCATCTGTAGATTGTAGGTAGTTCTTTGTTGACTTATCATCTTTTAACCCAAACACCTCATAGAGACCTTTGGATACAACACCAAGTCTCTCAATCTTGCTTCGTGTTAAGGTTCGTCTTGAAATGTTATCTTTGTACTGCTGCACGCTACGAGCTAATCTTCGTTGTAAAGGCGTGAGTTTCCGCTGGGTGTTATTCAAGACACTCTCAATGCTGATCCTAACTCCATCATACCAGGAGTGGTAAAGCAATACACTGGGACCCCTCCAAATGACAGTGCTAACTCTATCTCCACCTGGATCCCAAAATAAACAGAACTCACATCCATCCATCATGAGGAGGTAAGAATATCTGAAAGCATCTACTACGCAACAACTCTCCATAACCTCCTCTAAACTCTCATGGATGTGATATCCACTGGTGCCATCATGCCTGCTGACATTATGATCCCTCTGTAACCATGTATCCACAAGTAGTCTTTGAGACAAGGAAGCAACCAACCTTGTTGGATACACATTAGCATGATGGGAAACTAAATACCGATCCTGCAAGCACTCACCTGCCAACAACTGAGTAGGATACTTGCAACCACTAGTTCCATCCACTGATGATGGTAACTCAACATCCCAAAATGGATGGCATACATTCTGAACCAATCCACACCGATGCGCCAACCAATCCTCCATGTGTGGACTAAAGGAGAAGTGATGGGTACTCCTCACTATGCAGTAATGGTAAAATGCTCCAACCTCTGTCAATGGCTCATCACAAACAACACTGGAATCAAATGAGAGCTCGTGCCTTTGATCCTGCAAATCAGACCTGTTTGATTCCTGAATTGACAATCCTTGCACATAAACTGAATTGGCATCTTCAAAATGATCATAAGTCTCATCAACAATTGTTGATATAGAAAATTTAGGGAGCTCAAAACCCTCATTGATTTCATATAGGGCCCTTTCTTCACGCGCATGTCCCTCAACATGATCATCCTGCAACTCTACCTCATAGAATGGGTTAACATAGGACATATCAGCTTCTATCTCAGAAAGTGGATTATTAAAAATATGAAAGTTACTTTCAACATTTTGCTTGGACCCATCACCCTTGTGTTCTAACTCTTTTTCATCTTCAAAAGGACTCAAGTACTTTTCCTCTACAGCTGCCTTAGAAATTTTAACTTCATCATCAACAAGTAGATCTTCTAAGGTCTGATTTTTGCTCTCCACAAGATCAGCTGAATGCTGGTCATTAACTACTGAGAATTCATCGTAGAGGCTTATGGATACTGAAGTGTCCTCTTGTTTCTTCTTCTCTTCGTTTTGTGATGTAGACCTGAAGATGGATGCCACATACCTTGCTGCTCTGTCTAGTTTTGCAGGATCTGAATCAATTCATTTATCCTTTTCTGATTTTCATCCAACTCTTTCAGCCTTTGTTTAAGCTTTCCCATATTCTTATCCCACTGCTTCTGGGAAATAGCCATGTTGCTCAACTGAAACTCCCGAACTGCAGTTGAAACTTACCCAACAGATTGGCAGGAAACCGCTCTGATACCACTGTGGTGTACCGACACTTTAGCTAATTTGTTTTCATTTAATTTGTAGGTCTGATTTTGTTTGTCTTTGTGTTTTCTCTTATGATTTCGTTTGCTAGAAATACTAGAATGATACATAAAGAGCATATGCGTACCATGAAAGCTTCAAATAAACTAAGCTAATGGAATAACTTGAGTACATTGCTCATTTCAATGTCAAATAGTTTCTTCATTACATAATAAGTTGCTTACAATATATAACTTACATTAGATTGGAAACTAAGTATTTCATAGATCATACTTCAACTTACAACCATACAGCACTGTGAATAGTGCCTTGCTACAGTACCCGCGCCCAATGAAATGATGATTACTCTTTCGAAGATGAATTTCTCCCACCAAAAACCGTAATGGAAAGCTTCCTAGGGTAAGGGCGCCCCCTTTGGGTGAAGTTGCAGCCACTCAAGATAGGTGTTTCTTTTCTTCTTTTGCTGACCTAACCCTCAAGAAAAAGCGGCTGGCTGTAGCTTCAAAAAAATAGTCCCAAAAACTTCTCAAACGCGAACAACTCTTGTATAATCGTGATTGGAGACAACGGCAATTGGAAACACTCAAACCCAAGCTCAAAACAACTTGCAAACCAGCAAGTAGATCTCCGAAGAAGCAGCAAAATACAGATCAACAACTTTAAGGTGATGTTTCACACCCTCAAGCAGCTCCAAATGAAGAACCAAGCCCCACCAGACTCACCCACTGCAAGGAATAAGGAAACTCTAGCCTCCTTCTTCCTCCAAGCTTCACTCCCAAGTTTTCTTCAAGGCAAAATGATTATCTAATGAAGCAATTCGAATTTCCTCTCTTGCCTTTTATAAATTTACAAAGGAAACACTATTCATTAAAGTGAACACTATTCACTTAAGTTATAACATTTTTCACTTTAGTAATGAATAGTAACTTAAAAATAGAAAGTGACCCCTTCCTTTTAAAGACACATGGTCCCTAGGCCGAGGATGGTGAAATATAAGGTGAGTATCATTAATTTAAGCACAAGTATCATGCCAAATGCAACAATTCACCCCGCCACCATACTCCAGAGATCAACACTGAGATTTGACGACCAAGTGTCCGTCCAAGAAACCCTCTATCCAGAACTATTAGCCTACGAGGGTCAAGAAAATAGGCTAATCCCCCCAACTCTGATGCACGTGAAAAAGGGGACATTACACAATGTCAATGAGAAAAATATGGGAGTTCTTTCCCGAATTTTGGGGTAGAGAGCCGGTGAGACTATTGTAAAACCGAACCTAGCTTGATTCCTTAGGTGATTCCCATTGGTACCTGATTCTGGTACAACTCGTACCCAAAAACAGGGCTATTTCTCTAACGATTTGGTAACATAGATGTCAAAAGTAGATCAACCTATATTTTCAACAACATTGCAAAATTAATTTGTGATTGTTTTCTTGTTAAACATATTTGGAAAACCATTTGTGCCAATCTAGTAAAAGTCAATTGGAAAGCATCATCCTTAAGGAAATTATAGACATTACAATTAAATTTAATCATCACTTTCATAATAATTTCTGGTTTCTAATTATATTAGAATTATACAACATATTCTAGTTATACAAAATTATCTCTTGTTCATATCGGATTTAGTAATTTGATCCCTAATGGATTGTTCCCATTGTCTTATTACTATAGTCCCAAGGTTTGACTAAATTCAATTTTATCGCTACTAAAAATAACATTAGACATGCAAATTCAATTTGTAGTGGCATTCCCATTTGGGAAATAAAAATTAAATTAAATTAATATATAATGGATAGACCAAATGAAGGTATGCAATTTACAAAAACAGCGATTCAAATTTTAAGAAAAAGATAAAGATCACAAAAAGATAAAAATAAGAAAAAGATAGAAAACAAAAATCACAAAAAGACAAAAAATAAGAAAAAGACAAAAGACAAAAGAAAAGGTGGAGTGATTATTTCCAAAGGCTGCGATTCCATTTTACTTAAGGTAGCGATTATAATAAAAGGGCAACAATCAGTGATTAATATAAATATATGTAAAATGTAAAATGCATCAAGTTTGGAGAGTTACCTATAAATAAAAAATAGTCGTGACTTTTTAAAAAGTCATTATCTTTCAAAGAGGTGTATCGATTCATTTAGACATGTAAAGATATAAATAATGATTGAAATGTGTGGAGAAAAGGTGAATGCGTGGAAGTAAAGAGTTATATCATTTAGATACATACATATGCAGATATAAAAGACAAGTTCATGCAGATATAGAAGACAAGTTCATGCAGATATAGAATATGAGGTTTATGGCAGATTTATGATCAACATTATAGCAGATTAGAGAAGAAAATTATTCATATTGATGAGGTTGGTGCCTCATAGGGGTTGGTGCTTCTAGTACGTTGGTGCCTACAAATTGATGAAATTAGAGTTTCTTAGGGATTTGTGCCTCTAGTAGATTGGTGCCTACAAAATTTGTAAAAAGAAGATTAATAAAAGCAATATTTTTTTTCCGTGGTTTTCTCCCACAAGGGTTTCCACGTAAATTATTTTGTTATTGTGTAGCAATTATTTGATTTCATATATGTGCTAATTTGATTAAATCTTGAAGTGATTAAATAAGTTTTAAAGGGTAAAAGAATATTGTTATACTGATTCACCCCCCCATCTTAGTATAACCGTGTGCCCATCAACAAATGTATGTGGACCAACTCAGGTATCTTTTCTCGGTGGCTTTCGTTAGTATGTCACATTTATTGATGATGCAACTAGGAAAACATGGGTGTATTTCCTTAAATAGAAATCAAATCTGTTTGAAACTATTTAAAAATGGAAAAGCTTGGTTGAGAATGAGATAGGGAAAATATTAAAATGTCCTAGATCTGATAATGGAGGTGAGTATTGCAAAAAAGAGTTTAAAGATTATAGTTCATTTAATGGAATTTGTAGGTGAAAACAGTTCTAGGGATTCCACAGGAAAATGGTGTGGCTAAGCATATGAATAGAACAATTATGGAGCATGCAAGGAGCATGAGATTGCGTGTTGGGCTGCCTTTACATTTGTGGCCAAAGGCTATTAATATTGCTGTATATTTAATTAATAGAGGTCCTTTAGATCCTTTGGGCTGTGGTATTCCCGAGGAAGCATGGACAAGTAAAAATGTGAGTTATTCTCTTCTCGAAACCTTCGGTTGTGAAGCTTTGTTGTAAAATATCCTCTTGTATTGAACAATATTTTTTACGATTTCTTCAGTTTGACACATGTGAACATTTTGTCAAACATATGGCATGCTTTTGGACTGAGTTATTTTTCAGATGTTAAGTGGTTGGAAAATTACATACATTAAGCTCAACAAGTACACAACTTCATGCATCACTCTATTTCAATTATAAATTTATCCAATACATCAAAATGGAACTTATAACCATTCACAGTAGTATTTTTGTCAACAACAACAATAGCAAATTCATATAACATATTCAAAGTTATATATTGGAATATTGAGGTACCATTTTTGCAAGTCGCTTATGTGAATAGCAGCCTTATGTAGTGCCATGCCCAACAGAAATAAGCACGACCAAGGGAAGAGAGTTGGCGGCTAGAATATAAGGTGTCTATCATCAGGAAATCGCGCTAGCAAGTAACCTCACACCCAATAGATGTCACACACCCCTCCACGCTAGTCTACAATTGGCAAAATGAGTAGAGATGTAGGTCTAGAAGGACTCGTGCCCTCCTGCAACTCCCATGACCTTGGCAAATGCCCACGACTCCGAAGAATACTAATACACCTCCTTACAACCAACAATAAACTCCTGTGCAACAGTCAATTTGGTCATGGCTCATGAAGTTCCAATATACAGGCGCCCCAAGTCTCACAACTCCCTTTGCTACCTTCATTCAACCTGTGTGACATTATAGCTATAAATGAAACCACAACTCTACCAGGAAAGTATTACTGAGGATATAAATTGATCTAGGAAGGATAACCAATGCATACACCAACAATATGTTCAACCATATAAATCGTCCAACTTGAATATATATCTTAACCTCCAAATGCAAGTAAAGTTACCTTTATTCCTAAAATTTATCTCCGTAGGATATCCACAAATTTGGCAATATCGCACACTGTGAAAGACCTTTATGATCTCTCCAACTTGACCGGCTAGGGTGGATTAGTCTCACCACCGAATCCAGTCGACCTAGGGTTTTTGTCCTAGAGCCAAGAGCTTCGAAAATTCCTCAAATCACCATTAGAGAAAATAGCCAAGCATAATCTGTAATGTTCCCCTTTTGGCAGTAATTCTATCAGTGGCTCATCAGCCTATTTCGGAATCCTGTAGGCTCGTTGAGGTGTTTCAAAGGGTTCCAGTTTTGGAAGATTTGTGTTCATTCCTCATTATTTACTATTTATAGTAAATACTATTTTTGGCAGTTAGCAGTTGTCAGCCTTTAGTTCATCACGTCTTTGGAAGCAGTTTTCAGTATTAAGCCTTGGCCATTAAAAAATATTATTTTAATGAATTTCTTCATTATTTGAGCAATTGGTTCTAATTCGTAGTTACCCCTTGGCCTAAGGAACTAACTTCAAGTTGTTTTTAAAAAAGGGGCTTTAAGGGTGGCGCCACATGAAGAAGTTAAAAGGTTTTTATTTAATTTCTTCTTTGTCTCAAGTGGGGCGTATTTTTGAGAAGGAATTATATTTCTTTTTTTGGAAATTTGAAAAGGCTTGGCTTTTGGCGTACCTTCATGGAGGATTTGAACAGTCTCCTCTCTTCCTTTAAAATTGAGGCTTGGCTCCAGCATTTGATCATCCATTATTTTGTTAAAGTTATGTTGTCAAAATGATTTATCATTTTACACTTTGAGGAATGTTGACCTCCTAGTTCTTCCTTCAATTTCGTGTTTGCAAGACAACACCTAGTTGAAATATTGCTACATCTCATCCAGACTAGCAGATTGTGTTTCAAGGTGAAATTTTGATGTATTTTCCAGTTTTACAATTGTTGTTTGCATACAGCTGAATGTTGTTTTTGCTCATGGTTGAATGTACGAATTTTATACTGTTCTGGGCATTTGATAATAAGATCCCTAAGGTCTAGGCGACCATCTCCAAGCAATTTCAAATTTTAATTTGGAGTGTGCATTTTATAATGAAAAATCGCCCCTCTCAAGGGTCGTACCTTTCATCATTGCATTGGGAAGTGTGCCATTAATTATTGCAAGTGTTTGGAGCTGTTTTCCGTGTCTCAACAAGGGCGCCTATCTCCCAAATGATTTATGCTTTGATTTCACGCACATCGGAGGTACTTTGATTGAGTTGTGAGCAATTTATGAATTTTCTGTAGTTGCTGATATACATTTCTAGAGTTACAGTTCGCTGATCAGAATTAAAAACAATTGCTTTTTTCTATCTTTCTTCTTCTTTTCTCGTTATATTCTGACAGAGAGATAATGTATAACAAGGTGCTTGAATATTGGTGAAATTGGCATTGTAAATTGCAGCCTTCTCTTTGTACAAGCTGCTAATAGTAGTATTGTTTTCAGTTTTATTATTGCTGCTCTATTTAATTAATTTCACACTAAGCACCCCTGGATGGTTTACCGCCAGTAAGGACAATCTGTTTGTAACCTCATTCATACCCACTTCAAGTGGAGGATTCCCACGTTTCAGTGGATGCCTGCCGCAACAGAAGAAGTCTTTAATGTTGTAATCTTTTCCCCCCACTGTTTGGTGGTAGAGTGGAAAGTTCATTGGCTGGTTATCCGCCTTGTTGTTATTTCAATTCAACAGTAGTACTCCACCATATGTTAGCACTTCGCCTGCAAAGGGATCTTGGGTGCACATCCTTGGTGTCGAGTTTAATATTTCTCTTTCAGTAGAATCTTGCACTTGTTGATTCAGTAGATCCTAGGGATCCTCTGACCATATGCTCGCCCCTCCTCCTTAAGTGGTTTTAGGGCGCATTCTTGGTTAGAGTTCTTTAATGTACATTTTGGTTATGCTAACCTTAACAGGTGATTGATTCTATCGTAAATGTTTGGTTGAAAAATCGAAAAAATTGAGAGAGAATATTTCATAATCCAAATGAACTCTAATTTCCACTTTATATACTTCATGAGCTTTTCCCACTCAAATACCTTTTTAATATTTTCTCAAAGTTACTTTATATCACTATTTAATTTAATTATTCAATATCACCTTATAAATGTACTTTTTCATCAGGTAACATTAAATAATTAAATTAACCAATTCCCTTAAACCAACTATAGCCTACAGGAATTAAATACGCTATTAAGTCCTCTTGGAGTGATCATTGGGAAAGGGACATTACATTTGCTTCACATATTGATTTTGAGAATAGAACTAAGCTAGAAGCTAAATCTAAAAAGTGTACCTTTGTTGGATATAGCATTGATGAATTTGGTTATAGATTATGGGACTTCAATAATTTTAAAATTATTAGAAGTGGGGATGTTGCATTCAATGAGAAGGCGTTGTACAAAGATCAATTGTAGAAGGATGAGAATAAAGAAAGAATATGTGGTGTTGGATGATATTCTACAAAGTAATATTCCAGTGGTTTCTCATGCTTATCAACAACAAGAAATACCACAAACTCTAGTGAATGTTAGATGTTCTACAAGGATAAGTAGACCTCCCCAAAGAGTTTCTCCTTCATTATATTCTATTTTATTAATTGATGTTGGTGAACCAAAAGTGTATGAAGAAGCTATGCAGGTGGATACAAAGGAACAGTGGGAGCGAGGAATGAGGGTCGTGTGTGAGTGATCAGTTTACAGGTGTTGAGGTGTCAAAGCAATTATGGGTGATAGAGAATATAAAGACTATAGGAAATAAAACACAAGAGAGATTTTAAATGATTTTGCTAGAGGTCAGAGGGAATTACAGCAGAATTTAGCTCGATTGCGTGCCTTAATGCCCCAATGTTCTAATGAGAACAATGGACAAAAAATAAATTATGGAAATGGATATGATTCCAAAATCAACAGGTTTGCAAATCAGAGTTCTAGGATTGTAACAGCCGTCTCTAAACCTATGACACTTAAATTTCCTCCAAGGAATAGTCTACAAATTGATAATGAACTTGCACAACAGGAATTTGAGGATCAAATTTTACTAGATTGGAAAAAATGAGGAGTTGATTTTCAGAGTGAAATATCTTTCCATGACTATAGGGATCTTCAGATGAAGCATAGACCACACAGGGGTGGTAGATCTCATAATCAGGATGACTGCCTTGTCACACATGTGACTATTGTCGATGAATTGGAGATGGGGTAAATGACTCAAATATCTCAAATGCCAGTGAACATGCTTGTGTTGTATCGAATGATGCATTAGAGTTTGCAAATAATCATGATTTTCGTGATGATGCTGTTGTACTTGAATTTAATAATGGTCTGATTCCAAAAGGTCCTTAATCAGATAAGATACACCCAAATGTAAACACAGATATAAAGGACTCCTTTAGCAATTCCACGAGAAAAGATAAAGGTATTTCCTTTGATAAATTGGAAACCTGTATAGACACAAATTTTGGGTCAGAATGTGAAACTCATATTAAAAATTCTATTGCTGAGTATGCTGATAGCATGTTTGTTATGGCATCTAATGAGGAGAGAAGAGGAAATATGGTGAATGGAACAATTATAAAAAGGCTGCGTACAATAGATGCAATTGAAAAGAAAGGAATCCGAGGAAGCTTTCATCTTTCCATTTGTGCTTTAGTTGGAAAAGTAAGAAAAGAATACTCGACAACGCCTAAGCAAGTTGAGAAGAATATTCAAAAAGATGGACAAAGAAATTTAAAAACAAACAAAGAAATCTGCAAATCAAACTATGGGAAAGGTGAAGCTTGTGAGGATGTAAAATTTGAAACTGAATGTCTCAAAATGTTTGCAACTCATTTTCATCAGAAAAAAGATTTCAAATCTATGATGAAATTTGTGAAAATCTTTCATACAATGGACATAATTAGACCTTTTCATTCAAGGAAAGATTACTTTGAGGAACTTTTGGGAATTGAAAAGGCAAAATTCACTTTTGATAACCCACTTTTTGTGCTGGGAAATGAAACAACTCCTGATTTTAATGATATGGTTTAAGATGAACACAAGATATGGGATCCTGACAAAACTAAAGATTGGGTTGATGAAATGGCTTTAGGCAAAATTTCAGATTTGAAGCTGCTGTTCACTTCCCAATCAGCCAATACATGATTTTTGTTGCTTGCAATCAGATGGTTTGGCCCTTATTTTCAGACAATAGGTGGAGGCTTAATTATGATGATAGTTTTGACATTTGGGAAGTTCCTTCAATCAGATTTTGGCTCTCAAATCCTATACATACATGAAATTTTATTCCTTGCAGCTGCTGCTCCAACGTTGAAATTCTGATTTTTGCAAAATTAGTTGATGAGTTGATTTACTTTCAGTTCTTGCAATTGTTGTGCCAGAAAAGTATGGAGGTTTTTTCATATATGATTCGAGTGCTTGTCCAGTTGTCTAGGATCGTGTCAGGTGGTGGGATTGCAGATTTGAACCTCTTTGAAGTATCTTGGCAGGTGAATTCTCAGGGTGCAGACTTTAATTTTCAAGGGGAATTCAGTTTGGGAATAGAGGTTGATTGTTCTACAGGGACAAAGGAGAGCCAAGCTCAGATTTGGTATGATGAACTTGTGGTTTGTTGTACCCCAAATTAAAATTTTCGCTACACTTAGGCATTTTGAAGAAATAAGTCAAAATCTTGTTAAATCTGTCAAAAAGGTCAAAATTGGGGTTTGCATGTCTTGCATGGGGGTCAAAAACTTGAAATTTTCAAAATCCGACTATCTGGGTCAGTTAAGAACGATCAAACCTACAATACCCAGATTTTAGTTTTTCGTCCCTAAATTTTAGGAAAATTTCTATTTTTAGCAGTTTTCTAAAAGTAGAAACGAACACATAAGTGAAAACATGACCAAGTGAACATGGGTTTTTTTTGGTGAAGATCTGCTTGTGTTTGGTGTTTTCTGAGGTCATCCGTGGCCCCTCCTGCGTCATATTGCACAGGAAATTGTTCTCTTCATTGAGTATTGCCGCATTTATTGCGGTTTTAGGGGTTTATTATGCCTTCAACCGGTACTAACCCAGCAATTCATGCTGGTGTTAGCGGTTCGTCGGCGCAGTCTAATGGCTCCCCCATTGAACAAATGCCCTCGAAAATTTGTTCCGAAAGTCTTTCACGAGGTAAGCATTCTGATGCCCCTGCTGATGTAGTTTTACTTTTACCTGATTTTGATTCCACATGCCAATGGCTCGAACAACATACGCTTGTGGGTTATTTTATTGGGAGGACTCCCCTTGAAAGTGTTCTGAAAGATTGGGTCAGCAAGGCCTAGGTCCCTCATGGGGTCCGCCTTGATATGGTCCAAAATTTGACCAAAGGCTTTTTTGTGTTTTGCTTTGTGGAAGTCAGTCATGTCCAAGCTATTTTGGGTCATGGACCCTGGTATGTTCGGTCATCCTTGTTGGTTTTCCAAGCTTGGACCCGGGATTTTGCTGTCTCAGAAGACAACAAAATACGTGTTCCGGTCTGGATTGAGTTTCCTGGGTTATCTCTGCCATGCGTACCTTTCTTGAACCATATTGCTTCCTCTTTGGGGAGGGTTGTTTGTATCAAACCTGATAGGCTCTTCCAAGCCCGTCCTTAGAAGAGGGTTTGTGTAGAAGTTGATTTATCTAAGGATTTGAAAGAGTCTGTAGACATTCGAATTGGTGATATTAGACACACCCAGAAAGTCACATATTTCAATCTGCCCAATACATGCTATTGGTGCCAGTCAGCTGACCACAAGATCAAGGACTGCCCTTTGACAGTTCCTCGTACATCTTCACAGTCACGGGATGTTGAAAAGCCTTGTTCGGCAGAGCCTTCTGCTAAGGCTGAAACAAAATGGACTAGGGTTTCAAACCGGAAAAATAAGTCGTCTGGTTCTGGGTCGGCTCCCAAGGCCCTTGAATTGACCAAAACGGTTTCAAACCCTTCAGAGAAGGGGACAACAACTTCCTCAGGAGCCACTTCTATTGTTGTACAACCCAGGTCAAAGGCCACGCCTCAAGTTGCGGCTGTCTTGTGTGCTCAACCGAATTTTTCTTCCGCAACGGGAGCTCAACGACGGTCTCGCAGCCCCTCCCTTCCATTGGAAGAGGGAGAATATGTGCCTGAAAAATGAAGGTTTTCTCCTCCTATACAGATTGGATCCGTTCCACAAGAGTTTTTGAAGAATAGTGTAACGACCCCATCCTTGGGTAATTAAAATTTTCTAACATTTCATTTCAACATATAAAAGTAACATTTAACAAAGACATTGCAAATAAAATTCTTCCTTTCTTTATTGATAAAAACATGCAAGTTACAATATATATTTCCACATGAATTTCATTTTCATTGTAAATATAAATCAGAGTACAACAGTAAAACAATTACATACATAGCTCGTAAGCTTTTGCACAAATAGTAGTAAGATGGTCCAGGTTCCCTTCCTTTCAAATCTTGGTGTATTCGTTGCCTGCTATGGAGGAGAAACATCACTTAGGCGCTTTTTCGCCAACCACAGACTATTAATGCGGTCCCCCGCACATCTATCATTTGATAGATGGCCCTCCCTTCGAACGAAGAGATTGGTAAAGTAATCGGCTGCGACAACCCAACTGAGCATAGTGTTGTGTCTTATACATCTAGGACTTGCTATTTCACAATCCCGAAGTAGCATGATGGATCACAATGAACTGACAGTGTAGTCTCAACTATCTCACATCTAAGTGGATGTCGTACCTTCCACTACTTTGGCCAAAGTATTCACATTCAGTACTTCGAATGAAGGTCATCTATCATATACAATACTCAGGGCCGATTTGACTTAAGGCTATCTTACACTACGCGTAGGCTAGGTCCTTCACTGGATTGTCAATCATCCCAGACTATCCTACTTCAATCTAATGCAAGACAACATATATAGGTTCAAGTCCTTCACAGGATTATCAATCATCCCAGACCATCCTACGACATTCTAACTTACTAGAAATAATCCAGCTTGACAAGTAATTCATTCTTTCTCTCCTGTTACAAAAATCTTTATCCTAGGAGTTCCTTAGCCTATCTTAGTTAATCTAAAACTCTAAGCTACTTGAATATACTTGACTCCTATCCTCATTCCGATCCTAGCATATATTAACTAGTAAATACATAGTCTCCTCATATGGAGTTCATTCAATACTGCAATCATGCAATATGCAATTTCTAGTTTTACTTTTCTAGAATGCTTTATTTACCCTTTATAACATGGACTAGCTATTCTTTCATATCAAGCTATAAACAGGCTTTTCCCCTTATAAACGAGTTTTCCTTTTATAAACATGTCAATCCCAAGAATTCAAGCTATTCTACTGAAATCAAGCTATTTACTTAAAAACAAGCTTTCTCAATGAAATTAAGTATTTCTTAATAACAAGCTATCCTTTTCATAAACCAACATTTTTCTCCTTTCACAAACAAGCTTCCCCTAAGTTATTTCATAACAACAAGCTATTCTATTCAACATAATTTCTTGTAGTGCTTTCCTATTTTACTTCCTTTCACAAAGCAAATTCTAATTCAAGCAGATGAATTAACATACAAAAATTAATCAAAGACATTTCACATGCCTGTTTCCTTGCTGTAAATGATTCCAGTCTGTAGCTACTTCTCTTCCTTTTTTAGTTTCACTCCTCTCAATTTTGGTTTCTATTATTGGTTTTGTATTTTATGCTTGTAGCATATAAATACCAGTCTCTCAGAAATGACGATGGGATATATGCAAGTTGGCTCTCAAACAAATGCTATACGGCAATGACAAAATATGGCTCTTAAGCAAATGCTTCTACAACAATGACAGAATATGGTTATCCAACAAATGCTTCTACAGCAATATCAAATATGGCTCTCAAAATGCTTCTATAGCAATGTCAAATTATGGCTCTCAAAAGGAATTCGTTTTTAAGCAAAAACAGATAGGAAATTCGTGTGTGGCAATGAGAGAAACTTAAATGAAAATGCTAAACTCGGATTGCTCAAGTCATATCAAACAAAGAAAGACTGACATCTATTTATAGGGTCCCTTGCTCAACCATTTTCCTTCTTCAATGGCATGTAAACTGCCAGACAAGGTTTGAATGATTCAATTTGCAAGATGTGGCGAATTTTAGAGGTGATTCAACCTTTCCCAGGAAGAACTTTTCAAACTTCACATGGCAAAATAAGAATGAAAGACACCTACAGCCTGGCGTCTAAAATGGCGGATGAAATTTGCAGAGAAAATGTCCAAGGTAAAAAACGCAGCCATCTGGCTTTTATTCCGCCCCTCCCTTCGCATTTCCCAGAATGGTGGAACTTGCAACTTGAGACCTGGTCTATTGGCGTGAGGAGCTGCGCGCGGTTCATCATTTTCACCATTTCGGCCATTCCACAGTCCGTGATTTTCAATATGAAGGAAATTCGTGATTTTAACTTAGCCAAGGTTTTAAAATGTATTTGCTTAAACCTTTCAAAAGACTATAATATTTACCATTTAAATTCTCATGGCATTTCAAACGTATATTCCAAAAAGACTATAGAAGTCGAAAATACTTTATTTATTTATGGTGAATGTATTTTATTTGCCAAATGACTATACAAGTCAAATTTAATTATTTTCCAAGGTAATATTTATTTAAAATATAAACAAGATATTATATTTATATTTTTCATTATATTAAATATATATCGTATTATAATTTTATTTACCGTATTTAAATATATGTATATATGTATATAATATTTAAATATTACTATAGATATATCTATATATTTTATTCCAGGTAAAACTATAATAACGTTTATATTAAATATAATATTAAATACATATATAACACATTCAAATATTTACATTTAAATCTATACATATTTGTATTTAATTATCCAAATACGTGTATTATAGGCCAGTCAGCGTACCCTTAATACACCTATTTGTACAAACATGTATATATACATTTAACTGTAAATTCCAGGCATCAATATAATGTTATAACAACATTATAGCTAGTGTGCATATGTTTATAGGTGTGCCAGCCATGTATACGTATCCGTATGTATGCCATGTCGACACATGTGTATGGCATAATAATTGCCCATCATACATATGTATCGACATGTCCTACATGTTGTTACGTACATATGAGTGGTACATGCATATGCATATACATCCTGTCTATACCACACTTATCAGTTCACATTTCACATTCAAGGCTCATAGAACAGTAAATCAGTCAACAAGTAACACCACTCATAAAGCATAAAGAAGTAATCCAAAACTCCTAAGCCTAAGGATGACTTATTAAGACAACTCAATCTGACTCAGTTCCCTAAACCCTCAGTGAAGTGTGTGTATGCTCATATGATCAACTTTACTGGTTACTCGACCAAGCCCCTCTCCCGAGTGATGCCTCCCCTCCGCCTGGAGGAATAGTTCTTGTTCCTGCAACCATAGACATACAATCTCGACAGTTACTTGTTCATAACGTCAACAGTATACAAAACATCTTTAGTTAGAATATTCATAATTTAATTCTATGCATGCAACACAACATCAATAGAAGTATCAATCAAATGAGGCACACATTTAAATAGAACTTATTCATTTTGATAAAAACATGTTTTATTCATCACAAAGATTCAAACATTACACTCAATTGCCCTATGCAATAGTAGCTATACAATCGAGGTGTAACAAATAGCTTCTCTTCCCTGTGTGAAAAGGACCTGGATTCTGCAAGTATGGAAGATTTTCAGCCATGAATTTTATTTCATGGAATGTCCGAGGTCTAACTGACCTCTCCAGGAAGTATTCTGTTAGGAATACTTTGCAGAAATACCTAGGGATTGAAGTGCTTTGTCTCCAGGAAGTTAAAATTTCAGATTTTTTGCTCGCTTCGGCTTGCCTCTATTTGGCCAGCCAGTACTATGTTTTGCACTTCACATGAGGCTGGTCATGGTGGAGTTGCCACTTTTTTAGCCCCACGATTGCATTTTGCGTGGACCACAGGGTTGATCCCTTCCAGCGGGTAGTCTAAGTTCTTCTCAATATTGAGAATCATTCCTTCGGGATTATTAATGTTTATGCCTCTAATGATGCTGTAGAGCGCTGCCTACTTTGGCGTTGGATTGCTGACTCTTTGCCAGTTGCCACCTGGTTGCTCTGCGGAGATTTTAACATGGTGGAGATGGTGTATGACAAGAATGACACCTTGCTTTTCCGTTGGGTTGTGGGTGAAAGGGAGGCGTGGTTTTACATGCACAATAAATTGGGGTTTTTTAATCCCAATATGGGCCGCCGCCATTCTCATTCTCTTTGGCACACTTGGTGCAACTACAGGGCTGGTTCTGACAGTGTCTTTAAACGCCTTGATCATGCCATGATCTCGGCTCAATCTTTTTTTTCGTTTACTAGCTCTACCTTGCCAGTTAAGCCGTTTGTAACACTCTACTTCGTTCTACAGTTTAAAATGCAAACCGACTTCCAGTTCAACTGAAATTAACTAACTTGCTTTCATGCTAGTTTTCCTTTGCAATTTGAAATAGAAAGAGAAAGTAAATTTTAAATAATAACATCATAATCATTTTCACAACTAACTCATAATTCTTCAGTTTCAGCTGAAAGGAAACAGCTAACTAATTTCAAGTAGCAGAAAACATGGAGAACATTAATTATCTTACAGGCTTTCCCTTTTCCAAGGATAGAACAAACAACTGTCTAAATATTCAACTGCAGATTTGTACATATAAACAATTTACAAAAAGGAATATCATTTATTGCAGCATTGAGAATAAGCTTAAATAAGCTAAGGCATGTACCTGGAATTCAAGAGTAAAAGGAATACAAAATAAGATCATCATTATGCTGAATTGTTTGAACAACTTTATCTTTGAGAGAAAGGGAAACATCATCAAGGGCTTTTCCGCCCAGCCAAGACCTACTGGTCCCCCGAGTTTCTTCAACTGAAGAACCCGACCCTTCACGAGGGTAATCAACATGGATCAAATTATCATCATGCCTCTGAGCCTAGTGTCAAGGACCTACACCTCCTGATCGACCTTACTAAGGGTACCTCCCAACTAGAAAGGTCACTCTGATCAGTGGTATATCTAGTACTTGATAGCTGACAGATGCTGAATCTAGCATCATACCTTGGCCAAGGATTTTAATATTACTGACACTCCTGTGTCGATATCAATGGTACTCCTGTGCCGTCAACACTCGCACCCTTGCTCAATATGACAACTCTCAGATCAAGTTTCTTATTTATTGCAACCTCTGGTTGGGTTATCAATCTTCTCTTGGTTTGGGGTTAAACTTAACCTTATGGTTTAATATTACGAAAGCTTGGTTTGAAATCATAACTTATTTCAAGATTTATATTATCTTAACATGGTTCCAATAACCTTCCATCTTATTAAGGGTAAGCTGATTCCTTGTTTTTCGTACAAGAGATATACTCAACTGTTACCTTTCCGTTCTAAGTAATAATAAACTACTATTCTCAAATTAATGAGTTTTCCTCGTAAATGAAGACAATATTAGAGAAGGATGTACTACTCTTGCAACGTAAGTTTCCATTCAGGTAAAGTTATATCAGAATTTTAGAGATGAGAAAGGGTTATATCTTAACCACAGAGTTTATTCTTCGAAGAAGAGTCCAGTCGCCACTAAGGGTTTTTACTATTAAGCTTTTATACCTTTCAAAAAGGATTCGAGTGAGCAACGAGTATACATTTGACCAGCTTCTAGATTTAAGAGAAGATAAGAAGATTATTCAGCTTAATCGTACATAGCAAATCTTTCAAGTAATTTTTCAATAGTTCAAACCGATTTCTGGTTCAGAAGCTTATCAAAGACAAAGATATATATTCGATTGCAAGAAAAGAATGAATTTTGGGTTCACTTTTAGAAAGATCCTTCTTCAGACCAACCACTGTTGATATTAAAAGACCCGTTTTCCTTTATCTTTTAAAAGTATGAGAACGATTATTGAATTAATTTTTCTATAGATAGATAGTTTGATAAAGAGAAATTCATCATTGCAACTCATGGAAGAATTATATGCAGTACTTGCCTGAGAAAGAAGATTCGAACGTGATAAACCAACTCTTCCTATGCAGAGTACGTCAAGCCTCAAAACCACTGAATCTACTAGACAAAAGGGACGGAGACGCGAGTTCCAGTTCTCGACATCACCACCTCTCGGAAGTTTGCAGAGCGAATTACTAATTGGACTCAGCCACGCACAGACTTCAACAGAGAGCTAACAAGAAAGAATTGATGAGAATACCAATGGAATGGAGAAGGGGCGGGTGAATGAAGTAAACATAGAGCTAGAAGATGCGGCTACAGAAATGTCTCAAACTTCAACACGATTTCCTCCTTTGCCCGACAACAAAATTTGCACCCATCAATGCTCGTCTTCCGGGAAGATTGACCAAAGGTGGAGTTAATGAATACTCCCTACAGATATGAGATGATCCCATTCATTGCCAATCCCGAATTCGTCTTCCATAGGAGAAACACTCAGAGCATACAAAAAGATGACAAAGTATGTGCACCACAGAGATGGAACCCAGACTAGCTGAATAATCGACTCTAGAAGGTGTGATTCTTCTTCTCCCGATGGAAGCCAGGGTGTTTCGAAAAAAGATTAGCCCCAACCCAAAGGTAGCCGAAGGAAGAGGTAATGAAAAAAAAAAGAAAACCTCTAGATAAATTACGAATACCTCTAGAAACCTTCGTTCCCAGACTTCAAGAATTTTTGAGACTTCTTGGCTTCCCACAAGGCCGTTTCGAAAGAGAGAGAGATGACGGAAAAGATTCCCCTCTAAACTTCGATGACTCTTTTATTTACTTTTCGATTTCAAGGCCTTTCTCTTAATTTCATAATTGATCGGCAGCATTAGATTTATCCCCATCATTATTAATTTAATATTAAATTTCTATTGCAAAAATATATATAAAATAAGAATTATTTCACTCAACTCCAAAAAGAGATTTTTAATTAATAAGTTGAATTAACTTATTTAGTAATAATTATTTTATTAAATTACTTATGGCCAAGGTCATGACGTCGACCAGACTGTCTTGCACTGACTCAAGGTTTGATAATAAAATTGATACATTGTTAACCACGTCCTCTCCCTGATGATATTTCCCTTCCTCTCGTGACGTCGACAATCCTGCATCCACTGACAAGGATTATGGTTAGATCGTTTTCAACGGCTATAATCTCATGAACACACTCATTTTCACATGAATAGGAAAACCACTCGCATTTATACGTAACTCATTCTCATTCGAAATAACGACATATACACAATTATTCTTTCCACAATTTCACACTCTCATGAAAGGAGTTACTTGCAACTAACATAACAACCATAATTTCATTGTCATAAACATGTTCAGTTAGAGGGGATGTAACAACGTTAGTGGATGTGACTCTTTCTAATCACTTCCCAATTCATTTTCGCATTCAATGGGCATCTCGTCAGCCTCTCACGTGTAAGACTCAATTCTTTTTGAACACGTCTTTGCTTTGTCATAAGCCCACCTTGGCCCACATTCACCGGGTGTGGAATTTGGAGTGCAGGCCATCTGGCCATACAGGCTGGATTGCTTGGTGGAATGATGCCACCACCCGTATTGCACGTTTCTTATGCATTTATGGGCGCCAGTTGGCTATATTTCGTCGGCGATCTTATGAGGCCACCACTGCCGACTTGCGTATTGCTATGGAGGCTTTGGCGGCCAGTCCTTTCTCCCTGTCACATCAAGTCAAGGTGGCGGATTTAAGACAACAAAAACAAGTGGCTGATAATTATTTTGCCAGAGGCGCTCAAATCAAAGCGTGGCTCCACTGGCTCAAAATTGTGATTGTGCCTCCAAAGAGTTTTTTTTGGCCCTTCGTGCCAGACACTCATGCCGAGGCATCAAAGCAATCAAAGATGGTAACCAAGTGCTCTCTGAGCTACTGAACATTCTCCAGGCCTTTGTGCGTCACTATGAACAGGTTTTCACTGCTTAGGACCCCACGCCTGCGCGCCAGCAAGCCCTTCAGGACTGCCTTGCTGTGGTGCCACATAGGCTTTCTTCAACCCAGATTAATTTTTGTGATCAATTATTAACAATTGATGATCTCAAGGAAGCCGTTTCCTCTATGGCCGATGATAAGGCTCCTGGGATTGATGGCTTTCCTTGTGAATTTTACAAAACTCTTTGGGACTGTGTTGGGAGTGATTTGCATCATGTTTATATTGAAGCCTTTCAAACCAAGTCCCTAGGCAATTTAATAAATAAAAGCAATATTAAATTCATACCTAAGCCTGGGGATCCGGAGGATATTTGCAATTGGAGGCCTATCACGCTTTTCAATGTTTCCTACAAAATCATTGCCAAAGCTCTGGCTTTGAAAACTCGCCACCTCTTGCCTCAGGTTGTGCGTTATGAGCAGATTGGTTTCATCAAATCTAGGTTTATTCTGGATAACATTATTGCTGTTTGGGAAGGCATGGAGTGGGCTCGACGGTTGAACCAGAAAGCAGTGTTCATTAAAATTGATTTTGCCAAAGCATATGACTGCATTGAATGGCCTTTCATTCTTGCGATGTTGCAAGCCTTGGGATTTGGGCCTAACTTTTTACGGTCTGTTCGTATGCTTTCTTCTGATGCCTCAGTTTGCATTACCATCAATGACCGTCAGTCTTCTGCTTTTGGTCTTTTTTCGTTCCATTTGCCAGGGGTGCTCTCTTGCCCTTGCTTTGTATGTTCTGGCTGCTGAAGGCTTTGGATATCTTCTGGCCCATGTTGTCTCTCAGCAACGTGTTAAAAGGATCTCTCTCCCGGACTCCCAAGAGCAGCTTGTCAGTGGCCACTTTGCAGATGATTCTTTTCTCACTCTCTTGGAGGATGAAGCTTCCATCACTGCTGCCCTTGATTGTCTCAATACCTTTTGCCTTGTCTCCGGTTCTGCCATTCAATGGCACAAGACCTTATGCTACAGACAATTGGTGTTCCCCACTCCTGCGTGGCTCAAAACTTACAACTGGAAGTGGATTGGGCAGGGAGAAATCTTTCGATTTCTGGGCATCCCCTTCGCCTTTCAGGTTTCCCCTCGAGAGATTTGGCAAGCTGTGCTCTCCAGGGTTGAGCAGAAGCTGGCCTATTGGATTACTAAGCCTCTTTTGTTAGTTGGAAAATTCTAGGTTTGCTCTAAAATTTTGGCAGCCACTCATGTCTACTATTCCTCCGATTGGGCTCCTTCTAAAGCTGCCTACAGTAGGCTTGAAAAATTGCTTCGGGATTTTTTATGGGCCTCCTCTACTACTCACAAGGTTTTCATTGGGTCGCTTGGGAATACTGCTGTCTCCCCAAGGACTCTGGAGGGCTTGAGTTGCTCTCCACTCAACGACAAATGACTGCTCTCTGTGTCAAATGGATTATCCGAGCTCTCACCAGAGATGAAGCCTGAAAAATTCTCCTCAGGCATTGTATTCAGTTTGGTTTTCCTGTTCACAGACCCGCCTGGAAAGGAATTGGTCTCCAAACCCTCTTGGTTATGCGGGAGCCGGTGCAAATTATTGGCTCCTTTGTGGCCAAGAGCATCTGGCGCTCTTTGGAAATTGTTAAGCCATGGCTCCATTGGGCCGGGGCTGGATTTCGTGATGGACTTTCCATCAACTAGCATAACTTATGGTGGTCTCCCCTTCTGGCTCAGAATGGTCAACCACTGGCCATGTCACCTTGGCTGAAGGCCCTCAGATTTCACAGGAAGGGTATTCAAACACTGCATCAACTCTTTCACCGGCCCACTATGCATCTCTTGCAGTGGGATGCTTTTAAAGCCTAGTACAGTCTTCAAAACCAGGACCGTCCTACTTTCGACAGGCTGGTGAGCGCCATTCCGGCGGACATGCTTTCACAAAGTTGGCATTCTTGGGCACAAACCTTGGTGGAAAGACTGGAAATGGTTTCCAGACACTCCTCTTAGGAGCTACAAGCCACGACTTGGTTACAGGTGGCTCTCACCCCATTTCCCTATGATCAATTCTTTGAACCAAAGGTGGCTTCTTAATTCCTCTGCCCATACTTAGCGTAAGAGGTTTGATGCCACTTGGTTTGCAATTGTTAATCCGAAGTTGACCCATTTTGCTTGGTGTATTCTTTTCCAAGGCTTGCCTGTGGGCTCTCGGCTTGTTCATATGGGGTTTCCGGACCCTTGCTGCCCTTTTTGTGGGCAATCTGAAAGTTTTAAGCATCTTTTTTGGTTTTGTCTCAGAGCTCAACAACTTTGGACTTGGATTCATGATTTCTTTCGGCCTTTTTGATCGGAACCCTTCTCTTAGCATATGGTTCTACTGGGGGACCCGCCTGGAACTCCAGCTAAGTTCACCCAGCTTTGGCACACTTTCAGGGTGGAAATCCTCTTCAATATCTGGAAAGACAGAAATGCTTGTATATTTGCTCATTCTCATTTAGATGCTAATGTGTCTCTTTATGCTAAAGCAGTTATTTGTTCTAATGTTCTCCTATAGATTCAGGTGCAAGCCAACAAGGTTGCACTAGAGGTGGCTCACCTGCAGGTCCTCCTGGACCAATGGGGCAATGCCCCTTGTACTGTGGCTTGGATTCTTGATTTTCCCTCCTCTCGCGGCTGGTCGCCCTCTCGGGGCCGGAAGCAGAGTGATTCCGCTCGTCCCCGCTCCCAGCCTCCTGCTCGGCTGGATTCCCAGCCTGCCAGTCAGGCTCGTTCTCCTCCGCCGCGTCCTGGTTAGGGCTGACACTCTGGTGGTGCTACTGGGAGTGGTGGTGGGGGTTCTGGGTGGCCCTCTGATGATTCGCTTGCTTCTGGCTCTGGCTGGCCTACTAGTGGCAAAAGTTTTCAGCGGCTAGCTCTTGCAATCTCGCCTCGGCGCGAGGAAAAAGAAAAAGAAAGAGATAAGGAAGATGATGGCTGGGGTGCTCCTCCTGACGTCACTCCAAACCCTGCTGATGTATGGGGGAAAAATCTGGATGACAGAGATCCCCCAGGCTCTACTGGCACTGCTCTGGCCGCTTAATGTTTTTTATTTTCTGCTCTTAGACTTCTGGGTTAGGCCCATGTGATCGGTTATTTTGGCTTTTGCCCATGTGACTTTCAGGGTGTGCCTTCTTACCACCCGCCCCTTTTTTTGTTAATTTGTAATTTTATCTTTATATTAATATAGATATTTGCCTATTCATAAAAAAAATAAAAAAAATAAAAAAAACAGAAACTTTTTTTGGGTGTTTTTGGGTTTCTCAAGAAATGGATACTTGTAAAATTTTCTAAAACTAGAAAGTTTCGTTTCTAGGGTTAAGATTGATTTTGATTGGCTTAAAATATTTCCACATCAGGCTGGTGTAGTCAGAATCACAAAAAGATCAATTTTACCCTACTGGGTCTATTCTTCTTTTTCATAAGTTTTTTTGGAGATCCAAGATCATCAATGGAGGTCAGTCAGTGGCCAGGTGTCAGAATCAAACGTTCAAGTGTCAACAGAAGCTATCAACGAGGAACATGCACGAAAAACGAAGAAAGGGGAAAAGAAGTTGAAAATTTTGAAAAATGCAAAAAATTGTCCAACTCTGGTGAATCCAGGCGCCTCTAGTCAAGAAGGGCGCCCATACTCCCATGCCTTAGAAATGTTTTGTATCTAGTAGTCGAGACCAAGCCAAACACGTCAAATGAGGGAAGAAATTTGAAAATCTTAGAATTTTTTCCAAGTCTACCAACCATGGGCGCCCATAAAGAGAATAGGCGCCTAGTTTTTCAAAGAACCGGATGATGGAATCAGAGTCGAAGCTCCCAAGCAATGTTGTTTAGATTCATCCCAGCTCCGCAGAGAGTCCGACAGTACAGTCATCTGATCATGCAATCATTCGGAATCCGAGATTGAACAGAGGAGTTTCAAGCTGGAGACAGAATGCAACTCTGAAGGTAAAAAAACAGATAAATTGGCTAAGTCTGATGAACATGGGCGCCCTTGGAGAATAAGGGCGCCCAATATTTTAAGAGGTTTAATGATGAAATTTGCAGAAGATGCCTCTAACATAGCTCCGTTAGACTTGATCAAGCTGTCCAACACAATCATCATGTCTGTTAGAGCTGGCAGTCATCAGATGTCGCAGTTGAATAGGAGGGAAAAGTGAATGGAACGACAAAATTCGAAAGCAACAATTGAAAACTCAAAATCAAAACTAACTCTGGAGAAAATGGGCGCCTCCAGTCAAGAAGGGCGCCTAGGTTTTAGAGGTGCCAAATGTTAGTTTTCAGAGATGAAGTGTCCAGGAGACCCCTACCAGAATCTTCTAAGCTATCCAACGAACTTGATAGCCAGTCAATTTGACAAGTACAACGCCAGATATCATGAATTCATTTGAAGGTCAGAAGACGAGCATAAATTCGAAGATCATGAAAATGGCTAACACTGGAGAAAGTGGGCACCCCTGGAGGAGAGAGGCACCTGACTTTTTGAAGGGTCAAACGAAGTTTTCATTAGAAGTCTCCTCCAAACAAACTTTGTCAGATTCGATCAGGCTCCGTGATGAAACATTCAACACGTTTGTTAGATCAATCTAGAGGCCGAAAATCAAAATCAAACTAGGGTGGAAAATTGAGAAGTTGAAAATGATGAAAAAATGGTTAAGTCTGAGTGAAATAGTCGCCTCCAGCCAAGAAGGGTGCCCAACTTCCAATGCCTTAGTCAAATTTTTGAAAATTTCAAAAATTGAAGATGAAGACAAAAGTGTAAGTTCATTGCACAAACTTGAATTAGGGCAAAAGAAAGTTGTTTTCTCAAGGCAAAGCTTATTTAAGGCACCTTTGTGTTTCATTATTCATTATTTTCTTGCAAGTGGTCTTCAAAGAGAAACAAAGCAGCAACTTCAAACCCTTATTTTCAAAATTCAAGAGTTCAACTTGCTAGTTTTTCAATAAATTTTCAGATCAACACTCAAGAAGGCTTGTTTTTTCATATTTTTAATTTTTTTCATCCAGAACATGAAATCTTTGAAGAAAGAGGCCATTACTTTCAATTTTCAGCAAGCTGGTTTATACTAGTTTGATCTTCTAGATTATTTTTGAAGGATTTTCTCAAAGTTGCAACAACTGCTTTTTATTTTGCATGTTAGAGAAAACTTCAAATTTTACAATTTGTAATCTTGTGGGTCTATTTCAAATATTCTTCTGAACAAAACCCAAATGTCAGCTTTTTTCTTTTTTTTTGGAGAAAATTAGTGTTTGCTGTTTTTCAGTCTTCATTCAGATATTTCAAAAATGGATGATCCGGGTCTTCTTTTAACGAAATTCTAAACAAAACCCATACCTTAGAAAAATTTCCAAAAAATTCATCCGTTCGACAAAGAAAACCAGCAAGCTAAAAATAGAAAGTTGTGCAAAATTTGTCCGAGCATAGTCAAGTTTATAGTCAATCTTCAAGCTTTTCAACATGAAGTACTCTCCCATTGAATTTAGAGCCAAACAAGTGTTGTATCATAAATATCTGAATGAATGATGTTGGGGAAGTGTTTTTCAGTCCCATCATGGACATAAAACGTCATCATCTCAGTTGAAGAATGTTGAGAAGTGCTTTAAGGAAAAGGATAAGTATTGGAAAAAGTTGTACAATACCAGTGAACCTCGGGGACACGCCCCCCCCCCCGTAAGCCCTAGTGTTCTCGGAACAAGGACGTCCCAGAGACTTGGGGACAGCGTTCACAAGTTTCCGGCAGTGCCACCATTTTTTTCCCTCGCCGCCGGAGATGCGGAAACGTCCCAGCATCCTCGAGACGCTGAGGGGGATGCTTGCGCGTCCCTCGAGTGTCTCGGGTATGCCCAGGCGTCACTCGCGACGACCACTTAAAAGACATGGTTTTAAATAATATTTAACGCATTTTTTTTAATTTTGATTTTGTACTTGTTTTGATATCATGCTACTCATTGTAATCATCTTTATGATCAGATATTTTTGATATCATATAATAGAAATCTTCCATTTGCCGATTCGACAATTGTAGTATTGAGTATACTAATTTCTAATTAGTAATTTGATATTGAAAACTTCAATGTTCATTGTTGAATGTTCAAGTATTATGTATTTACTATTTAGTATTTCAATTTGGCATTTGCAATTTTTCTATTTTACTTCTTAATAGTCTTATACATCTTTTCATAACTAGCATTTTAAGTACCATATGTATAGTATATAGTATATACAACCCCCACCCCACCTCTCGCCCCGCTGTCCCCCCATTGTCCCCAATTGAGGCCCCTTTGTCCCCTCGTCCCGGGAACCTGTCCCCTCGTTCTAGCGTCCCTCGTCCCCGACGACGGTGTAACATAGTACAATACTCTTCCATGAGAGAATCAAGAGAAGTGTTAGAAGCATAAAGTTGCAGAGCTGCCAAGTTATCAATTAGTGAGTCATCTTTTGGGGCAACAATGTTTTTAAGAATAGAACTCATAAAGAAGCTGAAGATGTCAAATACCCTCTAAGTTTGATTGCAAAAGAGGAGAAGATCCTAGAAAAGCGGAATATGGCTATAGATAGTATCAACGCTCCTGATAGAGAGGCAGTTTCCCGATTTTTGGTGGATGTGATAGAGATTTAAAGCAACAATCTTTTAGAAGCTTTCTCCAAGCTTTCTTTCCATTCTTATCTCATGCTTTATTTCTATTCTTGTCTCAATTCTTATCCATTCTTTGAAGAAGAAGGAAAACAAATGTAATGAGTTGGCATTTCCTATTTTACATGCTTTCTTAGGTGTTAGATGTTATCTTTTCTAGATTTAGAAATAAAGCTTGCATGTTGGCAAGTAGTAGTTGTAAAAGCAACGAGATTTTAGGGTTCCCTACTCCTTTGCTTGTGTATAAATAACAACAGTGTTTGCGCATTTTAGTTTAACCGTGCTTGTGATAACAGAATCGCTGAGCTTATGCCTTCATGTTTGTTATCGATTAGTGTCAGTTCACTTTGTGTAAAGAGCAAGTTTGCATGCCTCCTTAGCTACAAATCCTTGTTTAGTGCATGTGCTATGTGTCAATTGTAATCTAGTTTTGATTGCATGTTGCAAGTATTTTGCTACAACTTGCTGTCCCGGAATTGTAACTTTGTGCCAGAAGTTTGAGTAAATAAAGTCATGAGCGTGCTTTGCTGGCTCGATATAAAAATCTCATATTTCCATTTATTGTTTTGTGCCAAGAAGTGTGAGGAAATAAAGTCTTGAGCGTGCTTTGCTGCCTTGATATAAAGTCTCATATTTCCGTTCATCGTGTAATACTTATATGATCTCTTTTTTCAGTTTGCATTGAAATTCAGTAGATGTATGTCGAGGAAAGTTTATTTAAGTATCTTGGTCAGAAAATCAATCTCGTCCATTTCTAAACTCTCTTGCTCTTCGTTTACTTGAGAGGATAAAAACGTTTTAGCATAAGTTAAGTTGTAGTTGTCGAGTTTTATTAAAGGGAAAACCTCAGCTGCAACATCTAGAGTTCTATAACCTTGTGTTCTCGCAGCTGAACCAAAAGATAGGCAAAATTAGTTTTAGTTTACTTACTTTATGCAACTCAACAAAAGAGGGAGCTTCCCCTCCTAATTCGAAGAGCAGTTTACTGCACATAGCTGTCCGTATCCAAAATGTATTCTAGAGGTGCGATTTGAAACGCCAACATGGTTTTTATCAGAGTGGCGTAGCGAAAACTTGGTGTTCTCTTTCAGAGGTTGGTTTGGGATCCTGGAATCACAGTAGGTTCAGGTGGTTTTGTGGTTGTGCTGGAGGACAAGCAATATTTGAGAAGGGCAGATTGTATTGTCCCCAGTTTTGAGCCAGCATATAACTAAATAATTAATTTAATGTTTGCAAGAAAAGGTCGAAATATTAAGACAACTTAAATTAATTATTGGTGTAAAGTAACTTATGTTTTGAGAAGTTAAAAATAAATTTAAGTTAACTTTTTAAGAGAATTCTCAAAAAGTCAAAATAAAGAGTGAAAGGCAAAAAGATGAGAATTCAAATAGACATGAGGAGTTACAAGGAGGAGGTGAATAAAAGAATTGAGGAGCTCATTGCTGGTAGGCTAGATTTGGTTTTTTGGGAATAGGTCTTTGGCTGGATAATCTCCAGAACTTTGTGGGGACAAAATTCTTCATAAGGGATATCATCTTCGGTATTGGAAGATACCCCCTGGATGATTGCTGATAGTCCTATTTCAGGGGCTGTGCTGGGAATTAAATGAATTTCGATGTGAACAAGGGCAAAATTGAAGATTAGATAAAATTAATATTGTATCTGCAATTGGTTAAATTGTGATATCCAGATTGGTGAATGCTGATATATGTATATTTTATCATCTTATTTCAAGTAATGTACAAAAAGGTTGCAGATGGTGATTATTTTATAATTGCAGAGGTCTTCATGTCTCATATTTAATTCAGGGATTGTTTTGTAGAGGGATCATCACTTTTCAAGATTACTGAAGCAATATATTACTCCAAGGAAGCAATATATTACTGAAGCTACTGCTTAGATTTAAAGAAACCCATGTTGGAGTGAAGGAATTGCTAATGAAAGAACATAGGAGATTATAATTATCGCCAAGTTTAAATGTTGAAGATTGCTGTTTATTTTTCTTGTAAGGGAACAAAATTGTTATAACTATAAATTGGGAGTGAATTGAATAAGGTTTAAAGGCTTTAGAAATCATCTCTGTAACGACCCCATCCTTGGGTAATTAAAAATTTTCTAACATTTCATTCCAAACATATAAAAGTAACAAGTAACTAAGACATTGCAATAAAATTCTTCCTTTCTTTATTGATAAATACATGCAAGTTACAATATATATTTCCACATGAATTCCATTTTCATTGAAAATATAAATCAGAGTACAAAAGTAAAACAAATTACATACATAGCTTGTAAGCTTTTGCACAAATAGTAGTAAGACGGTCCAGGTTCCCTTCCTTTCAAATCTTGGTGTATCCGTCGCCTGCGGTGGAGGAGAAACATCACTCAGGTGCTTTTCCGCCAACCACGGATTGTTAATGCGGTCCCCCGCACATCTATCATTCGATAGATGGCCCTCCCTTCGAACGAAGAGATTGGTAAAGTAACCAGCTGCGACAACCCAACTGAGCATAGTGTTGTGTCCTATACATCTAGAACTTGCTATTTCACAATCCCGAACTAGCATGATGGATCACAATGAACTGACAGTGTAGTCTCGACTATCTCACATCTAAGTGGATGTCGTACCTTCCACTACTTTGGCCAAAGTATTCTCATTCAGTACTTCGAATGAAGGTCATCTATCATATACACTACTCAGGGCCGATTTGACTTAAGGCTATCTTACACTACGCGTAGGCTAAGTCCTTCACTGGATTGTCAATCATCCCAGACTATCCTACATCAATCTAATTCAAGACAACAATTATAGGTTCAAGTCCTTCACTGGATTATCAATCATCCCAGACCAACCTACGACATTCTATCCTACTAGAAATAATTCAGCTTGACAAGTAATTCATTCTTTCTCTCTTGTTACGGAAATCCTTATCCTAGGAGTTTCTTAGCCTATCTCAATTAATCTAAAACTCTAAGTTGCTTGAATATACTTGACTCCTGTCCTCATTCCGACCCTAGCATATAATAACTAGTACAGACATAGCCTCCTCATATGGAGTTCATTCAATAATGCCATCATGCAATATGCAATTCTAGTTTTACTTTTCTAGAATGCTTTATTTACCCTTTTTACAATCCCTTTATACATTTACCCTTAAATGCATTGCTTATGAGAGTTTAACAAACATAACTAATTATCTTTAACTATTTGCAAACATCAACCACAAGACCAGGAGAATGTAGCATATCAAACAAAGAGTCACAATAAAATAGATTCATGCTTGGTATTTGGAAGCTCCTTTTCCCAGCACTGCTCTTCTTGACACTCCTTCAGCAACCTTCCAGAATCTTAAATGAAAATGGCTTCTATTCAAGTTTCACAAACTGTGGTGGTCTCTCAAATCGCTTCTCACAAATCGGTCTCTTCTATTAAAAGCTTTCTCAACTATGGCTTCTCTTCACTCAAAACTCAAGAAGGATTTAACACAGAAATTTGATATTTGCTGGTAAAAGCTCATTGTATGTTCAACTCAGCAAAACAGAAAATACAAACAAACAAGGAAATGGATATGGTAGCTCAAAAAATGCTAAACTTGGATTGGTCAAGTGATTCCAAACAAAGAATGGCTGCAATCTATTTATAGACCCGAAATTGCAACAAACTCCACCATTGAGGGTATGTAAAATGACAGGACTACATCTTTGAATGTTTCAAAACGAAATGTGGCAGCTATTTGATACTTACTCAGCAAAACAGAGATGATTCGACCTATTTTATGAAGAACCTTTCAAACTTCATATGGCAAACATCAGAATGGAAGACACCTACAGCCTGGCGTCCAAAAATGGCAGCTGAAATTTGGCAGAGAAAACGTCAATGAAGAAACGCCTACAGACTTAGGGTCTTCTCACGTTTCAGCATGAAAACTCAGCAAACGCGACTTGGTCTTCTGGCGCGAGGAGCTGCGCGCGGGTTCCATTCTATCCACTTATTTCAGCCATTTTCCACAGTGCGTGATTTCCAGCATAAGGAAATCCGCGATTTTCTTTTAGCCAAAGTTTTTTTTTTTTAAATGTATTTATTTTAAGTCTTTTAAAAAGACTATAGTATTTACTATTTAATTTCTCATGATATTTCCATCGTATTTTTCCAATAGACTATGGAAGTCAAAAATACTTTCCTTACTTATGGTAAATGCATTTTATTGCCAAATAACTATACAAGTCAATTTTAATTAATTCCAAGGTAAATATTTATTATTTGCCAAATGACTATACAAGTCAAATTCATTTAAATCTTATGGTAAATATCATTTACCATGTGACTAAAGAAGTTTACGCCATTTACTTTCCAAGACTTTTTATATTTTAAATATAAATAAAACATTATGTTTATATCTCCATAAATTCATTTTATAATATTAACTCTAATTAAAAGAATTAAATCTTTTAATTTTTACACTAAGAGTTTTAAAATATTTATCTAGATATATTTACATATTTTAATATATTAATATTATTATAGTTCTTTTAAATATTTAAACATATAAATATTAAAATACCAGAGTATTTAATATATTTATAAATCTTAATATAACTATAATAATATTATATATATTTGCATATATAAATATATTTAACAAATATAAAAATACATATGCATATATAATAGTCGATTTTATATATATCCTGTGAGCCAGTCAGTGTACGTTTAGAAAATATATCTCTGTATATGTATATATAAATTCCAGGCAAATATTTAATATTCCATACCATCAGACGTATGCTCATAAACATATGTATACCATACATGTGTTTATATGCTTACTTCTGACGTTCACATCCAAACATGATACCACCATGACGATCACAATATCACAATCAAGCATAAAGATAAACTTCACACGCAAAAGTAGTCAAGACCTCTACTTGCAAGACATACAAGCTATGGGTGACTTACCCTATATGCATACAAAACTGACTTGGTTTACTCAGTCTAGGGTGAGTGTGTGTATGCTCAATTGATTTACCTTACCGGTTACTCGACCAAGCCCCTCTCCCGAGTGATGTCTCCCCTCCCCCTGGAGGAATCGTTCCTGTTCCTGCATCCACAGACATACAATCTCGGCAGTTACTTGTTCATAACATCAATAGTATACAAGACATCTTAAGTTAGAATATCCACAATTCAATACTATGCATGCAACATTTATCAAGGATAACATCGATAGAAGTATCAATCAGATGAAACAATCATTTAAATAGAACTCATTCATTTTGATAACAAAAACATGTTTTATTCATCACAACGATTCAAACATTACACTCAATTGCCCTATGCAATAGTAGCTATACAATCGGGGTGTAACAATCTCAAGCTCGTCGTAATTGCCACAGAGGAGTCGTGTTTAAGAAGAAATAAGGAGTGAAGGAACATATTAAAGCCGGTTGAATATCAAGAACTCGTCATATTCTTTAATCTGCTTGGAGTCTTCTAAGCTTGATATGAAGGAGTCGTCTAATAGACTATAAAAAGAGGGTTTGTAATGCCATTTAAAGAGCATTCATTGAGATGAAATAAGGAGATGATTCATATTTCATTGGTGCTAATCAAAAATAGATATTTATCAGAAGATTTGAAATATTGAAGTAGCGGCTAGACATTTTAAGCCATCGAAATTTTCCCTTTGTTTTAGCTATTGCATACCAAAAGGCATTATAAGTCATCGATATTACAAATAGATATTGGAGGAGCCGTTTCTCTTTCTTATTTTGCCGCAAGTGAATTGAGTGTCTTAAACCTGTTGAGAGCTTCTTGGTTGTATATGTTGACAAATACTATTATTTGGAGATGCTGTGAAAAAAAGGGAATGTTGTTATTAAAGAACATTGATTTGGAGGTAGTCGTGGCAACTGGAAAATTAATGCAGGTTAATACCTTGCCTCAATATTGACACTCATCATGAGCTGATTAGATTTTAGATTTATGTTATGTCTGCCAAAATACACAGTCCCCAGGTTGGATAAAGAAGCTCATATGAAGGCGTTGGTTTAGTTGGTGACGTGGCAAGGAGTTTGCAACTTGAAATCCAATGCGTTCCATATTGAAGAGGGCCGATGTTATTAATATCAACACCAACAACAGAAAAGGTGGATTGGTGGAGAAAGGTATCACTGGGCGATAATCTTTAATGTAGCTGTGAGCCAATTGCCATTTATGGCAATAAACGTGAGTCTGAGCTACTTAAGGAGGGTGTGAAGACACGAAGGAAAATCTCAGTATTTGTAAAAGGTCAACAAGCTTCCTTGATATAACTGTGAATGAAATTTCAAGATTTAATGATCACATTCTTGAGTCCAATATTGTCTGTAAATATTCTTGTTATACTGAGGGATCTCTGTTCTTTCTGCTATTTCTGTATTGTTACAAACTTTGACAAATACTTGAAGCTATACCTGGAAAGAAAATATCAGAGTTAAATGTATGTATTTTTGAGTTGGAAATTTCAGTCTTTGTATAAAGCTAAATACAAAGTCTAAGCTACTTGGAAAAGAATTACCATATATTGAAAATTGTAGTAGGGCTATGCAATGTATGTACTGAAACAAAGTATCTCTTAACTTGGTGAACAAACTAAACATTAACTTTCAGAGCAACTGTTTAAAGTGTTTGATGAAATGTCAATCCGTCAAACACATTGAAATTGAAAAAAATATGAATAGAACAGGGTCGGTTATTACAATCAAATACTTTCAAAATGAGTCCTCCACACAGGTTCCAACTCAGCATCTATTAATAGTATTAATGAATATTTCAATTCTCAGACGGTTAAGCGACTCTTTAGAACTCTTGTGTCCTATCTTTTTGTTGTACCCAAACCAAAATTTTTGCTTCATTAAGGCATTTTGCTTAAAATGGTCTGAACCTTGTAAAAGTGGGGTCAAAACTCAGTTTTTGGGCAAATAAAGTATGGGCTTTTAGTTAGTGTGATGCTAGGAAGATACTGGCAAAATTTGAAAATTTTGAAAATTAGGGTTTTTGAAGTCTATTTTTAGCCCGAAACCCTAAAAAAATAAGAACTTGTCAGAATTGGCTGAAATTAATTTTGATTGGCTTATTTCACATCACGATCATAGTGGTGAAGTCAGTTTCAGTTAAAAGTCAGTTTAAGGCTGGTGGGTAGTTATAACTTTTTCAGGAGAAAAGTTGGGACCTCTGAGGTCGTTAATGGCAGTTGGCCAGTACCAGGTGTTAATATCTAAGCCTGAAACTCAAAGAAGAACACTCTACGATGAAACATGTTGAAAATTATGCTTTTTGACGGAGGAGATTTTCAACGAGGTAAAAGTACTGTGAAATTGGCTAAGTCTGGATTGAAAATATTCTAAGTCTAGAGGTCAAAAGCGCCACTTTCAGCTAGGGGCGCCCATCATTATGGAAGTTATATTCAACTTTTTGTGAGATTTTCTACCAAGATGATTTCTTCAGTTTCCTGATAGCTTCGCAATGAGCTAGCCAGCCAGTCCGACGGAGGAGTAAAACGCCTGAAAACGAAAATTCAATACAAAACGAGGGAAATGCAAAGTAGATGACTTTGAAGAGAAAAAGCGCTCCTGGAGGCCAGGGGCGCCCATCTTTTGGAAGATTCAGATGAAGTCTTTTGATCAAGTGACACCCAGGAAGTTTGTTTTTATTTTTGGTCCAGCTCCACGATGCATCTGTCAGCAGGTGAATCTGAGTTGCCGAGTTGCCGCCATCAGTGGTCAAACTTGAGGTTCCAGACTTGATCAGAAACTATTCAGAAAAGAAAAAAGCGCCCCTGGAGGTTAGGGGCGCCCAAGGTTTTAAGACCTTTAATGAAATCTGTTTGATGATTTCAGATGTTCGTCTCGTTCGTGTCAGCTTCAGCTTTCTGTTCCCTGTCTCAGCCAGATCAGAAGATGTCTTGGCAATCCGCAGCCGGAAGTTATGTAATTCTTGGTCGGTTACAGTAATGGTTGACATGGTTGGCAAAAGCGCCCTTGGAGGCCAGGGGCGCCCATGATTTAGGGAGGTTAAATGATGTTTTTATACAAAGTGTTCATCAGGAGCCTTTGCTCAGAATTCAGTCTGCTCCGCAGTGAGCCAGTCAGCGTGTTCTGAAGTTTTGTCAAATACCGGGAAACGTCAAGTGAAATATGGTCAAGTTATCAGTGAAAATGATGAAAATGCCTGAAAATATTCTAACACTGAGGTCAAAAGCGCCCCTGGAGGCCAGGGGCGCCCATCTTTTTGAAGCCTCAGATGGTTGAATTTTGAATTGCCACCTCAAGGAATCTTCTTGTCAGATTTGGTCCTGCTCTTCATCGAGATTGTCAGCCAGTTGATCCGACGTGGCAATCAACCAGAATCAGTGATCGAACATGAGCTTCGTTTGAGGTTTTAGATTCTAAATTTTCAAAAAAATGTCTAAGGGAAGGACGCCTAAAGTCAAAGGTTGATTTTTTTGAAATTCAAAAGTAGAAGTGCGCATGAAGAGAGTTTTCAATTTACCAAATTTAGATCTTCAGTTAAACTCTTTGCATGTCGACTTCTATTTTACCTATTTTTAGTCATAACTGGCAAAAACTAGTTTGCATGCATTAGTTAACAGAATCTTCAAGGTGGCGCCCTAATTTGGGGTTGTTCTACATCCAGTTAACTGAGTTTGAAGCCAAATATAGGCCATGCGTGAGTTTTGAAGCACCAGTTGTACTTCAAGCGCCATTTCCAATGCTTGACATGCATTTCACACGCCTTAGAAGATATTTTGCTATATATTTTGCTAATGGCGTCCATTATTCTTCATCAGAGTTGACAAGAAACATCTTTCTTGAGCATAAAATTGATCTGCAGGTGCTACAGGTGTCAGATTTCAGTATTCTTCGTAGCTACAGATTCAGATTGTTCAAGGGAAGATTATTTCAGACTTGGTTTCTATTTTGCATGCAGGTGTTATCAGTTCTACTTCAAGCATAGGCGAATTTTTACAGAAGAAGAGAGAAAACAAAAAAATAAAACTTCTATTCTTCTGTCTTACTTTCTTCTATTCTCGTCTTAGGTTTTCTTCACATGTCAAAGAAACGGCAGATTTTTCAGAAAAGCATCATCTGGGTTCGAGTTTTTCAGCATCAACAACAATACCCATGTCTTAGATTATTTTGTGAAAATGGCCCCGCTGCCTCTTTTCTAGAAGCACTGTGCTTTTTTTTTAGAATTCTCTTTGCATGTGGGCCTAAATCACGTTTTTTCGCAAATCTGTTGATCTGGGTTGTTTTAGGATCCATTTCTATACAAAACCCATGTTCCAGATTTTCGCGGGAAAAATTGCCTCCAGTGCCCCTAACTGCCAGTTCAAATCTCAACCGAAAACCTTTTGCATGCAAGCCTAAATCCCATTTTTTCGAAATTTTGACATTTCGGGTTGCATTAGAATTTGATTCTGCACAAAACCCATATCTTAGAATTTGTCCGAAAAAATTCACTTCACCTTGCTATTTTTAGCCTATCCTCGAGTTTTTTTCAGTTTTTCCAAAGTTGTCCAAACATACCCGACTTTACAGTCAAAAGTCTAGTTTTTCAGAATGCAGTATAATCCCATAGATTATAAGGCCAAACAGGTCTTTCTTCATAACTTTCTTGAAAACTACCGATACCGACTTAAGTCATGTTTTTCCCATCATCAATCTGAACTCATTGGAGGGTATCAGCAGTACTACAATCAAAAATCTTGAACGTTCAGGGATATTTGCAGCGGCGTCCATTCCTATCTCAGTCTTTGATCTTGAGTTCGTACTTGCTTGTGTCAAGCATTATGACTCGTCTACCAGACAAATCAGATCGACAGATGGAAGGATTATTTGTAGCCTGAAGCCGAGGGATGTAGAAAAATGTTTTTCTATTCCTCCACGTTCAGATCATTTCGCTGTATCCATTTCAGATTGTGACAGAATATGGGAGGAGGACAAGGATAGATCACAGAAGAAAGTAGCTCAACGGTGGTTGAAAATTCAGAAAACCAACATGCCAAGGAAGATTGCACGTGGGGATTTCAAGGACAAGATTGCTATTTTGATAAATTTCCTTAACCGGTTAGCAGGTTCTGAAGACGCAAGTGTTTTCCGAACATGGATGTTCTACCTCATCTCACGAGTTATTGATAAAAAAGAAACATTTGACTGGGCCATGTTTATCAGCGAGTGTCTTCACTAGCAGATTACAGAGTTCCTAAAAATTCACGAATTCCATATGGTAACTTTTCTGTTTTACTTAGTTGCATTTCAAGGCAGCTTTAAATTATTAAAGACCGATGGAGTTCTGGGTGTTCAGCGAGTGTACGAATACTACCCTTAGTTGGAGTTTTCGAAAGCTGAACAGGACTTTACAGCAGTGAATGATCACTTTCTTATGAGAATAGTCAGAAATTTAGATAACGAGATGCATGTGAGGATTTCTACGGAGGCACAATCAGCAATGGAGAGTTGGGCAGATTGGTTTATCCAATTTCCTACTTTCACATATATTCGTGTATATGGATATACAGGAGAGGCTCTGATGCTACCGAGGTACCCATCGGATAAGGTTCTTTTCATGGAGGTCACGAGACAGGCACATGAGGTTCACACTTTTCTTCGCAATTGACATAAGCCAGCTTTCACCTTTCCGTTTGAGTTAGGAATTTACAAATGCAAAACTGCAGCTGATTGCAAGTTAATGGCACACGAGTTAGAGAAACTTCAGCTTGGGTGTTTTCCTCAGAAGCGTGCCTATGATCCGTTGGGTCATTATTCAGCAAGGTTGGAGCGAAATGTTTCACATTCGGCAGCGCTTGAGGACTTTTGGGTCAATTGTGAGGATGAATTTGAGGTGCACCGTCGTCATTATTGTAGGCTTACTGTTCCACAGATTGTTGATTTCTTGTCAGAGGATGTGGAAGGTTTGTCTGATGATGATGGCGAGATACTACTTTATTCATTCATTAGAGACCAAGTTGCTCGCCAGCCACTTCGCCAACCTGATTGGTATGTTCCATTGAACACTTCAGTGAAAGACTTATCCAGGTCTATTATCAAAACCACCATGTACTTCCTTGAGAGCAAGCGGAAGCGAATGGTGATCCCAGTTACAGAGTCGCCAGCAGTGGTAGTTTCTTCTTTACCTTCTACTTCTAGAGCTAAACCTCGAGTCAAGGTTACTATGAGGCCGCCTGAAGGGGTTAAGATGGGAATTAATTCAAAACGAAAAAGCATCACCAAAAGGAAACAGGTTGAGAAGGAGCCAACACTTCCAGTTACAAAGACAGTACTTCTAGAGCCAGTTATTTGATCGGAACCAGTTATTCAGACTGAGGCCGGGTTGTCATCTCCAGGTTAACCTTTTTCAGCGCACTCATCTCCCATAGATATTGATTCGGAGCCTGAGATTTCAATACATGAGACCTGCATACCAGTGGATTTGCCAGCAGCTAATACAGTAGAAACGACTCCACCTCGAGAGGACAGTATTCCTTATTCATCTTGGCTTGAGAAGTCATTGGAGAGGGAGAGGCGTATGCCTTCATATAATCTTGATTTGTCTGAGTTTGGTGAGCCTTATCAGAACAGGTTGAATAAGAGGGCCAGAAAGCAGATAAATATTGAGAAGAATCTTGAGGCAGAGATCGTCATAGAGGTTGCTACTCCTCTAAAAGACAAATACTTGGATGAATTCGATGTTGGTGATTTTACCTTCGTCAAAACTAATCTAGGTAAGAATACTCGACACACCGACGTGAATCTATTCAGAGTCATCGCGAGTAATCTAGAGGAGCGCGTCATGAAAGATGGTGAGGATAAGGTAGTTCTCAAGGCTGAAATCAGACAACTTCGCAGGTACATCTCGGGTTTGCTTCATGGCAACAAGGGGCAAGCACCTTTACTTCCACAACTTCGAGAAACCGCCGCAGAATAGCAAAAGATTCAACACTTGGTTAATCGAGGAAAGCTACTGGATACCTGGATTGAAGACTTTATCATTGCTGGTCGACAGCTCCTCATAGAGCTATATCAGTTGAGGGTTGACGCACATAGTCTTCGCCAGAGAATTCAGGAGCTCGAGATTTGCATAGCCGAGCGTAAGCCGAAGGACCTGATTTTGATATCACAGCTTGCAGGAATCTATGACGCCATTGTATCTTTGCAAGGTGGAGACATATGACAGGATTTCTGCTAAGATGAGCATGATTCAGGAAAAGGTTGTTGCAGCTCTTCGTTTCTTCAGCGAGTACATCACTCAGATCCCATGTCATTATCGGCATGAAGATGGTACTTACGCCGAGTTAGAGGCAGTTCAAGCTGAGTTCGAAGAGTTAGTTCGTGATAACCTATGTGGAGGGCCAGAGGCGTCCAAGATGGAGGAGTTTACAATGCTGACTATCAGTTTCAAAAAGGTGACCACAGAGGTTAGAGATAGTCAGAGGGAGATTCGAGATGGAGACAAAGAGTTGGACAAGCAGTTAATCATCGTGGACAGCGTCAAAGTGCCAGATGATGATACTATTGATAAATTCCTGGAGGAGATAATAAACTTGGAGTAGACGTTCAGTTAGACCATGCAGTTGCTTACAATGATGAGTCATCAGAAGTAGTTAACTCGAGGCTTCTTTCCGAGTTAACTTGCTGTTATACATTGCATGCATGTCTTTCTTGGAAACATCTACATATACTTGGAGATTAGATTAGATCTTTCAGTTGACTGATGATAGCATTCCAGTTGACTTGCTTTCAATAAGGACGTGCATGTTGCACCTTGTCCATTTAGATTAGATGTTTCAGTTAACTGATGATAGTTTCCCAGTTAACTGTATAGTTTCATTCAATTAGGGTTTAGGAATAAGATCTTGCATGCATTGCAAGACTTTAGTTGACTCAAGGTGATTTTAGGGTTGCCTACACCTTGAAGTCTATAAATAAGAGCTTTAAGCTCATTTGTAATTTAACTTTTGCTTGATAGCATACATGCTGCGCCTACCTTGCCTATAGTATTGCTATTATTGTATCTGTTCAAAGAGTAATTGCTGTTATAATAAATTGCTGCGCCTACCTTGCCTTCATGTTATTGTCATGGTGTTTATTCGACCTTAGTTAAATGGGGTTGCTGGTTTGATCGTTATTGCATGCGTGTTGCGTCTATACAATCTACTGTCCCAGTTGCTTACCTTTTGTTTTGTTTATTATAAGCCTATTCAGAAGAGCAAATAGTTGCGCCTACCTTGCCTTCATGTTGCGAAACTGTACTCAAAGCTTATCGTTTGATGTGTGTTATAGTAGACTCATTCAGCCAAGCAGATAGTTGCGCCTACCTTGCCTTCATGTTGTGAAGCTGTACCAGGTTTACCGTTCATTTTGTTTGTTTTAATAAACTTCTTCCCGGATTAGCAAATAGTTGCGCCTACCTTGCCTTCATGTTGTGAGCCCGCACCTGGAGTTTATCGTACAATACATTCCTGCTCCATTTCCTCATGCTCTGTTTCTTGAGGAAATTGGATAGATATTAAAGAAGTTAGCTTAGTTGTAGTTACATGATCTGCGAAACCAGAAAATACTTAGCTGCAACGTTCTAGGTTTTCTTAACCTTGTGCCTCTACCAGCTGAGAACAAAAAGATAGGACATTAGTTTAGTTTTCTATTTCATGCATTCCAGCACAACGAGGGAGCTTCCCCTCCTAATTTGAAGAGCACTCATTACGTAGTGTGCATAGCTGTCCGTACAAACTCACACTCCAGAGGTGTTAGTTCTTACGCCAACAGTTTTCTTGCGCCCACCGTGGGGCATGAGGCAAGAAAACATTCAAGAAAGCTTGACGCTTTATGTCACGGGTATGACCATTTGGCATCCTACTGCTCCAGTTCAACAACCAGGACTTACTTCGGCTGCCTTACAGCCGAATTTTGTGCTAATTCAAGGCGAGCAGTCAGACATCATCAGTAGCTTGCGAAGTTTTATCTTTGAAAATCATACATCTACCACTCAGTGGAGAAACGCAGCTACTACTCTGGATAAAGGAAAAGAAAAGGCGGATCTTGCAGCAGGTAGACCAGTTTTGCCACCACCCGCGTGGGAATAAAGCAACCTGGCTTACCAAGTTTACTACAGAAGGAGGCGCAATGCTCCCATTCAAGAAGAGCCGCACTTTGAGGAGGTTCCTGAGCATTTTCTAGAAGGATTAGAAGAGGAATCTCCAGCCCCACCTCCCACAATGGGCGACAACGACGACAACAACAACAACGGCAACGGTCAGAACGAAAGGAACGTGAGACGTCCAACCCCACTACCTTGGGGCAATAACATCGGACCGTTGGCCTTACAAGGACATCATGAGCTGCCTAAGGGATCACGAAAGCACTTTCCTCGATTCCATGGCGATGGATCTAAGCATCCAGATGAACACATATCAGCATTCACAGCGGCTTGTTCCGTTTTGCATGTTCCACATGAAGACATAGCTGTTCGTCTCTTTGTTGAGACCTTGGAAAGCAATGCATCAGACTGGTTTCATAATCTTGAACCTGGTCTTATCACAAGTTGGGCAGTCATGAGTGAGAAATTCTTGGCAAGGTTCAAGCCTGCCGAAGATAATCACCAATTATTTGCACAGCTCTCAAACTCAAAGATGGAGCCTACGGAACCAATGAGGGAATTCATAGCAAGGTTTAACCGCCTTGTTACACGTCTTGCCCATACATTAAATCCATCTGATGAGATTTTGATGAGCAGCTTCATCAATGCACTACCGTCAGAAATAGCCTTTCTCTTAAAGGGAAGTGAAGAAGTAGATCTACAACTCACTCAAGAGGAAGCTATCAAAATTGAAGATAATATGATTACGACGGGCAAGATGAGGAATGATTCAATCGGACCGCTTGTTCAAGCGTCTGCTGATCCGCTACTTCAGAAAGTAGCCAACGAGGTGACCATTCTCAAGAGGCAGTCGCCCGCACAAGGGCAGCAAACACTGCCTACACAACAGTCATATCAACCACCATATCAACCTCAACAGTTGTACCAGCCGAAGAGGAATAACTTTCAGCCTTTCAACAACTACAAATCAAAGTTTCCGCAAGGACAACAAAGACTGAATGTTGAAGCTGAGAAGTCTACAGCTTATTGCACTTTCCATGATACAGTTGAACACATTGGATCTACATGTCCGGAAAATCAAAGAATGAGTCAACTCATGGGATTTGCTGAGGCTACTCCTAGTTCAAGTTTCGTACCTTCACCAAATACAAACGTTGTCTCACCACAGACAGGCAACTTTGATGGCGACTCCGCAACGGGATATTTTGATAGAGAACCCGTTAATGAACAAGAAGAAGAAGAAGAAGAACAAGACTACTGCCGATACTCTCTTGCAGTCAATCATGAGAACATCTCATCACCTGTGTTTACACGTGCACAACACTTCAAAGCACAGAAAGAAGAAGAGGAAAAGCGGAGGTCTGATGAAAAAGGAAAGGAAGTGGCTTCCACTTCCAATCAAAGGTCTTCACAAGTAAACACCGTGCCGGCTGTTCAGGATCCATCCTCGGCAAACTTCGACATTGTGTCTTCCATGATGAAGACGAAGGTACAAATTTCACAACTGGAGTATCTTCAGGATCATCCAGAGCAATTGGAAAGAATCCTCAAAGTGGTAAAGAAGAAGGCGGTAATTCAGCCTACATTACTTGAATCCTCTGTTCCAGCAGAAGATAAGCCAAAGCCGTTCTATATATCTTTGTATATAGGAGGTTTTAAAATCAGCAATTGCATCATAGATAGCGGAGCGTCGGACAACGTTATGCCTTTACAAATCATGAACGCGTTGGGACTTTCGTGCACCGAAACCAAGGAAAAGTGTTATTCACTTGAATCAAAGCCGGTGCCATTGGTTGGTCAACTAAAAGATGCGCAAGTAAGGCTAGCGTCTTGTCCAGAAAAGAAGATTATGATGACTATCTTGATTGCTGACATTCCTACAAGTTACGGGATGTTGCTCAGCAGGAGTTTTTGCAAGGATCTTGGAGGAGAAATTCAGTTGGATTGGTCGTTCGCGACAATTCCATTGAAGAAGGGAACATTTAAGCTGGAGCCTGAGGTGAAATCAAAGTTTACGGTGGTTAAGTCCCAGTTTCCGGATGCACAAGTGTTATATCAAGACACGGGACTGGGGACATATGCTATGATATCTGATGTCAATGAAGATTGTCAAAATTTTGCAATTTCCACAATTACATCACATGAACAATCAAAGATGTGGAGGATGCAGTTTGATGGTAGTTGTTCAACGTCAGGATCAGGAGCAGGAGTAGTAATCATCTCTCCCGAAGGTTGCTTATATCCATTCGCATATAGGTTGCAGTTTGATTGCACCAATAATACTGCAGAGTACGAGGCGCTTTTATTGGGTCTCAAAAATGCGAAGGATATGGGGATCGAATTACTTAGAGTTGAAGGAGATGCAGAGCTCATTGTCAAGCAAGTCAGGGAGCAGTTTCAAGTTAGAAAGAATCGCCTTCAATCCTATAGACAGAGGGTGTGGAATGCCATCAATTGGTTCGATGCTTTTGACATCCAATATATTCCAAGAATAGACAATAGCAGAGCTGATGCCCTTGCAGTGTCAGCTGCTCTTTTCATGCCGCATTCTGACTTTCGTCAGAATTCTTTTGCTATTGAGCTGATCTACAGGCCAGCTGTACCAGATAATGCAGACAACTGGCAAGTCTTTGATGACGATGATGATATCAAAGAGTTTCTCGTTATGGGAGACAACTACAAAGAATTGTTCTTTGAAGGGAATCCTACTCCTTTCAAAGAGTCAATTGCTGAGGACTCTGAAGCTACAGAATCTGGAATCATACAACTGAAAGGAAATCAGATTCCTAAGGGTTTCGTATCTTTAGAGGATATTTTTGACCGGCATGACCGTTTCATCCAAAATCAGAAGATGTCAGGTGTTAATACTTCTGCTGAACATTTCCAAGTGAACATCGGCGTTGAAGACAAACCTCGGTTTGTGAATCTAGGCAAGTGTTGTACTACAGAAGAAGCTGAGAAGTTTACCGCCTTGTTCAAACAATACAAGGATGTATTTGCCTGGTCATATGAAGACTTGAAGGTCTTCACACCCATAGAATTGTCACATACAATTCCTCTGAAGTCTGATATTAAGCCTTTCAGGCAAAAACAGAGACATTACAATCCGCGGATTCAAGATACTATCTACGCGGAAATTCAGAAGATGGTGGATGCAAAGATAATTTATCCAATCCATCACTCCACCTGGGTGTCTAACATTGTTCCTGTGCGCAAAAAGAACGGAGAAATCAGAATTTGCGTGGATTTCAGGAACTTGAATTTGTCGTCCTTGAAGGACAATTATCCCTTACCGATCATGGAGCATACATTGCAGACAGTCACCGGATCGGAGATGCTATCACTTCTTGATGGTTTTTCCGGTTACAATCAGATTGCAGTGGCCGAGGAAGAGCAGATCAAAACAGCTTTCACCACGCCGTGGGGAACGTTTGCTTATGAGAGGATGCCTTTCGGCCTTATCAACGCCGGTGCTACTTTTCAGAGAGCCATGGATTTGGCGTTTGGGGATCTAAAAAATAAAATAATAGTAGTTTATCTAGATGACTTGACGGTTTTCTCAGATAAACGAAGCGATCACTTTTTGCACCTCGCAAAAGTTTTCGAAAGATGCAGGCATCATAGAATTTCATTGAATCCTAAGAAGACCATCTTCGCGGTAACGGAGGGCAAGTTACTTGGCCACATCGTTTCCAAGGAGGGAACTAAAATTGACCCAAATCGGGTGGATTCAATCAAGAGCCTGTCTCTTCCTACAAGTAAGAAACAAGTGCATTCCTTCTTCAGTAAAGTCAACTTTATCCGAAGGATTGTACCAGATTTTTCGGAACTGATGAAGGAAATCTCAGCTATGATGAAAAAGACGTCCAATTTCATATGGACAGAAGAAGGTAGACAAGCCTTCATCAAAATCAAGGAAGCTATTGCTACCGCACCAACGTTGGTTCGTCCTGACTTTCAGAAGGATTTCATCCTTTACTGTTATGCGTCGGAGCACACGTTGTCTGCAATATTGACTCAGAAGCTCAGTGAAGAAGGAGAATCTCCTATCGCATTCATGAGTACCAGTTTTAAAGATTGTGAATCGCGCTATTCTCAAATTAAGAAGAATGCGTATGCTGTCGTTAGAGCTGTCAAAAATTTCAGGTTCTATATCTTGAATTCACATACTACGGTGTTTGTCACCGATCCAGCAGTAAAAGGTGTGCTAACTCAACAGGAGATGGGCATGAAAAGAGGAAACTGGATCGCAAGAGTTCAAGAGTATGATCTGGAGATCAAGCCAACCAAGCTCGTTCGCGGGCAAGGTCTTTGTCGATTATTGGCAGAAGATGGTGATGAAAAGAAGAAAAGCAATAGTGGAACTGAACCTGAACCAGAAGAGGACCTTCCTTTGGTCCTATTAGTTGATTCTGCAGAAGAATGGTACATAGCCTTGTGGTATTATTCAACTTATGGAGAATGTCCACGTCACATGGACAAACAGCAGAAGAGAACATTGAAGTTGAAAGCACAGAATTTTGTGCTTGTTAATAACGTTCTGTACAAGCGTGGCCTTGACGGAACTTTCCTTTTATGCGTCGACAGAGACCAGCAACAGAGACTGTTGGATGCTTTTCACAATCAAGCATGCGGTGGTCACTTCTCATCGAGGGTTACTGCATTCAAGATCCTACGAGCACGGTTCTATTGGCCAACCATGTTCTGTGACACATATGAATGGGTGTATAGATGTCAGTCTTGTCAGCAGTTTGCTGGTAAAGTCAGATTGGCGGCTACTCCACTCAGGCTAGTTATCATTGATGCTCCATTTTAGCAATGGGGTATTGATTTCATAGGTCCCATCAACCCACATTCCAGTAAGGGGCATATTTATGTCCTTACAGCAACAGATTATTTTACAAAATGGGTTGAAGCGGTTCCTACCAAGCGAGCTACTTCAGAAGTTGTTTGTGACTTTTTAAAGGAAAACATCATTTCGCGCTTCGGAGTGCCTCGCAAAATTGTGGCTGATAACGCAACAAGTTTCTCGTCAGAGGAGATACTTAATTTTTGTTTTGATCACGACATCACGCTGTCACAGTCATCAAATTATTACCCTCAAGGTAATGGACAGGCCGAATCATCAAATAAGAATATAGTCACAATTGTGCGCAAGCTAGTTGACGCAAATCAGAAAGCTTGGCATAGTAAAATATATGATGCTCTTTGGGCTGATAGAATCACTCCCAAACGAGCCATTGACACTTTGCCTTTTATACTTTTGTATGGTACAGAAGCAATGTTACCCATTACATAGGAGTTGTCCGCTTTGCAGTTAGCATCTACAGTGGATGATGAAGAATTCAAAGATCCGATCGAAAGGAGGATTTTGTACCTGATGAACCTAGAGGAAGAAAGGGTGGAGGTTGTCGATAGGATCACTCAGCATCAAGAGCGAGTGAAGAAGATTTTTGATAAGAAAGCTCGTCCGCGAGACTTCGAGATCGGAGATCAAGTCCTGTTATGGGACAAAAGACATGAACCTAAAGGAATGCATGGTAAATTTGATTCCTTATGGTTAGGACCCTTCCAGATACATGAATCAAGGGGAGAGAACACATACATTCTCTCACATCAACATGGAAGGCTTCTCCCGCTACCTTACAGCGGGCAATATCTCAAGCACTTCAACCCTCCGGGGGAGGAGTAATTTTTGTAAGTTTTATAAATACTTTTTATGCTTTATCCTAATGTCGTATTGTGTTTCCCCGTTCAGTGATGTTTTGTCGTGTTTTAGGTGATTAAAATAGGTAGTCTTGTTGTAGGTGATTAGGATAAGTCCAAGTGTATTAGGTGATTAGGAAAGAAAGTCTTGACTCCAATGCCCAATGTTAAAGTCATTGGTCTGCGAAACACAAAGATTCCTGAATTCTCCTATGCCGTAAGTATCCGACATGGTCACCAGACGGAGCCTAATGTTGTACCCAAACCAAAATTTTTGCTTCATTAAGGCATTTTGCTTAAAATGGTCTGAACCTTGTAAAAGTGGGGTCAAAACTCAGTTTTTGGGCAAATAAAGTATGGGCTTTTAGTCAGTGTGATGCCAGGAAGATACTGGCAAAATTTGAAAATTTTGAAAATTAGGGTTTCTGAAGTCTATTTTTAGCCCGAAACCCTAAAAAAAAAAGAACTTGTCAGAATTGGCTGAAATTAATTTTGATTGGCTTATTTCACATCACGATCATAGTGGTGAAGTCAGTTTCAGTTAAAAGTCAGTTTAAGGCTGGTGGGTAGTTATAACTTTTTCAGGAGAAAAGTTGGGACCTCTGAGGTCGTTAATGGCAGTTGGCCAGTACCAGGTGTTAATATCTAAGCCTGAAACTCAAAGAAGAACACTCTACGATGAAAGATGTTGAAAATTATGCTTTTTGACGGAGGAGATTTTCAACGAGGTAAAAGTATTGTGAAATTGGCTAAGTCTGGATTGAAAATATTCTAAGTCTGGAGGTCAAAAGCGCCACTTTCAGCTAGGGGCGCCCATCATTATGGAAGTTATATTCAACTTTTTGTGAGATTTTCTACCAAGATGATTTCTTCAGTTTCCTGATAGCTTCGCAATGAGCTAGCCAACCAGTCCGACGGAGGAGTAAAACGCCTGAAAACGAAAATTCAATACAGAATGAGGGAAATGCAAAGTAGATGACTTTGAAGAGAAAAAGCGCCCCTGGAGGCCAGCGGCGCCCATCTTTTGGAAGATTCAGATGAAGTCTTTTGATCAAGTGACACCCAGGAAGTTTGTTTTTATTTTTGGTCCAGCTCCACGATGCATCTGTCAGCAGGTGAATCTGAGTTGCCGAGTTGCCGCCATCAGTGGTCAAACTTGAGGTTCCAGACTTGATCAGAAACTATTCAGAAAAGACAAAAGCGCCCCTGGAGGTTAGGGGCGCCCAAGGTTTTAAGACCTTTAATGAAATATGTTTGATGATTTCAGATGTTCGTCTCGTTCGTGTCAGCTTCGGCTTTCCATTCCTTGTCTCAGCCAGTTCAGAAGATGTCTTGGCAATCCGCAGCCGTAAGTTAAGTAATTCTTGGTCGGTTACAGTAATGGTTGACATGGTGCCCATGATTTAGGGAGGTTAAATGATGTTTTTATACAAAGTGTTCATCAAGAGCCTTTGCTCAGAATTCAGGCTGCTCCGCAGTGAGCCAGTCAGCGTGTTCTGAAGTTTTGTCAAATACCGGGAAACGTCAAGTGAAATATGGTCAAGTTATCAGTGAAAATGATGAAAATGCCTGAAAATATTCTAACACTGAGGTCAAAAGCGCCCCTGGAGGCCAGGGGCGCCCATCTTTTTGAAGCCTCAGATGGTTGAATTTTGAATTGCCACCTCAAGGAATCTTCTTGTCAGATTTGGTCCTGCTCTTCATCGAGATTGTCAGCCAGTTGATCCGACGTGACAGTCAACCAGAATCAGTGATCGAACATGAGCTTCGTTTGAGGTTTTAGATTCTAAATTTTCAAAAAAATGTCTAAGTAAGGAAGGACGCCTAAAGTCAAAGGTTGACTTTTTTGAAATTCAAAAGTAGAAGTGCGCATGAAGAGAGTTTTCAATTTACCAAATTTAGATCTTCAGTTAAACTCTTTGCATGTCGACTTCTATTTTACCTATTTTTAGTCATAACTGGCAAAAACTAGTTTGCATGCATTAGTTAACAGAATCTTCAAGGTGGCGCCCTAATTTGGGGTTGTTCTACATCCAGTTAACTGAGTTTGAAGCCAAATATAGGCCATGCGTGAGTTTTGAAGCATCAGTTGTACTTCAAGCGCCATTTCCAATGCTTGACATGCATTTCACACGCCTTAGAAGATATTTTGCTATATATTTTGCTAATGGCGTCCATTATTCTTCATCCGAGTTGATAAGAAACATCTTTCTTGAGCATAAAATTGATCTGCAGGTGCTACAGGTGTCAGATTTCAGTATTCTTCGTAGCTACAGATTCAGATTGTTCAAGGGAAGATTCTTTCAGACTTGGTTTCTATTTTGCATGCAGGTGTTATCAGTTCTACTTCAAGCATAGGCGAATTTTTACAGAAAAAGAGAGAAAACAAAAAAATAAAACTTGTATTCTTCTGTCTTACTTTCTTCTATTCTCGTCTTAGGTTTTCTTCGCATGTCAAAGAAAACGGCAGATTTTTCAGAAAAGCATCATCTGGGTTCGAGTTTTTCAGCATCAACAACAATACCCATGTCTTAGATTATTTTGTGAAAATGGCCCCGCTGCCTCTTTTCTAGAAGCACTGTGCTTTTTTTTTAGAATTCTCTTTGCATGTGGGCCTAAATCACGTTTTTTCGCAAATCTGTTGATCTGGGTTGTTTTAGGATCCATTTCTATACAAAACCCATGTTCCAGATTTTCGCGGGAAAAATTGCCTCCAGTGCCCCTAACTGCCAGTTCAAATCTCAACCGAAAACCTTTTGCATGCAAGCCTAAATCCCATTTTTTCGAAATTTTGACATTTCGGGTTGCATTAGAATTTGATTCTGCACAAAACCCATATCTTAGAATTTGTCCGAAAAAATTCACTTCACCTTGCTATTTTTAGCCTATCCTCGAGTTTTTTTCAGTTTTTCCAAAGTTGTCCAAACATACCCGACTTTACAGTCAAAAGTCTAGTTTTTCAGAATGCAGTATAATCCCATAGATTATAAGGCCAAACAGGTCTTTCTTCATAACTTTTTGAAAACTACCGATACCGACTTAAGTCATGTTTTTCCCATCATCAATCTGAACTCATTGGAGGGTATCAGCAGTACTACAATCAAAAATCTTGAACGTTCAGGGATATTTGCAGCGGCGTCCATTCCTATCTCAGTCTTTGATCTTGAGTTCGTACTTGCTTGTGTCAAGCATTATGACTCGTCTACCAGACAAATCAGATCGACAGATGGAAGGATTATTTGTAGCCTGAAGCCGAGGGATGTAGAAAAATGTTTTTCTATTCCTCCACGTTCAGATCATTTCGCTGTATCCATTTCAGATTGTGACAGAATATGGGAGGAGGACAAGGATAGATCACAGAAGAAAGTAGCTCAATGGTGGTTGAAAATTCAGAAAACCAACATGCCAAGGAAGATTGCACGTGGGGATTTCAAGGACGAGATTGCTATTTTGATAACTTTCCTTAACCGGTTAGCAGGTTCTGAAGACGCAAGTGTTTTCCGAACATGGATGTTCTACCTCATCTCACGAGTTATTGATAAAAAAGAAACATTTGACTGGGCCATGTTTATCAGCGAGTGTCTTCACCAGCAGATTACAGAGCTCCTAAAAATTCACGAATTCCATATGGTAACTTTTCTGGTTTACTTAGATGCATTTCAAGGCAGCTTGAAATTATTAAAGACCGATGGAGTTCTGGGTGTTCAACGAGTGTACGAATACTACCCTCAGTTGGAGTTTTCGAAAGCTGAACAGGACGTTACAGCAGTGAATGATCACTTTCTTATGAGAACAGTCAGAAATTTAGATAACGAGATGCATGTGAGGATTTCTACGGAGGCACAATCAGCAATGGAGAGTTGGGCAGATTGGTTTATCCAATTTCCTACTTTCACATATATTCGTGTATATGGATATACAGGAGAGCCTTTGATGCTACCGAGGTACCCATCGGATAAGGTTCTTTTCATGGAGTTCACGAGATAGGCACATGAGGTTCACACTTTTCTTCGCAATTGACATAAGCCAGCTTTCACCTTTCCGTTTGAGTTAGGTATTTACAAATGCAAAACAGCAGCTGATTGCAAGTTAATGGCACACGAGTTAGAGAAACTTCAGCTTGGGTGTTTTCCTCAGAAGCGTGCCTATGATCCGTTGGGTCATTATTCAGCAAGGTTGGAGCGAAATGTTTCACATTCGGCAGCGCTTGAGGACTTTTGGGTCAATTGTGAGGATGAATTTGAGGTGCGCCGTCGTCATTATTGTAGGCTTACTGTTCCACAGATTGCTGATTTCTTGTCAGAGGATGTGGAAGGTTTGTCTAATGATGATGGCGAGATACTATTTCATTCATTCATTAGAGACCAAGTTGCTCGCCAGCCACTTCGCCAACCTGATTGGTATGTTCCATTGAACACTTCAGTGAAAGACTTATCCAGGTCTGTTATCAAAACCACCATGTACTTCCTTGAGAGCAAGCGGAAGCGAAGGGTGATCCCAGTTACAGAGCCGCCAGCAGTGGTAGTTTCTTCTTTACCTTCTACTTCTAGAGCTAAACCTCGAGTCAAGGTTACTATGAGGCCGCCTGAAGGGGTTAAGATGGGAATTAATTCAAAAGGAAACGGGTTGAGAAGGAGCCAACACTTTCAGTTACGGAGACAGTACTTCTAGAGCCAGTTATTTGATCGGAACCAGTTATTCAGACTGAGGCCGGGTTGTCATCTCCAGGTTCACCTTTTTCAGCGCACTCATCTCCCACAGATATTGATTCGGAGCCTGAGATTTCGATACATGAGACCTGCATACCAGTGGATTTGCCAGCAGCTAATACAGTAGAAACGACTCCACCTCGAGAGGACAGTATTCCTTATTCATCTTGGCTTGAGAAGTCATTGGAGAGGGAGAGGCGTATGCCTTCATATAATCTTGATTTATCTGAGTTTGGTGAGCCTTATCAGAACAGGTTGAATAAGAGGGCTAGAAAGCAGATAAATATTGAGAAGAATCTTGAGGCAGAGATCGTCATAGAGGTTGCTACTCCTCCAAAAGACAAATACTTGGATGAAGTTGATGTTGGTGATTTTACCTTCGTCAAAACTAATCTGGGTAAGAATACTCGACACACCGACGTGAATCTATTCAGAGTCGTTGCGAGTAATCTAGAGGAGCGCGTCATGAAAGATGGTGAGGATAAGGCAGTTCTCAAGGCTGAAATCAGACAACTTCGCAGGTACATCTCGGGTTTGCTTCATGGCAACGAGGGGCAAGCACCTTTACTTCCACAACTTCGAGAAACCGCCGCAGAACAGCAAAAGATTCAACACTTGGTTAATCAAGGAAAGCTACTGGATACCTGGATTGAAGACTTTATCATTGCTGGTCGACACCTCCTCATAGAGCTATATCAGTTGAGGGTTGACGCACATAGTCTTCGCCAGAGAATTCAGGAGCTCGAGATTTGCATAGCCGAGCGTAAGCCGAAGGACCTGATTTTGATATCACAGCTTGCAGGAATCTATGACGCCATTGAAGCAGATGGAGATCAGAAGAAGGTCTTCACTTGGAGAGAATTGTATCTTTGCAGGGTGGAGACATATGACAGGATTTCTGCTAAGATGAGCATGATTCAGGAAAAGGTTGTTGCAGCTCTTCGTTTCATCAGCGAGTACATCACTCAGATCCCATGTCATTATCGGCATGAGGATGGTACTACGCCGAGTTAGAGGCAGTTCAAGCTGAGTTCGAAGAGTTAGTTCGTGATAACCTATGTGGAGGGCCAGAGGCGTCCAAGATGGAGGAGTTTACAATGCTGACTATCAGTTTCAAAAAGGTGACCACAGAGGTTAGAGATAGTCAGAGGGAGATCCGAGATGGAGACAAAGAGTTGGACAAGCAGTTAATCATCGTGGACAGCGTCAAAGTGCCAGATGATGATACTATTGATAAATTCCTGGAGGAGATGATAAACTTGGAGTAGACGTTCAATTAGACCATGCAGTTGCTTACAATGATGAGTCATCAGAAGTAGTTAACTCGAGTCTTCTTTCCGAGTTAACTTGCTGTTATACATTGCATGCATGTCTTTCTTAAAAACATCTACATATACTTGGAGATTAGATTATATCTTTCAGTTGACTGATGATAGCATTCCAGTTGACTTGCTTTCAATAAGGACGTGCATGTTGCAGCTTGTCCATTTAGATTAGATGTTTCAGTTAACTGATGATAGTTTCCCAGTTAACTGTATAGTTTCATTCAATTAGGGTTTAGGAAGAAGATCTTGCATGCATTGCAAGACTTTAGTTGACTCAAGGTGATTTTAGGGTTGCCTACACCTTGAAGTCTATAAATAAGAGCTTTAAGCTCATTTGTAATTTAACTTTTGCTTGATAGCATACATGCTGCGCCTACCTTGCCTGTAGTATTGCTATTATTGTATCTGTTCAAAGAGTAATTGCTGTTATAATAAATTGTTGCGCCTACCTTGCCTTCATGTTATTGTCATGGTGTTTATTCGACCTTAGTTAAATGGGGTTGCTGGTTTGATCGTTATTGCATGCGTGTTGCGTCTATACAATCTACTGTCCCAGTTGCTTACCTTTTGTTTTGTTTATTATAAGCCTATTCAGAAGAGCAAATAGTTGCGCCTACCTTGCCTTCATGTTGCGAAACTGTACTCAAAGCTTATCGTTTGATGTGTGTTATAGTAGACTCATTCAGCCAAGCAGATAGTTGCGCCTACCTTGCCTTCATGTTGTGAAGTTGTACCAGGTTTACCGTTCATTTGTTTGTTTTAATAAACTTCTTCCCGGATTAGCAAATAGTTGCGCCTACCTTGCCTTCATGTTGTGAGCCCGCACCTGGAGTTTATCGTACAATACATTCCTGCTCCATTTCCTCATGCTCTGTTTCTTGAGGAAATTGGATAGATATTAAAGAAGTTAGCTTAGTTGTAGTTACATGATCTGCGAAACCAGAAAATACTTAGCTGCAACGTTCTAGGTTTTCTTAACCTTGTGCCTCTACCAGTTGAGAACAAAAAGATAGGACATTAGTTTAGTTTTCCATTTCATGCATTCCAGCACAACGAGGGAGCTTCCCCTCCTAATTTGAAGAGCACTCATTACGTAGTGTGCATAGCTGTCCGTACAAACTCACACTCCACAGGTGTTAGTTCTTACGCCAACAGTTTTAAAAAGCATAGCACAAGGTGATGCCTAGGCAATCAAATTGTTCACCCGGTACCATTTCGCACTAATTCTATAAACTTTGGCAGTTGTGGAATTATTATCATCGGGAATGCCTTCTTATGGCCAAAACCCGTTTCAACCGTATACTTCTTTGTCTCCAACAATGTTTGTCTTTTCCTTGCGATTATATCTCTGACATTCCTCGATTTTTATTACTATATTTGCCAACTCCTTATTTGCGTTGGTATTTGGTTATATTTGTCCATTTTAATTTACATGAATCAATAATTCCCGTCACCTCCATAATTTGTGCTGACTTGGCCCATATGGATTGTTTGCTTGTCTTTTTCTGTACTAGATGAGACTTAAATAATTACTCGACCCTTCAGGTATTGCTAACGGTGTACTCAAACATCGAGACTGTGAATGCCTTTAGTTTCATTTGAATCATTTTAAGACTTAATACACCAAACTTATCCTTCAGCCTAATAACTTTCTGTTTACGAATGTCTATAATGTAGATATGGAATATAAATAATATTATTTTATCTAACAAACCCTGAACTTGGAACCAGTTTTTTCTTGAAATCTGCCTTCACTAAAAACTACACAAATTCCTCCTAATTAATCAATTGACCTTTGAATCATGGTGCGAATCCTGAGATGACTTTGCTTGCACGTGGACTCGGGTTTTTCGTCCAATCCACGCTTCCAAGGGTTTTCATCCTCGAGTTTTCTGAAATCGTGCTCTCAAATTTTGTGCTTGAGAATAATTCTCCAAAAGATGTCCTTTCCATTCATTTCTACCACCTTTTATAATTCACGCCTTCCAAATATTAAATATTTTACTTTATTAAAGTAACTTGTTTAATATTTCTTTTTTGATAAAATTACTTTAATAAAATAATTATTAATTAAATATTAATGTCCAAAATATCATTTAAGGACAATTTAATATTTAATTAATTAATTTACTCCCAAGGTGGCCACTTGGAAATCGGGGACATTACATCAGATTCTTTAACATCACTTGTAACTTGTGCATCTATCACTCTCATGTAGACCTTGAAGGTTTTGGAAATATATTTAGCTAATGTTTTTAAAGTTAATCATATCCCATTGCTCATCTAAATATGTATCTTTGTGACATCTTAGGTATGGAAGTAGACATCCTTGTCTTTTGAGTAAGACACTTTCACTATTAGTGGTGTGGAATGTAAGATAGGGTTCTACTTATATTGCCATTTAAAGCTAATTTCATATGCCGTATCTACAATATGCATATGACTTATGAAGCTCTCTTCATATCAATTTGGTCAATTTGTGTCAACCACATATGATAAGCACTTACTAAGGATAGTGAATATCATTAGGCTAATTATACACACTATTGCTATTGAATGTTAGTATGTTCTCATTACTTTGAGGTCAATTATTGTACAATGCTTTTAGTTGAAAATTGATGTTTAATTTCAGAGAAATGTATGGTTGAATAATACCCACATTTGTGCATTTATTTTTGGAGGGTTGAACCACGTTTATTCTTTGTCACATAGTAATTGCAGATATTAGTTTAATTTTTATGAACGAGATCTTTTCGTACTCCAAAGGTGTGAGGGAACTTCTTTTAATTCTATTGTTATGTTAGCATCCCATAAAATTTAGATGTATGTATTGGGGGTGGGTTTAATCTTGTGAATCTAAATAATTTTCATACTTAATAATCTCTTTTACATTTTTTCGTTATTTTTAAAATATCTTTCTAACATGCTAGCCTTATTTTCATTCTTGAGATTTTTTTTAACTTACAAACATGTAAGTTTTGACTACTCTAGCATATTCCATGATATGTACCAGATTTTGCAAGTCTTGACACATATTTCCATTGCACCAGTTCATCATGACTGTGTTACCATTGATAATAGTGAAGACCACTAAATATGATCTAGCTTGTATTGACTTTAATCTTTTTAGTAATATTCTATGGAAAAGGGAATCTTGTTCTCTTGAGCTAGGTGTGATTACTTTTTGGATTGTTTTTGTTTGAATCTATCTCATCCAAATTTATGCTTCTTTGAACAGATATGTGCACGCATAGCCAAATTGCGAGAAATTGACACAAAGTTCAATCAATTATATGTCTTGAAGAGCAATAGCCTTTCACAAAGCCATAGTGAACTCTTTCTTGATTCTGCTGTCTATTCTAGAAATCGATGCTTTCGATTGCCATTGTCTTCAAAAGCAGGAAAAAACTCTTTACTCTTGCCAACAGGTCGTTTTAGATGCAAGATTATGGTGTGTTAACTTTTATCTCATCTTCTTGAAACTTCTTTCTATTGAAAAATGGTAGAGCACATTGCATATTCAGATTACAACATTAAATATAAAATATTGATATATTTGTGATTACAAAATATCATCTTCACCTTCTATATCAAATTTAAAATAAACTATTCAAATATAGTCATATTTGCCTTCCATGTAATAAGAATCATTATAATAGTTATATCAAACGATGAAAAGAAAGCAGCTTTCTTAGTTGGAAAGACCAATCATTATTTTAAAACAGTTTTTGGCACTTGAGATTTTCTAGTATTTTTTGTGCAAGTATGTGTATTTTATTTTTTTGACCAAGTGTGTGTATTTAAGTTCATCTTGCTAGCCTAGTTTAGCACACTTAAGCTTTGAAAATCTTGGTTGAGTTCAAATATTATGTCGGGTTTGCATAATATGGGGTAAAGGAGAATGAGCTTATTCTATTAACAAGTGCATGGGATTTTGCTTTTGGGATGGGTCGTCAAACTAAGTTGAGCCTATAGCATACATGTGGTGCCCAAGAGGAGAAAATGCTGCAAAATACGATGATGACATAGGTACGTGCCTTATTCACTAAATGCTTGTGAGAATCCATGGTTGAGAGTCATTGCCCTTTGATTATAGAGTAGGGGCAAAACAATGGAAGGAAAATTGTACATAGAAGTTTTAGCCATTTGTTTGCAAGTGGAGAGTCTTTTGGTTTAAATTGTGTGTGCATCAGATGGTGGGGAAAAGGCAAGGCAAATCCAACAAAAGAGGCTTAACCACTTAAGATAAGCAACAAAGTGTTTAATAGGACTGTTTAGCCATTTAATTGAAACTTGTTGTCTTGAAAAGATGTTATGTTCCCCTTTTAAAACTACTAGAATTATTAATATTTTAAGTTGGGCCCTGTTGTGACCTTTTCACACATCACCCCATTCAAGATGGGGACCCCCTAATTTTTGCTCCATTCTGGTCTTTTGGTTTTGGTTTTGGGTTGTTTTGCATCACTCTCTCTCTCTGATCTTTCTGTCCTTCTGGGGATGTCCCATCGTTTGACCTAGGCTGAAATTTTGGCTAAGTTTGTGAAATTAGGGTTTTCATTTTTCAGGTTTATTGGAGGTCAAATTGAGTTGGCAAATTGAAATCTGAGCTTGGCACTACAATCAGGAGGCTCTAAACAGGCTCCCATCAAATTTTCACTAAAATCTGACAACTTACTATTTTTAGTAAGTACCTAATTTGAGGTCTTTCCCTCGGGATTTTGGAAATTCTGACTGCTTCAACACATTCAGAGCACTTCAAAGTACTTGCACGCAAAATTTGAGTAGATTCAGACAATGTTCTATTTTTAGCAGTTATGCCTTCAAAGGCAGTCTTTAGGGTTTGCATGCATGATTTCTCAGTGCATGTCAAGATATTCTTTCTGGGTTTCTCGAGAGCTTCACGATGATGTGACGTGCAAGTCAAAATGGTGACTTGCTATTTTTAGCCACTATTAGTTTACTGGGTTTTTCTGGGTTTTTTGAGATTTCCTGAGTAGTATGACATGCAAATACATCTGACAGGCAGTTGATCACTTTTTCAAGCACTTACTATTTTTAGCAGGATCACTTCAGCAACCACCCGACACTTCAGTATCACGAACATAGCAACATGCAACAAAAACAGAGTCCAATGGGGGGGTCATTCGAGGCACATGCAAGTTAGATTAGGGTTTCCAACTTCGAAACTCAAAATGAGGGGTAAAAGCCAGAATCTCCGAAAAATGATGTATCCCATCGCGATCAACATCCTTCAAGCAATCCACTGGTAAAATTTGAGCGCAATTCGAGCACTTACTATTTATAGTAAGTCACCTCCAGAACAGAGCTATAAATAGAAAGTCAACACGAGGGGCAGGTGTGAATAGGTCAAACAAGTCATGAGGACCACATGGTAAAAATTTCAAGTCAAATGGAGTTGCCGAGGTTCAAGAAATCAAAAGCTTACTAAAAACAAAAAGGTAGGGCGAGCCAGCTACAAGATTGACTAAGTGTTCAGACATTATCAAATCATCAAAAATGGAAGCATCACCTGTTATATGCGCCCTAGGCATCATGGAAGCCTGAAAACTTTCTAAGGCATTGAAATCTCCTGAGGACCCCTCATATGCACCCTTGATGGAGGATGTTGGAGAAAAGTTGCTAAGTCACAAGAAAATTTCTTGACCCCACCTCAAATGCGCCCTCAAGAAGAGGATGTGTTGAAAAATAATTTCTAAGTTGTGAAAACAAATGCATGCCTCCTCAAATGCGCCCTCAAGGAAATGCTGAAGGCTCGAAATTTTTCTAAGTGTTGCAAAACAAAAGCTCACCCCTCTAGATGCGCCCATGAGCATGAAGCAACTCAAAAAGTTTCTAAGTATGAGAGAAATGAAACCTCACTAGGTGAAATGTGCCCAAGGTGTGGAGTTGTGTAGAGAAAATTTCCCAAGGCAAGTTAAAATGAGAGCTCTATCTATAAAATGCACCCAAGATGAGAAGGCAAGCTAGAGGCATGGGAAATACTCTAAGGCGTGGGAACATGAAGCCTGACATGTAAGATGCACCCAAGGTGATAAAAGGTTGAAGAATATTTCCTAAGGCAGTGGAAACATTATGCATAAGGGTCAAAATGCGCCCTAAGTAACAAGGTGGCTGAATGTTTCCAAGGCATTAAAGCAAGAGGATGTTTGATGAAATTTCTAAGGTATGAAAATGAAAGCTTAAGCCTTCAAATGCGCCCAAGGGGTGAATGTATCAGGAAATTTGCCTAAAGCATGGAAACTCAAAGTCCACCCTTCCAAAGGCGCCCAAGGTTGGAAAAGATAAAATAAACATTGGTGGAGAATATTTTCAAGGGCGAGAAAAATTAAATGTACCCCTTCGTGTACCCCATGAATAATTAAGTTGTAAAAAAATATTTTCTAAGGGGGAAATGTTTTCTTTCAAGGTCGGAGGATCTTGAAATATTTTCTAAGGGGAATAAAAGGAGAAAATAAAATGCCTTGGCTTATGATTTTTTAATGCAGTTGATGAAATCTCTAAGACAGAGAAAATTGTCTAGGGCTCAGATGAAAAGGGATTCTAAGGCGTGGAAATTCTCCAAGTCTCTAAATGTGCCTAGAAAGCAAGATTTGCTGGAGAAAAGTGATGAATTTCATCAGATCTGGAGATCAAGCAGACCTTGGAAATCAGAACTTGAAAATTAGGTAAGTGAGGTGAATTTATGTTATAAGTGTTCTGATGGTCTTCTTTTGTTTTGCAGGATAAACACCGGGGCTAAGGCATGAGGACTTGAGGTGATGAAGCTGGACAACGTTATGACCTTGGAGGGAGAAAAGTTACACATTTCAATCTCCTCCATGATGTCTCATTTGCGCCCAAGCCATGAAAGAAGATGTTGGAAGAAACGGCTAAGTGTTGGGATCTCTCCACAAGGACCTAATATGCACCCAACTTAGGAAGGCACGTGACAAGGTAGAGATGAAGAAGTTAGGTGAAAAAGTTCCCAAAGCAAAGGGAAAGGGCAGTGAAAATTTGTCTAAGGCATTAAGAACATGATGCAAAAGAGGCTAAATGTGCCCAGGGCAGTGGGCTAGAGAAACATGAAAGTTACAAGGAAGAAATGCGTCCAGGAATTTGTTGTACCCCAAATTAAAATTTTCGCTACACTTAGGTATTTTGAAGAAATGAGTCAAAATACTATTAAATCTGTCAAAAAAGGTCAAAATTGGGGTTTGCATGTCTTGCATGGGGGTCAAAAACTTGAAATTTTCAAAATCCAACAATCTGGGTCAGTTCAAAACGATCAAACCAACAATACCCAGATTTCAGTTTTTCATCCCTAAATTTTAGGAAAATTTCTATTTTGAGCAGTTTTCAAAAAATAGAAACTTTTTATGGGTTTTTCTGGGTTTCTCAAGAAACAGATACTTGTAAAATTTTCTAAAAATAGAAAGTTTGGCTTTTAGGGTTAAGACTGATTTTGATTGGCTTAAAATACTTCCACATTAGGCTGGTGCAGTCAGAATCACAAAAAGAACTGTTTTACCCTACTGGGTCTATTATGCTTTTTCAGAAGCTTTTTCGGAGATCCAAGGTCATCAATGGAGGTCAGTCAGTGGCCAGGTGTTAGAATCAAAGGTTCAAGCATCAAACAAAAGCTGTCAACGAGGAACGTGCATGAAAAACGAAGAACGGAGAAAGGAAGATTAAAAAATTGAATGGTATGGCCGAAGAGAAGGGGCGATTTTCTCTATAAAATCAAAGACATAGAATTAAAATCTGAGAATTGGTGGAAGGGGTCGCCTTAACCAACCAAAAACATTCCCCCACTACCCACAAGCAGAATAAAATCACTCACAAACATATGAGTAGAAAACCAGATCAGCCACAGTCAAAACAACAACTGTAAAATTCAACTAAAAATACAAAACTCAACTGCAGATTGCAAGACAACTCTAAAGCAACCTATTCTCAACTAGTTGCTATCTTTCAGGCAAAAAGTCAAGCCAGCTAGGAGGTGTGCATCCCTCGAAGCAACTCTGGCACCATTCCGACAACATAACAATACTGAAGACATAAGATAACCCACTCAAGAAACAACCTCTCCATTTATAGCTTTTGAGAAGACTTTCTAGAAGCCTCTAGAAAAGTGTGCCCACTCCAAGAGTCAACAAAATTCAAATTCCATGTTGACTCTGATTCCACCTCAGTATTGGCGTCCCCTTTCATGAATGAATTATTTGATAAATAAAATAATTCTTTTATCCCAAAGTTGGTGTCCACTTTAAGTAATTCATGTTTTCAACTTTGGAAATATTAATCCTACCTCTTGATAAGGCGTCCACCCATGAAGACCACTTTTTTAAACACAACATCATGTTATGTCACTAGGCCAAGGTCATAATATTAAAATATAACATTATTTGATTAAAAATGACTTATCTCACCAGAAGAAGCAACCAATGGCCAAATCAAACACTGCTAACTGACTCCTCGAAGAAGAAAGCCAAAAGTATTGATGCCAACAAAGCCATTGCCAGAAATAGAATTTACTAAAAATAGTAAATTCAAGAAGTTGCTCAAAACAACATGCCAACTATACCATTGCGAAGCTCTCAAAAAACCCAGAAAGAATCCCCAAACAGAACTTTGGAAATCCATTTTGGAAAAGCTAAACAACCTCTGCCAGAGAAGGAAACCCTAATTTCCACATTCGAGTAGCCTACGGGTCTCATAAATAGGCTAACGGTCATCTCCAAGATCACTGTTGAGAGGGGGACATTACAATAGGCATAGGTGCAGCTGCACTATCATCAGGAACACTCCATAACTTATTTATTTCAGCTCTCAATTTGAGGTTGCCGGTTTTTGCCAAAAATGAACATGTCTCCACACCTTTTCCTTGAATAAAAAGGTGTGCATTAACTCTAGTAAAGCTGACAAACCACTCTAAATCACAAAAGTGGCACTTCCACTTTCTTGTGCCACTAGATGACCCTGGCTTGCCTGGTAATTTTGTTGCAAACTGTTTGAGAGGGGACTTGCGATCAAAAGGACCCTTAACATATGATGCCAATAATGCAGAAGGGCACTCTATTGTACTTGCTTCACTGTAGTGTACCAAGACTCTGCTGATTTGTTTCCACTGTGTTTGTAGGTCTGATTTTGTTTAAGTTTGTGTTTGCCTTTTTGTGCTTCTGAGTTTGTTTGCTAATAACACTAAAATGGTACTAAAGAGCATATGCATACAATGGAAACTTCAAATAAACTAACTACTGGAACAACTATGAATACATTACTCAATTTAGTGGCCAAATATGTCTTCTTCATCACATAATAAGATGCATTCAACATATAACTTACATCAGATTTCAAGCCAACAATATCTTATATTGCATTTTAACGTACAGCCAAACATCACTGTGAATAGTGACTTGCTACAGTACCCGCGCCCAAAGGAATGCACACAACTTTCAAATAACGAACTTCTCCCACCAAAATTTGGATTGGGAGGCTTTTTCTACCTAGGGCACCCCTTTTGGGTGTGATTGCAGCCACATAAGAGAGGCATCTTGTTTTCCTTTTGCTGTTTGAAACCCTCAATAAAATGCAGTTGGCTGTAGCTTACAAAAAACAGCTCCAAAACTTCTAAAAAGCGAACAGCTCTTGTATAAACATCAATAGAGACTATGGCCACTCAAAATTCCATCAAACTAGGTCGAAATAACCTGCAAACAGCAACACAAGTCTCCAACTGAAGCAACCAAAATCTGACCAGCAACTTTAAGGTGGTGTTTCACACCATCAAACATTTCAAGAACGAAGAATAGAGCCCCACCAGGCTCACCCACTGCAAGAAATCAGGAAACCCTAGCCTCCTTCTTCCTCCAAGCAACACTTTCAAGTTTTCAACAAGCAAAATCATCTATCCATGAAGAGGGTCGAAATTCTCCTTCTATTTATAAGTTTTTGCATTAAAAAACACTATTCATAAAAGTGAGCACTATTCACTTAAGTTATTTCTTTTTTCACTTTAATAATGAATAGTAACTACAAAATATAAAGTGACCCCTTCCTTTTAAAGACACATGGTCCCTAGGCCAAGGATGGTGAAATAAAAGGTGAGTATCATTAATTTAAGCACAAGTATCATGCCAAACGCAACAATTCACCCCGCCACCATACTCTAGAGATCAACACTGAGATTTGACGACCAAGTGCCCGTCCCAAAAAACCCTCTATCTAGAACTATTAGCCTACGAGGGTCAAAAAAATAGGCTAATCCCCCAACTCTGATGCTCGTGAAAAAGGGGACATTACATTCACTTGTCATGGAACTAGTTTGGGCTTCAAGCTCAGCCCCATGGTCACCCCCCTCAACCTCAGGATCATATTCAGATTTAGGATCACTATGAGCATGAATCTCTACCTCATCCTCACTCATGTCATGAAAGCTCATTGTGATAGTACAATAAACAAATAAATTCTATAAGTGCTTAGTTTCAGCCTAGTTTAACAAAGCTGAAAATCAAATTTAAAAAATTGATGTTGAATCTTGATGGAAGATGAAAAATGAACAATGAACATTGAAATGGAAATATGAATATGCATTTGCAGCCATGTTTATGAAATTATGATTAAACTTTTTTAATCATAATTTCATAAACATGGCTGCAAATGCATATTCATATTTCCATTTCAATGTTCATTGTTCATTTTTCATCTTTCCATCAAGATTCAACATCAAACTAGGTTTTGAAAATGAAACTAAAAACTTAAAAGAAAAAACAAAAAAATATTGAAAAAGTTTCAAAAAATAGCCATAGAAACCTCACTCTTCTCACTGTTTTCTCTCCTCTTCACCTAGCTGTTGCAAAACATGAAAACAAATGTGAGCAAAAATAGAGGACTTAGAGTCTTTTGTAGAGGTTATGAGTTTTTGGAGGGGTCCCACTTGCCTCTAGGGCTCGGCCCAAGGCACACATTTCAATTTTTTTTAAAGAAATTAAAAAAAAACTGTTTTTTGCTTTCCCAGCTCGGGAGACTCCTGGGCATCCTCGAGATGCTCGAGGGACAGCTAGGCATCCCCGAGATGTCTTAGAGACGTCCGGACGTCTTTGGCGTCTCCCTCAAGACTCCAACATTTCGGCAGCGGTGGTGGTGTGGCTAGGGGACATCGCCCACCCATCCCCACGTCCCATAAACGTGGGGATTTGGGGTGGGGACATGTTCTTGTGGAACACTGCATTTTTTAGATGGACTAAACTAAATAAGATATGTTATCTGGCAATAATTAACTGCTATTTAATGTACACATGATGAATTTAATTTTGTGTTGATGTTGGTGGTTGTGTAGCCATAGTGGCAAACTCTATTTGAATTCATGTTGGTTATTAGGAAAGCTCTCGCTTATTCTACATTCACTGCATTGCCATGTATTCCTGTGAGACTGTATGTTATAAATGTTCACAATGGAGATAATCTCATTCTTAGATATCTTGTGTGTTATCTATGACAATATTTTGCTGATCTGATTAGTGTTATGATGTTTCTTTGCACAGGTACAGTAAATTAAACTCAGCAAAGGATAAATTTTCTTGTTATTGATCCTTATCTTGGTTGTGCTTTAATTTGTTTGCAGAGCGAGTGTCAAATGTTCATGGAATCACTTATATGCAAAATGGACAAGTGTGAGAAATTGCTGACATTTGATGCAAAAGTAAGTTGGGTATTTGGGTTACTCTTATCTTTTGAATACTTCTTTGCTTCTCAGGTTCTGATCGCATCCTATTTTCCCTTTTAGGTATGTTCTGTACTGTCTGTGTTTCTGTTTGTTTAATATTTGTTATCCAATACCATACTCTATGTCTTTGTTTTCTTGAAGTTCAATGCTTTGGTGCTTAGGTAAAGGAGAACATGGATACACAACTTTTTTAGCAATTACATGTAAAGTTCAATGCATTATTTGCACCTTTTAGTGACAAAAAACATAATAGATTTGCGGTAAAACTGCTCTTTGAACTAAAAGAGGAGGCTTCTTGTAAATTATAAACTAATTTAAAATTGGACAATATATACTTGCAACAATTTTTACAATATTTTTGGGGTGCTTTGTCATGCCCCCGAAATAGCAACACTAAAAACCCTAACATTGAAATACAAATGAATAACAATATAAATTTAAATATTAGCAATTTAATATTATTATGATTAAGTATCATAAAATAATAATATAACTATAATAACAATATAAATATTAAAGTACAAAATATATTAAAATAAGGAAACATGTAATAATTTATTAATTAATACATAACATAATATACATTATGAGAACAACAACGATCAGATCAGACAGCAGCGATAACTATTTTAGTATATTTTAATGTGCAGTGATAATTATATAAGCATAGCGATTATATTCAAGAATGAATGGCAGTGAGCCAGGGACTAATACAGAAATTTACATGTTATAAGATAAAACATGAGGGGGCAGTGCTTATAATTTAAAGATAAATAAAATAAAATTGAAGTTTTTGTTATCAAAGGCAGCAATCACTTCATAATTAAAGGTAATATCTTTTGAGAGAGACGCCTCCCTTAAAAAAAGATGCTTCTTCACATAGAGGCATAAGCATATAAAAATAAGATTTGTGTGGAGAGAAATAAATATCTTCAGAATTACTTTTTTACATTCAGGCAATTAATATTTCAGAGCATAAAAAAAAGAGAATATCTTCTGAGTATTAAAGGGAGAAAATAAAAAGAAGGCAATCTGCAGATCAGATACATTAATCAGACTTTGCAAATATGTAGTAAAACAGCAGGTATAATCAAATCATGGAAGGGAGTTAAGAAATATATTAGCAGATGTGGATCATTATATGGGAAAGCATTCAGAAATAAGAACTGCAGCAACAGTGACTGGTTTGCATTAGAATATAATGTCATTTAACATATAAATATCTAAGTTACCGATTCGCCTAAAAACAGCCCTGGATATGATTCGATACGTACCGGGTACGAAATTCGGGTATGGTACGCCTCAAATTTGCCCAGAAAACGTATTTTTGCCTACGGATTCGACCTGGATTCACCAGGTGCCTGCGGATTCGTCCAGGATACGGCAAAACGAATCCAAGGCGAATTCGCGACGAATCCGCGACGAATCCAGTCGTGAAAATGCCCAGTCCGTGGAAAAAAGCGATTTTTCTCATTTTTTGTTCATTTTTTTGACCGAATGTTGACTTCTAAATATTTTAATAATCATTGCAACCCTAATTCGTCCCTCCAAACACACTAAATAGGTTAAAACAATCTCATTTAACAATTTGTGAATGAAAAACAAGTTCTTTTGCCTCCATTGCTGAACTTTCTCTCTTGCTTGCACAAGCTTGAATAGACTTGAAGGCTGATCGTTGGTTGTTCAAAGTTGATTGTTGTGCTATTCCTAAGCACTTGCAAGTGTCCGTTCGTTGCCAAGAAGATTGTAGAGCAAGATTTGTTCAAAAGAGGTAGGTTTCTTTGAAGTTTTTTTTTTTTTCCTTACATTTTTTTTAACAAATGAACTATTTTGTTTTGTTTTTATTGTTTTGTTGATTGTTCTCATTCTTTTAAGTTTTTTAGTTTCAAATCTCAATACCAAAATTATTTCAATTTGTTGTGCCTTAGGTATTACAATGGCATCCACTTCTTCCTCAGGCCAATCTCGTTTCAAAATAAATGCAACCTCTCCCCTTTGGAAATATGTAGAAATGGTTCAACAATGTCCAGGTGGTGGAGTATTTATTTGGATTTGTAGTCATTGCAAAGTTCAATATACGAGCTCATACAGTCGAGTGAGAGCCCACTTGTGTAAGATCCCTGATAATGGCATCAAACCTTGTCCAGGACCTCCTTCTGGTGATGGCAAAGGCCTTCCAGATGATGTAGTGTTGAAATATATTGCTAAGCAAGAAAAATCAGAGCAAACAGCTAGTAGTCTTAAAACAAGCCATCCTTTGAGGAAAGGATCTCGATCCTTGAAACCCCCTACACCACCACCTACTTATATTCCACCTACACAAAGCCATCCATTTATGAACATCCCTCAACAACAAACCGTGCCCTCATCAAATAAAAGATCTAAGGGACTGTTGGAAGCTTCATTTCAGAATGAGGCAAGAGATATTGTTGATCAAGACATAGCAAGATGTGTCTATGCCAATGGATTGGCATTCAACGTTGTTCGTTCACCATATTGGCAAAAAATGGTGAAATCTATGTTGTACCCCAAAATTAAAATTTTTGCTACACTTAAGCATTTTGAAGAAATGAGTCAAAATACTGTTAAATCTGTCAAAAAGGTCAAAATTGGGATTTGCATGCCTTGCATGGGGGTCAAAACCTTGAAATTTTCAAAATCTGACAATCTGGGTCGGTTCAAAATGATCAAACCTACAATACCCAAATTTCAGTTTTTCATCCCTAAATTCTAGGAAAATTTCTATTTTTAGCAGTTTTCTAAAAATAGAAACTTTTTTTGGGTTTTTCTGGGTTTCTTTCGAAATGGATACTTGCAAAATTTTTTAAAAATAGAAAGTTTGGCTTTTAGGGTTAAGACTGATTTTGATTGGCTTAAAATACTTCCTCATCAAGCTGGTGCAGTCGGAATCACAAAAAGATCAGTTTTACCCTATTGGGTCTATTCTGCTTTTCCAGAAGCTTTTTCGGAGATCCAAGGTCATCAATGGAGGTCAGTCGGTTGCCTGGTGTCAGAATTAGACGTTCAAGCATCAAGCAGAAGTTGTCAACGATGAACGTGCGCAAAAAACGGAGAAAGGAGTGAATATTTTGAAATAGTTGAAAAATGCTAATTTTTGGCTAACACTGGAGCCACCAGGCGCCCCTAAGGAGAATGGGCACTCAAACCTTCATGCCTTAGAATATTTTCCATTCCGACAGTCGAGACCAAGGCAAACACGTCAAATGAGGAAGATTTTGAAATTTGCAAAAAAGTTTCTAAGTCTGCCACCCATGGGCGCCCCTGAAGAGAATAGGCGCCTAGTTTTTCAAGGTACCAGATGATGGAATCAGGATTGGCTCTCCCAGGCAACATTGTTCAGTTTCAGGCCAGCTTCGCAACGAATATCTCCGTTAGCTCGTCAGAGCATCCAACCGTCAACAAATCCAGATCAAACAGGGGCCATGATGAGAGGTGTTTAGAACTCTGAGAGTGAAAAATGATGAAAATAATCTAAGTCTGGTGAACATGGGCGCCCCTGGAGAAGAAGGGTGCCCAAGATTTTAAGAAGTTTAATGATAGAATTTGCTGAAGGCATCTCCAACGTGACTTCGTCAGACTTGATCAAGCTATCCAACGTAATCATCAGCATGTCCGTTGGAGGAGGTAGTCATCAAATGTCGCAACGCGAACAAAGGAGGAAAAGTGAGAAAAGACAGAGTTGGAAGCAAAGTTTGAAGATCAATAAAAAAACTAACTCTGGAAGAAATGGGCGCCCTTTTCAAGGATAGGCACCTGACAATTTGAAGGGTTAAATGAAGTTTTTGATAGATGATGTCTCCAGAATCATGTTGTCAGATTCGATCAGGCTTCGTGATGCAACGTTCAACTTGTTTGTCGGATCAATCTGGAAGTTGGAAATCAGAGTCAAACTAGGGTTGAAAATTGAACAGAAGTTGAAAACGGTGAAAAATGGCTAAGTCTGGGAAAAAGGATGGCATACCTCAAAAAGGGCGCCCAACTTCTCATGCCTTAGTCAAATTTTTAGAAATTTCAAATATTGAAGATGAAGACAAAAGTCTAAGTTCATTGCACAAACTTGAATTAGGGTTTTGGAGAATTAGGGCAAAAGAAAGTTGTTTTCTCAAGGCAAAGCATATTTAAAGCACTTTTGTGTTTTATTTTTCATTATTTTCTTGCAGGTAGTCTTCAAGGAGAAACAAAGCAGCAACTTCAAACCCTTATTTTCAAGATTCAAGAGTTTAACTTGCTGGTTTTTCATAATATTTTCAAATCAGCACTCAAGAAGGCTTGCTTTTTCATGTGTTTCTTATCAGAACATCAAATCCTTGAAGAAGGAGGCCATTACTTTCAATTTTCAGCGAGCTGGTTTATACTGGTTCTATCTTTTGGATAATTTTTGAAGAATTTTCTCAAGGTTGCAGCAGCTGATTTTTATCTTGCATGTCAGAGAAAACTTCAAAATTTACAACTTCCAAACTTTTGGGTCTATCTCAAATATTCTTCTGGATAAAACCCATATCACAGCTTTTTCAGTAAAAAATCAAGTGGCTGCTTTTTCAGTGAAACTTCGAGGTTTTCAAAATCTAATCAACTGGGTTCATCCAAAATGTGCTCATGAACAATACCCAAATGCCAGCTTTTTTTGCTTTTTTGGGGAAAATTAGGGTTTGCTGCTTTTTCAATCTTCACTTCATATTTTTAAAAACGAACGATCTGGGTTGGTTTGTAACGAAATTCTAGTCAAAACCCATATCTCAGAAAAAATTCCAAAACTTCATCCGTTTGATGAAGAAAATCAGCAAGTTATTTTTAGGGTTTGTGCTGAGCTTGTCCGAGCATAGTCAAGATTATAGTCAATCTTCAAGTTTTTCAGCATGACGTACTCTCTCATCGAATTCAAAGCCAAATGAGTGTTGTATCATAATTATCTGAACGAATGTGTTGGGAAGTGTTTTTTCAGTACCGTCATGGACATAAAAAGTCATCATCTTAGTTGAAGAACGTGCAAAGAGAGTGGTATGAGAGAAAGGATAAGTGTCAGAAAAAGTTGTGCAAAACTCTTCCGTAGGAGAATCAAGAGAAGTGTTAGAATGCACGAAGTTGCAGAGCCGCCAAGTTATTAATCAGTAAGTCATCTTTCAAGAATAAGAACTCACAAAGAAGTTGAAGATTTCAAAGATTCTCTAAGTTTGATCGCAAAAGAGGAGAAGATCCTAGAAAAGCGGAATACAGCTAAAGATAGTATCAACACTCCTGATGAAGAGGCAGTTTCCCGCTTTTTGGCAGATATGATCAAGATTTAAAGCGACAATCTTCTAGAAGCTTTCTCCAAGCTTTCTTTCCATTCTTATCTCACACTTTCTTTCTATTCTTGTCTCAATTCTTATCCATTCTTTGAAAAAGAAGGATGTCAAGTTGTAATGAGTTGGCACTTTCCGTTTTTAGATGCTTTCTAGGTTTAGATGTTTTAATCTTGTTTTAGGTTTAGAAATAAAACTTGCATGTTGGCAAGCAGTAGTTGTAAAAGCAAGGAGATTTTAGGGTTCCCTACTCCTCTGCTTAGTTATAAATAAGAGCAGTGTTTGCTCATTTTAGTTGAATCGTGCTTGTGATAACAAGACATAAGTGTCTTTAGTACCTTCTCTTTGTTATTCAGTATTGTTCACTTTGTGTAAAGAGCAAGTTTGCATGCCTCTTTAGCTGCAAATACTTGTTTAGTGCATGTGTTGTGTTGATTATAATTAGGTTGATCGCATGTTGCAAGCGTGTTGCTACAACTTGCTGTCCCGAAGTTGTAATCCTTGTTCCAGAAACTTGAGTAAATAAAATCTTGAGCGTGCTTTGTCTGCCCCGATATAAATATCTCAAATTTCAGTCTATTTGTTTTTGTGTTAGAAGTTAGAAGTATGAGTAAATAAAATCTTGAGCGTGCTTTGTCTGCCTTGAAATAAAAATCTCGTATTTCCGTAATGCTTTTATGATCTCTTTTTCAGCTTGCCTTAAAACGTATGTTGAAGAATAGTTCATTCAAGTATCTTTGTCAGAAATCAACTCGTCCATTTCTAAACTCTCTTGCTCTGCGTTTACTTGAGAGGGTAGAAATGTTTTAAGCGTAGGTTAAGTTGTAGCTGTCTAGTTTCATTAAAGGGAAAACCTCAGCCGCAACATCTAGTGTTCTATAACTTTGTGTTCTCGCAGCTGAACCAAAAAGATAGGCATAATTAAGTTTAGGTTACTTTTCTTTATGCAACTCAGCAAAAGAGGGAGCTTCCCCTCCTAATTCGAAGAGCAATTTATTGCACATAGCTGTCTGTTTCCAGAATGCATTCCAGAGGTGCGATTTGAAACACCAACAATCTATTAATGAGGCTCCAAAGGGGTATAAGGGCCCAGGTTTTGAGAAGGTGCGTTGCACCTTATTGGAGAAAGAGGTGAAACATGTAGCAGACTCTTTGAATCCGATAAGGGATCCATGAATCAAAACAGGGGTGACCATTGTTTCTGATGGATGGAAAGATGTGAAAAATTGCCCATTGATCAATGTTATTGCCATGTCCCCTAAAGGGGCAATGTTTTTGAGAGTAGTGGATTGTGAAGGACAGGTGAAAGATGGTCCATTTATTGCTAACATCCTTTGCCAAGCTATTGAAGAAGTGGGCCATCAAAATGTTGTGCAAGTTGTAACCGACAGTGCCAAAAATTGTAGGGCTGCAAGGTTATTGATTGAGGAGAAGTATCCCCACATTTTTTGGACACCTTGTGCTGTCCACTCCCTCAATCTAATGCTACAAAAAATTGGATCCAAAATTGAGTGGATCAAACAATTCTCTGCTGAGGGCGAAGACATCCAAATGTTTGTCACCAACCATCATATAACACAAGGAATATTCAGACAATTCTCAAAATTGGAATTGTTGAAGGTAAGTTAGTTAATTCTCAATATTTTTAAATTTTAAATTTTTATTTGATTTTAAATTTTGATTTTGTAAAGTATTTATAAATTTAAATTATATTTTAATTTTAATTTTGATTTCCAAACAGGTTGCTAAGACCCGTTTTGCCTCCAACACAATTGTGTTGAGGCGACTTATAAAGGTTCGTGAGGCACTTTGTACCATGGTAATCAACCCTAATTGGTCCATATGGAGGCAATCTAGCAGTGAAAGGGCAAATAGGGTCAAGCAAAGGATCCTAGATGATAGTTGGTGGGATCGTGTTGAGTACCTGGTTAGTTTCACTGAGCCTATATTGAGCATGATCCGTTACACAGACATGGATAGACCTTGTTTGGGAGAAGTATATGATGGTATTGACTCAATGATTGAGAATATGAAAACCATCATCAATGCAAAAGAGGAAGATCCTGAAGAAAAATTCTTCAAAGAGCTACAGGAAATCATGGTTGATAGATGGAACAAAATGACCACTCCATTGCATCTTCTCTCTTTTGCATTGAGTCCCAAATATTATAGTCCTGAGATACTTTCTACTTCATCAAGAGTTGCTCCATATAGGGATGTTGAAGTGGCTCAAGGGTACAAGGCAGCACTTCATAGAATCTTCAGTGATCGTGACCAATGTGATTGAGTGAGGGCTGAGTTCATAGCTTTTGCATGCTCCGGTACTGTTGATCAAAATATGGATGCTCTTCAAGACAAGGTTAGGGTGGATGCTCATAGTTGGTGGTACTTCCATGGGCAAGAATACATGCACCTCCAACCTATTGCAATTAAAATTTTATCCCAAGTAAGTTTTATATTTTATAATTTAATTGTAATTTATAATTTTAATTTTTATTAATTTTGTAACTCTTAACTATTTAATTTGGTCTTAATAGGTTGCTAGTTCATCGGCTTCTGAGAGGAATTGGAGCAAATACTCCTTCATCCACTCAATAAAACACAATAGGCTACATTCAAAAAAGGCAGAGGACTTGGTGTATGTGCATTCAAACTTGCGCCTCCTTACACATAAGCAAAGTTCCTACAAAGAAGGAGACACTAGGAGGTGGGATATTGAGCCAGAGCAACTTGACTTGGATGCTTCCACAAGTCACTTAGCTGCACTTGATATTGATGATGACTATGAGCCTGAAGCAGCTACTGAGCATGAGAGTGGTAGTGTTAGTGGTAGTGGCAGTGCTTGTGCGAGTGCCACTAATGCTGTTTGTGGTTCTACACAAAATGTATCATCTAATGATGCTGCTTTTTTTGATGACCCATATGATTCAGATTGATCATTGATCAATAATAGCTGATTGTAAACACTTGACATTTTATGTCTGAACTTTAATTTATAAATTTATAATATATAATATATATCCGTATCATGACATTCAAGTAATCATTAATATTTTAATATTTGACTTAGTGACTATGAAAGTGGTGATGTATTTTTGCTATGTTATTAGACTATTAATATAGTGGTGTATTCTAAACTCAATTACTGTTGCAAATATGTATATATTTCTGATTTTTATATGTTTTTTGTATCGCCGAATCTAAGCCGTACCCAACCCTAATTTTTTTTTGACCGAATCCCGTACCGGATTTGCGTACCCGTACCCGAATCCAAAAACGAATCGGTAATTTAGATAAATATTATTGGATAAGCATACAAGTATATATACATAAGATAAATCTGATGATAAATAATATTTAATGAGTAAAGAATATATATATATATATGTGTGTGTGTGTGTGTGTGTGTGTAAAAAAAAGAATAATTATATAAACCATAGCAGCGAAAATCTTTTAGGGAAAAAATCGGCAAACCAAAAGTATAAGAGTTTTTGAAGAAATGGGAAAAAATTAGGAAAAAATCGGATTTAAAATAAAAAATAAAAAATTGTAGAACAAGAGATAAAAACTATTTTTTTTGAAATTGAAAGGCATTTCCATAGCACAAAGATATAGAGAGCAAATAAAATAAAGAGTTTAACTAATGAATTGTAAAAAATAGATTTTTGTAGTTTATATTCATATCGCTGATTACATTGCATTGCACATCTTTCAAACTCAAAGCATTACTTCACATTGCATAACTAATAACTAGATGCTGATAGACATGGCAGTGAACTGTTTGAAAAAATGCCTCAAAGAAATGTGGTCTCACTGTGATCAAATGCCATGACAATCCATAGCTAAACAATTTATCAAACAGTTCACTGCCTTGTCTATGCTACTATATTTTTCATACATGTCTACCAAAGCATTTTATCAAACAGTTCACTGCCTTGCTGCTATGGCTAAAAGCCTAAAGCAGGTGCTTTGGAACAAGCTATGGATGCTTGGAAAAAATCTATCAAAGCGTAATAGTAAGCAATAGCATAGACAAGGCAGTGAATTGTTTGAAAAAATGCCTCAAATAAATGTGGTCTCATGGTGACGGAATGCCATGATGGTGATGGAATGCCATGACAAGCAAATTGCTATGGATTGTCATGGAATTGCATCACCATGAGACCACATTTCTTTGAGGCATTTTTTCAAACAGTTTATTGCCTTGTCTATGCTACCACATTTTTCATACATGTCTACCAAAACATTTTATCAAACAGCTCACTGTCTTGCTGCTATGGCTAAAAGCGTAAAACAGGTGCTTTCGAACAAGCTATGGATGCTTGGAAAAAATCTATCAAAGCATAATGGTAAGCAATAGCATAGACAAGGCAGTGAACTGGTTGAAAAGTTGCCTCAAAGAAATGTGGGCTCATGGTGATGGAATTCCATGACAATTCTTAGCAATTTGCTTGCCATGGCATTTGTCATTGTATTCCATCACCATGAGACCACACTTCTTTGAAGCATTTTTTCAAACAGTTTGTTACCTTGTCTATGCTACCACATTTTAAATACATGTCTACCAAAGCATTTTATCAACAGTTCACTGTCTTGCTGCTATGGCTAAAAGCTTAAAACAGGTGCTTTTGAACAAGCTATGGATGCTTGGAAAAAATCTATCAAAGCGAAATGGTAAGCAATAGCATTGACAAGGCAGTGAACTGGTTGAAAAAATGCCTCAAAGAAATGTGGTCTCATGTGTTAGAAATATTGTCACTAATGTCAAAGGGAAATTAATATCATAATGATGACGAGACAAGTTTTGGTAATGAGGATTATTTGGGAGAAGAATATTGTTGCCAAGAATCTAAGCTTACTATATTACTGGTGCTGTTGATAATATGTTATTAAATGATAATAGAGATAATCCAACTATAGATGAAAGATCAACTTTTGTTACTAATGGTGAACATGATACAAAGCATCATAATGCTGCACAAAGTTAACAGCCATAAACCAAAATCAGTGATCAAGCATTAACTAAAGAGCAGCGATCAATGTTCTATATTATTTTACACAGCAATTCAAGGTGGTGTTTGAAGACAGTAATATATTACATAAACAATCAGATTTCTGATAGAACAAGGCATCCCACTTGGGAAATAAAAATAATAATAAAATTAAGTTAGAAAAAGACAAAAGTCAAAGAGTAGTCATATAGACAAAACACAGAAAAGACAAAGATGCTTGTGAATGAAGACAAAATAATAAGCAGTGATTCATACTTTTGAGGAAAGACGAAAAGTCACATAAAGCCAAAAATTAAAAAAGACAAAATCAAAGAGGTGCGATTACTCTTTTAAGGGAAGCGATTTATTTTGGAAAGAGTACGATTGTTTCTTCAGTTGAAACAAGTCAAAACATAAAAAGGTGCCATTCTGAATAAGACAAAAATACATAAAGGACAAAATTAAAAAGAAAACTCCGTATTTATAAAAGAATAATTTATGGAGAGGTGCGATTCTTGGAGTGGTGCTACCAAGTTTAGATAAGGAAAACTAAATCATATTTTTCAAAGATTAAATCTGAAGAGATGTGATTAAGAAAGAGGCAGATTTTAAGTAATGTGTTCTTTCATCAAGGGTTGCAATTCAAACATATATAATCAATATTCAAAACAGATTTGCAAGAGTAGATGTGTGGGAAGTTTGTGTGTGAGAATGATTATGTGAAGAAGTGAAATTGCAGAAGTATATCTTGTGTGAGTTCAATAGAAGAACATATATCACAAAGGAGAGATAAATTGATGCATGAAGCAGATCTACTGAAAGATCTTATCTACATTTGAAGTTTTTCAGTCATAGAGCCAAGGTTGGTGCCTTGCAAGAAGGAGTTGCTGCTCCTTGTAGGTTGGTGCCTACATATTTGAGTAAGAGGTTGGTGCCTCTAGTAGTTTGAGGCCTACACCATTGTAAATCCATTTTTATTATAAAGTACATAATTTTTGTACTGTGGTTTTCATCCTCAAGGGTTTCCACGTAAAATCTTGGTGTCAACTTGTTTATATTGTTATTTTCTTGCATAATTGATATTGTTTAGAGTTTGAAGTTGATAAAAGTTGAGAGGGTAAAAATTTCATTAATATACTGATTCACCCTTCCCCCCTCTCGGTATATTTGTGTGCTCATCATCATGGTGATGGAATGCCATGACAATCCATAGCAATTCGCTTGTCATGGCATTCCATCACCATGAGATCACATTTGTTTGAGGCATTTTTTCAAAAGTTCACTGCCTTGTTTATGCTACCACATTTTTCATACATGCCTACCAAAGCATTTTATCAAACAGTTCACTACCTTGCTGCTATGGCTAAAAGCCTAAAACAGGTGATTTCGAACAAGCTATGGAAGCTTGGAAAATATCTATTAAAGCATAATAGTAAGCAATAGCATAGACAAGGCAGTGAACTGTTTGAAAAAATGCCTCAAAGAAATGTGGTCTCATGGTGATAGAATGCCATGATGAATGCCTCCATGGTGATGGAATGCTATGGATTGTCATGGCTTTCCATCACCATGAGACCACATTTCTTTGAGGTATTGTTTCAAACAGTTCATTGCCTTGTCTATGCTACCACATTTTTCATACATGTCTACCAAAGCATTTTATCAAACAGTTCACTGCCTTGCCGGTATGGCTAAAAGCCTAAAACAAGTGTTTTTGAACAAGCTATGGATGCTTGGAAAAAATCTATCAAAGCATAATAGTAAGCAACAAGCTACGGTCTCATGGTTTTTTTTTGCGCGAAAATCAGCGTGATTTTATTCGCATTTTTTGCAGGTTTAAACGCATTTTTTTGGCAATTTGGAGTTTGAAATGGGAAAAAATCGTTGACCAAAAGATCAATGATGTTTTCAAAACATTGGGGAAAAAATCGTCCAGCCTGCATATTTTTTAAAAATCAGGATTAATCGGGATTTTTTGCAGATTATTGCTTGTATGATATAAACATATATATGAATACTAATTGATATAAGTATATATATATATACAATTAGTCAATAATGATGCTTGCAACAATTATCGAGCCTTATAAGTAATTATGATGCTTTAACATAAGTATGGGTAATAGATTCTTAATTGTTTGATTTACGCTAATATCTTATGAGTGTTGAGAACAAATTGATTGGAGAGCAAATCGACTCAGCCTGAAAATCAATAACATTTGGGCATTCGATCAAGGAAGAAGCATTATATCTTGGAGATTAAGGTAGAAAAACATCCTCTAGAACACATTCACAGCCCGGGCATAAAGGATCGGATCTAGGCATCAATAACAGCTAAAGCATGCAACATTGCAGCTGGTTCAATCGGAACAGTAAAGTCACTCCCTATGGTACGCAATGATAGTTGTCTATTCTTATTTAATAGATGAATATAGATATAAACAAATATCAAATATATATATATACCAATTAAAACATTGATAATTGATGCCAATGTAGCCTATATTATTGATGTTATGAATAGTGATATGATTATGGTAATAATTGGTCATGGAGGAATGAAGTAGGATTGCAAGGAGGGGGAACGACGAACGATTCCTCACTAGGAGTGGCATCTCATGATGATGGTTAAGGACCATCAGTTAAGGACCACATGAGACCACCTCATGATGATGGTTAAGGACCACATGAGGCCAAGGAGGATAAGGTCCTATCCTTGGGCCTAGAGTTGAGGATCTAGGACACCCTATTGCAGCCTCCCAACTATCCCCACTTGAATCAATTGTTGGAGTAAATAAAAAGGGATCTTCAATCATAAGGGGAAGGTTTGGCGTGCTAGAGGGGAACGGTGTAAAGCCCTCATTAGGTACACCACCTCATGATGATGGTTAAGGACCACATGAGGCCACAAAGGATAAGGCCTTGCTGTTGGGTTTAGGGTAGAGGATACTTGGGGCACCTCATCATGTCCTCCTCGTTGTGGTTGAGCCCGCATAGTCCTTGAGATTTGTTACATTGCTATATATAATCTTTCTTAGACTTAGAATTAAATGTATTTCATATCATACTCATCTAACATGGTTGGAGGTCTCCATAACCAGATTTACATCATCTCAATTTTGAGTAGGGAATTGTATCTTTAACTATAATCTGCTATTGGTTTCATTTAGAATTGCGATTTCAAGGCAAAGTATAAGGTGATCCCAAAAGGGGACATTACATGCTTTACATTCATGTTGTATAAAATGTAATTGTATGTCTTTACTTTCATATGCTAAACACTCTTTCACTACTAGAATTTATTTATTTATTTAAAACACATCCTATAACCACATGCTTACCTTGTTTAGTTAAAAATAGAGATTGAGAAGGATAAATACATAGAGAGTTGAATATGCTAACACATAAACACAAAAGCTATGGTTAAAATTAAATGCATGACTTGGTATCGAGCCATAAGTCACTTGGACTACAAAGCTTGCAAATTCGTTGAAGCAATATAACCCTTAGTAGATGTAATGACCTGTGCTCCGGATCAATCGATTTACAATTTATTTCTCATTGGATTGACAAAGATTGTCATCCAATATTTATGTAAAGTAAAGATGATGTACTTTGCTTTATTTAAGAGCAATTGATAAACACTAGCATATTGATATGCTTATGATATGAATTAAGAATCTTGAAATAAATATTATTTTAATAATGGCAATATACCAAGTAAATATAATGCTATTTCTGATATGTTAAGTTGGAATCATTCATTGCATATGGAAGATGTTTAGACCTCTTTTCAAAGTGTTGTTTTTGACAAGTTATCTTTATATTCATGTAACTTGTAAGTGGGTGTTGTATTTGAATTCTTCTTATTATTCATGCATCCCTATTTAAGGATCTCGGGTTCCTATGAGCATTTCAATCTGCTATGTTAAATGCATATATATCTGTCTGAAAATTCTATTCCATATCCTCCCTTTGTCATTCTTCCTTTATTTTATATATTCATTTATGAATGAAGAGGTGCATTCCCTTTCATAATTGATACCCTTTCAAAGGGTCATGACTCTTCTTACCTTACCATCGCTGCCTTCCCTTTAACTTTAATTAGCGTCCCTTTTTACTTATCTAATCGCTGGATTTTAAGTAATAACGATTCAACCCAAAATGATGCTTCTTATTTGTTAAAGATAATCATTCGACTATCATTGATGATCCCATAGTTGCGTTCCACTTATGAGGTTCCAACGCTGATTATCCTAGAGCACAGAGTAGTGTTCAATGTGGCTAATGAGCATGAAGCATCCTCACCAAGGTGGCGGTAGAACAAGAAGCGTTTCCCTCTTTCCTCATGGCTTTGGATAAATGGGAAATTGTGATTGTAATATTAATCACCCCAACAATGAAACAAACCATACAATAAGGCATGGCTTCAATTCTTCGACCAACTTGATATCAAATATAACGTTAAAGGTATCTGATAATGTTTGTATTTGACCGAGATCTACACCTAATGTAAAGTCGATATTCAGGAAGAAATATATGCACGACTTCTTATATGCCAAGGATCGGTCCCTTTGACTTGGTGAATCTACGTTGTCACACAGATAATATTCTCAGAATATACGTATTGTTCTTGCCCATTAAAAATACAAGACGCGTCCCCCCCTAAAATGCCCTGTCCCGGGGTACGGGGGACGACAGGGGACCATCCCTCTTTTTTCAAAAAACACAGGAAACGTCCCCGAGACAGGGGGACGCCGTTGACCAAATAGTGACGGCTGACCAGTCCCGGGGACGGCCAGGGGACACCTAAGCCGTCCCCCAACTGTCCCCCAGGACTCCCCCACGTCAAAGCATGTTTTAAAAATAAAATATACGTATATATATATATATATATAACATCTTTCAATTTTTTGGTTTATGAGTTGTTCGTTTAAATTATTTTCATATATCTTTCACAATATTTGGAACACTCACAAGATAAATATTTGATGCTCTATTAGAGATATATAAAAATAACAAAAAAATATTCCAAAAGTGTGTAAACTTGAATTTATTTGCTTGATGTTCACTAACAGGTTTTAGAGACAAAGACTTAGGATTTTGACATTTTTAAACAGTTCTTACTTCTTCAGAATTGGAAATAGGCTGAATATTAAGGCAATTTGATGCCCAAAACTCCTTGAGTGCAGCAATTGTCCCCACATTTAACTGCTCAAATCCATATCAGACAATACACCAGCATTGAATTTACTTCCAGTAGTCCACACTCCCAACAAACTACAATAATTCTGCCTTCAGACGCCTCAGCTATTCGTTATTGTTCTATGCCAAGTAATCAATAACCTAGGTGAAACAATCTTCATTGTAATCACAAATGTTCTCCCAATTTGTGAGCTGGAAATAACCTTATGTAATTTGGTATAAGTTTATAAATTTTAACTTGGAGGTTGTATTAAGATTCATGTATGTTAATTCTGAATTTTCGATGTGTATTGAGTATTGACAAAGAATGTTGAACACAAATGTTATATGTTAAGGTTCTATAATGTATATTATGTATGCTTTATCCATGTTTTCATATGAATATTTAAAATTTCCCTATATATTTTAAATTTTCCCTATATTTTATATAGCCGTCCCCCGCTGTCCCTAAATTTGGCCTCAAAAATTGGAAACTTGGGGACTCGTCTCGCCACCCCCTGCCGTCCCCGTCCCGGAAACTTGGGGTAACCTTGGGAACCATTGGTCTGATATTGAAGGTTACGCCCTCTATATAAGGTGGCGGAAATAATAATTGGTCAACATAAGACTACGACTTCCAACTATTCGATATGCCTTCACCAGTATGTGAACTCCGTTAGCCAATGAATATGGCGGCGGCTTGGTCCTTAATCAATGTCGATGGGAAGACTTAAGGTAAATAATAAATATTGTGTGTCGTCTATTACCAGGTCTGCGACTGACAATGTAGAGAGTGGCTATGTTTTGGCAATGTATCTTTCAGGAAATACCTTGAACTAACAGCATATGCGATTATATAGTATAGTGGGTACCCGATTTGCATGGATAACCCAACAATTATTACTACCTTCCCGACAAGTGAATGCCACATTGGATATATTCTGCAGTCCTCAGATAAGGACAAGCTTTGGTTTCAATAAATAGTGATAACCTTGTGTGGCAATGGCATCGATAAATTAATAATGGTGCACAATGATAAAGTCTCGTTCAAGGATGTCCAATATTGCTTGCTCAACTTAATCGGTCAATCGGAAGTAACAATTAAATCGATCACCATCAAAGAATAGGACATTAGAGTAGACATAACGAGATATCTCAATAAACAAACATTTATAAGCAAGACAGGTGTAATAAATGTCATTGAGTAAATAACAAAATCACAATAACAATGAATACTTGATGAATAGAAATTTCAACATGATGCAAGCATGAGAATTACTATTGATGAAACTAAGTGCAAAATGACACTTATTTACATTTTTTAGAAAGGTGCATGAAAATAAATGAAATAAATTGACTAAACTTCAACTCTAGCTACTACTACTTGCATGATGTGCAAGTTTTATTACAAATTATCTAGTCCGCTAATTTTAATGGTACTGCCAATTCAATTGACAATCAAAGTTATTACAATTTTTCTCTTAATGCTCACATCTCTCATATGATGAGATAGATAGTTTAACAGTAGCTGATTTTAGGTTAAAAACAATGAATGCTAAACATTATGGATTTTAGCTAAAAATAACAAACTCAGAATGTGCTATCTTCAAAAATGGTGACCAGCTATTTTTGGGATAGGCTAAAAATAGACTTTTGTGGAAGTGTGGCTCTAGATGATGAAGCTAATGAATTTGATGCTTTGAATCCATAAATCTTCTTGTAATGATTTGCATCAAACCTTGACTGGAAATTACAACTTTGAAGATCTTATTTTGATAATCTATCTTCACTCGAACAATTTGTTAATCTTCTTAGCTTTGCTTTAACTATTTTTATTGAAGATTTTTAAGGAGCAATTATGTTTGATTTTCCTCAAAAATGCTCTCACTGCTTCATTGACATCCTTTGGTGCTGCTTTGAAGAGTTTTTTTTGAGGGGTCAACAGTTCAGAAAACATAAACCAACTAAAAGGTTGCATGTGAAAGCTTCTCATAGGTGCATTTTACTTATGCTGACTGCAACTTTCAGAACAAACAAATGAAAGGGGAAAGTGCACCTTCTACCTATGCATGAATTCCTTCCTTCAGCTACAGTTTTTTAGAAAATGATAAAATCTTCAAAAATGTGTGCCCCCTTTTCCCTTAACTGGGCATAATTTTCTTAACATGGCAGCAGTTTTTGTTAAAGATACAAACACATGCAAACAATGTACCTGGCATAAGCTTTGATTTAGACATACTTTATTAAAGTCTACTATAGATTTTAGAATGGTACCTTATGCTTTGTTTTTCCTTTTTACAAAAATTTAAAATTTTAATCTTTAATAATATCAATCTTGACATAACACGCGTGACTCGACTGGAAATGACTATTTCCAACTTCGACTTTAACACAACAAATTGGCTGCATGGATAGAAGCAGTTACAACAAATCTGAACATACAATTGGTGATGATGACAACTTGAGAAAACAAATGATTGAATTTTTACGACGAGGAAGTTTCATGCAACACAATTAATTTTTGAATTGGGTACAAGTTACAACAATTATGCTTTCTTATTTTATATTGTTCTATCTTAAGTTTGGGTAACATCTTCTTTATGCTTTAGATGAGAAATAATTATCTGAATACAGCTGCTATAGTGCAAATGCTATGGCATATGCAGCATGTATATCATTTTTATTTTCTATGATATAATTGGATTTGTCATGCAACGTCCTGTAAGATCTAATTAAACTTTTACACTGAAGAATTAGAAATGATGTAGTTATGATCTGTTTGAAAATGAGACTATTCCAAATCAATATAATCTCATTGAGCTTAAATTAGTTTATAATTATTAAAGCTTTTGTAGGACTCTTTAAGATTTCAAGTGGATAGTGAACTTTAATGCATGGAAGAGCACATTCACTACATTTAGTTCTTTCTAATTTTTTTTTATATTAACAGTTGTGTTAGTTTGAATTGTTTTCTTTCAAATCGTTATCTTTTGAACTCAAAATGGCAGTGATATTTTGGCTTTCTGCCCTGTTTGTAGTTCTCTTCTGGATTTGGGGATGATGTTCCCTTCCTTGTAATTTAGGCTGTTGGTAATGGAGGAGGTGTTACAGACATTGTACTTGCAGCCTATCCTGTTAGGCATCCAAAAACTATTACTCATTCATGCACATCAGGGCGATCTCCTTTTCCAGCTGTTGATGGTTTTGTGGAATCTGTTTCTTCTGTGGGAAATATTCCAGGTAGGGAGTTTTTCTATATTGTATTTTTCAAAATTTTGTTTATGCTATGCATAGTTGTCTGTCACCTCTCACAGACAAAATAGAATTTCCTCTAGATTGGTTTAAGTTGGTAGTAGAAGAGCGATGTGCTTTAATTGTATTATATTGAGATTCCTAACCTATTGCTAGATCTGGATATCATATCATCTGTATCGTTCCCAAAGATGATGTTTCTTATGTCATTTATATCCAAGATAATTGGAATCAATGTCTGTTTAATTTTTGGAGAACCAATCTGATTTAAGAGTCTCCTCTAATGTAGTAAAATTGTCTTATTTTTGGATGATTGAGTGGAGAAGCCTGATTTGTAGATGGTATTTTGCTATTATGGTATTTGATACATGTGATGCCAACTTAGTTTGCTATTTTTAGTTGCTGGCTAAGGTAGTGTAAGTTATCAAATGGTTATGAACAGTTAAATGATTAAATCTAAGTTATAGGAATTGGTCATTTGCCCTGCTGATTTCGGGTACGGGACGTTTCAGGTACTGATATGTGGTGGAATCCCTACGAAAGCGGTTAGGGCTTGGATTTTTCCAGCCAAAAACGTTTCAATGAATTTCTCCCCAAATCTTGCCATTTTTCAGTGACGTGTTTTTTCGACAAATTTTAAGCGTTTGGCGGGGAAATCGAAACCTTTTTCTGTTTTTCCGCGTTAAAAACAAACGCCAAAATTCCTAAATGTCTTATTTTCGTTCTCATTTTGCCTCCATTTTTCTCTGCAAAAAAGACGACGATTGTGCGACGAGTTATAGACAAATTTCGGCGACCATTCCAGACGTATTTTAGGCGACTAGGAGTAGGGAAAAATCTAACGCGTGCAGGGAGTCGCATTTGAGCAGCTGCGGAAATTTCCAAGTAGGGTTCGCCCATTTTTTTTTCTTTATTAAATTTATAAATGTTTTAAACTTCTATGTTTATTATTTATGAAGATTAAACAGATTTATTATTAATTTATTTATTATTATAAATTTATAAATTAAAATCATATTAAACATATTTATAATTTTGTTATTATCATTTATAAATTATTTATTTATTATTTTCTGTTTTAAATTTTTAATATTGTGTATTTTAGTTTAAACTTCAATTTTAAAATTTATTAATTATTAATTTGTTATAAATTTATAAATCTAATAATAGACTAACACTAAATGTTAAATTATTTATTATTAATATATTATATTTTAATTTTAATTTTATTATTATAATAGACTATAATATATTATTTTATTGTAAAATATAACTATATCAATTTTTTATTTTAGTTTTATTTTTAAAATAATAAATTAAGAATTTAATGAATAATATATTAAATGTTAATTTAAATAATTTTAATTTTTTTCGAAAATTGTATATCAATTTATTATTTTTATTTATTTAAATATTTAACATTTATTGTTTAATAATTGATTAATTGTTTTTGAAATTGTAGTAGCATAATGGCAACCAGTTCTACTTCTATTGCTCGACCCGCCTTTAAAACCAACCCAAATTCACCTCTATGGAAACATGTACAAATGATACAACAAGTTAAAGGGGGAGGAACATTTGTTTGGATATGCAATCATTGTAAAGTTTAGTATACTAGCTCATACAGTCGTGTGAATGCCCATTTATATGCCATTTCTAGACAAGGAATCGCAGTATGTGTAGGAGAAATTGGTAAAGAGTTAGATCCTCGCAAAGTAGTAGCATCTATTAAAGAGCAAGAGGAAGTAGATGCAAGAGTTGGTCATGCCACAAACCATCCTTTACTGAGAGGAAGAGGAAGTGGAAGGGGATCAAAGAGGCCTCCTCCTTCTCCAACACATAGTGAATTTCCTAATGTTGTAGTAGAGAGCCACCCATTTTTGGATAGAAATGAAGAAGATCCTGTTGGTGTGAAGAGATGCACGGGGCCATTAGAAAGAGCATTTAAGCTTGAAGTTAGAGAGCTTGCAGATCAAGCCGTTGCAAGATGTCTATATGCAAACAGTTTGGCATTTAATGTTGTAAGATCACCATATTGGCAGGATATGTTGAGAAAGGCAAGTAATTGTCCACCAAGGTACACAGGGCCAGGTTATGAGAAGGTGCGTACCATCTTACTAGCAAAGGAGGTAAAAGGCATAAACAATGCATTGGCTCCCATTAGAAATTCATGGAAAAAAACAGGGGTGTCAATTGTTTCAGATGGATGGAAGAATGCCAAAAACCGGCCATTAATCAATGTGATTGCAGTGAGCCCTAAAGGGGCAATGTTTTTGAAAGCCATGGATTGTGAAGGACAAGTGAAGGATGCACAATTTATTGCTGACATCCTTATAGAGTGCATTCAGGATGTGGGTCCTGAAAATGTTGTCCAAGTAATAACAGACAATGCAAAGAACTATAGAGCTGCAGGTATGTTGATTGAGACACGGTTTTAGCACATATTTTGGACACCTTGTGTTGTTCACTCTCTCAACCTCATGCTACAAAAGTTGGGTGCGAAAATAAATTGGATCAAACAAATGTATGTTGAAGCTGAAGAGATCCAAATGTTCATCACAAACCATCAAATGTCACATGCCATTTTTAGATCATTTTCAACATTGGAGTTGTTGAAGGTAATGAAACACTTCAACTTTTAAATTTTACATTTCACTTTAGTAATTACTAATTTAGTTTTTAAACTCAAGCATGTCTTCTTTATATTTTAATTTTAATTTTAAATTTTTGAATAGGTTGTCGAAACCAGATTTGCATCGAACACGATTGTCTTGAGGTGAATTGTGAAGGTGTGGGAGGCACTTTCTAGCATGGTTATCAGTCAAAGTTGGTCCCTATGGAGGCAATCCAATACTGAAAGGGCAACAAATGTAAAACAGATGATCCTAGATGACACTTGGTGGGAACGAGCAAAATATCTTCTTAGATTCACGGAGCCCATCATGATAATGATCCGTTTTACTGACATGGATAAGCCATGTTTGGGAGAGGTATATGATGGCATTGATTCAATGATTGAGCAAATGAAAATCATCATCAACGAAAAAGAGCAAGATCCTGATGAAATTTTTTTCAAAGAGGTGCAAACAATTTGTGCTGAGCGGTGGAACAAAATGACCACCCCACTACATCTTCTTTCATTTGCATTAACTCCCAAATTTTATAGTGATGAGATTCTTGCTTTGCCATCAAGAGTGCAACCATGTTACATCTTGAATTATGAGGTTACTATTTTCTAGTGATATAAAAGGTAGCGATGAATGTAATGTGAAATCTGGAGATGCTTGCACCTTGTTATCAATATGTATGTTAGCTCATTTGATGTTGTTTCATTTGATGATATTTCAATTGATGTAATTCTTGGTAAATACTGCATATATATGAATATCAGGATAATGAATCTTGTTTTGTATACTGTTGATGTTGTGAACAAGTAACTGCCAAGATTGTATGTCTATGGTTGCAGGAACAGGAACTATTCCTCCAGGTGGAGGGGAGACATCACTCGGGAGAGGGGCTTGGTCGAGTAACCGGTAAAGTTGATCAAGTTGAGCATACACACACTTCACTGAGGGTTTTGGGAACTGAGTCAGTTTGAGTTGTCTTAATAAGTCATCCTTAGGCTTAGGAGTTTTGGATTACTTCTTTATGCTTTATGAGTGGTGTTACTTGATTGACTGACTTACTGTTCTGTGAACCTTGAATGTGAAATGTGAACTGATAAGTTATATAGATGCCTGGAATTTACAGTTAAACGTATATATACATGTTTGTACAAATACGTGTATTAAGGGTACTCTGACTGGCCTGTAATACACGTAATTGGATAATTAAATACAAACATGTATAGATATATTTAAGTGTAAATATGGATATGTTTATTAATATATTTAATATAAACATTATTATAGTTTTACCAATAATAAAATATATTGATATATCTATAGTAATATTTAAATATTATATAGATATATACATATATTTAAATAAAGTTAAAATAAAACTATAATAGTTTATATTTAATATAATGCAAAATGTATATATAACATTTTAATTTATAATTTAAAATGACTTTGCCTTGGAAATAATTGAAATTGACTTATATAGTCATTTGGTAATAAAATGCATTTACCATGGGTAATAATAGTATTTTCGATTTCCTTAGACTTTTGGAAAGATACGTTGGAAAGTATTATGGGAAATTTAAAAGGGAAAATATAGTCTTATTAAAAGATTTAAATCAAAGCATTTTTTTAGAAAGTGAAAATCGCGAAATTCCTTCACAGAGGAAAAACGCGGACTGTGTAAAGGCTGAAACAATGAAAATGGTGAAGGGAAGAACCCGCGCTAAACTCTCACGCCTTGGACCTGGTTGTAAATGCTAATGTGTCACCATTCTGGAAGGCATGGGCGGAATAAGGCCAGGTGGCTGCGTTTTTAACCTTGACGTTTTCTTCTAAAAGATTTACCGCCATTGTTCATGAGTTGCGCCATTTTTGGGGGAGACGCCTGTAGGTGTCAAATCCGCCTTTCTTAGCAAATGGAAGTTTGAACTATTCTCTAAACTACTGGAAGTCGAATCACCTTCTCAAAGGCTGAGTAAGTATGGAAAATTTGTAGAAACCCCAGTTTCCCTGTTTCTCGAATCTGACTGATTTTTGTTTGTTTTTGAAGTTTTTTGGTTTTTTTGTGATTTTTGAGCATTAAGGTAATAATGCGATTTTGCAAAGAATGGATAAATAAATTCAAATAAAATAACTATGATGCCAATGTGGGTAGAAAGACAAGATCTAATGCTGATTAATCCTTTATTGATTCACTGGACTTAGTATAGTAAAGATCGGATAACATGCATATTGAAACAGCATAATTTAATATAAAGAACTTGGTATTTTGCAGCAGGCTAGAAGTACATAAATGGTACGGTTCTTATTGAAAGTATGCTTCTCCCTCCGTCTGACAATCTCAACAGATCCCAGCTACCCTAGCGCCAACTGAAGATTGCTAGCCTGAAAGATAGGCGTTTTGACCAGAATAAAGAACACGCCTCCTTAATGATGGTACGGCCAAGTACAATAGAAGTACGGCCTGGTAATAACAACAATTAATAAATAAAGGTACGACCCTCAATAGAATCCCCAGATCCAAAAGAAAAATAGGCGCCTCCACTCAGTAAACCCTCTGAATGAATTGTAAATCAATAACCCTGAATATTTATTATCTGTGATGCTCTGTAACTTCTTCTGAATGAAGAAATCTCTGCCTGGCAATAAATCAGAAGGTATTTCACAACCTCTGAATTGCTTTCACTGGAGATGGCTCGTTCCCCAATGCTCTGTGACTGAAACCCTTGGCTTCCGTGCTCTGGTTGAAGACTTCCTCAATTTTCAATTCAGAAAATGACATAAAGCTCGAATCCCAAGGCAAAACCCTTATATTCTTGAAAAGTGCGACTTTTCTCACTTGAGCATCATTTAAATAAATTCGAACTTCTTCTTTTAATTATTTCAATAGTCTTCAACGTAATTTTTAATTATAATTTAATTGCCAAAATGGCCCCTTTCTGATGATGGGCGACCCCTTCACTGAAATCACTTAAGTTATAATAAAATATTATAACTTTATATTATAATGCTCCATAATTAATATTTAATTAAATCAATTAAATATTAATATCTCTCTCGATATATACCCGATGCACAAACCGTCTGAAGCTGATGAACACTGAAGTGATTCAGAACACTACCAATCCATACTGCTAAAAATAGCAGGGGTCCCACGCTGAGTGCTGAATATTGCTAAAAATAGCAACTCAGGCTAGAAGTGTTCGAACGAGCCCGAATGAAAAACAACTGATCAAGTACTGACAAACTGAAGCTGAGCCCAGCTCCATCAAGACCCTCTATCCAAACTATCAGCCTACGAGGGTCGCATAGTAGGCCAATCCAGTGCTCTGAGAGATGTCAATGAGAAGGGGACATGACAAAATTCGCCACATTTCAGTTTGAAATATTCAAATAGTAGTTCTGTCAATTTACATGCTTGCATGAGTGGAAATTGTTTGGCTGAGAGCTCTATAAATAGCCGCCCAGTTCATTCATGAAATACAACTGACAATTTCCGAATTTGCTTAGAAAGAGTTGCATTTTACCTTAGCTGCATTCCCACGAAATTGCTATCTGCACTTGCAATTACGAATTTCTGTTTAGAGAGTTGCAATCTATCTTTGCTATGTTGTATTGCTGAGAGCCATATTCTATCTTTGTTGTTTGTATTGCTGAGAGCCATAATCTATCATTGCTGTTTGTATTGCTGAGAGCCATATTCTATCTTTGTTGTGTTGCATTGTTGAGAGCCATATTCCATCATTGTTGTACTGCATTTACCTGAGAGTCATACTTTACTCATGCTGTGAAAAGTGTCTGGAAAAGACTGAGAAGGACTGTGAAGGAAGAGCAGAAGCTACTGATTGAACTCATTCGTAGCAAGAGAAACAGGCATGAGAAATGTCTTTAATACTTCTGTCATTTGAATGAGTTACTTGCTTTGATTATGCTTTGCATTATGTTATGAAGTAGGAAAGGAAAATGTAGAAGGTCTCTGTTTTCTAAGGAATTATGTTAAATTGGGAATAGCTTAATTTCACTAGAAAAGGCTTATTGAATTGGGAATAACTTGTTTCATAGTGAAAGCATGTTAAATCAGGAATAGCTTAAGAGCTTGTTGAAATGAAATAGTTTAATTTCATAGGAAAAAGCTTGTTGAAATGAAATAGTTTAATTTCATAGGAAAAAGCTTGTTGAAATGGAATAGCTTAAATTCATAGGAAAAGCTTGTTAAAAGAATAGCTTGAAAGGGAAATGTTTGAATACTTTTTAATAGAAGTATATTATGAATTGTATTACTTGAATACTGCTTGAACTCCTTATATGAAGGAGAAAGGAACTAGTTATTAAATACTAGGTCAAGGATGGAATCAGTACCAAGGTAGTCTAAAGCTTTAAAGTTAATAGGTTAACTAGGAAAAGCTATATACTCCATGGATAAAGGATTCCATGTTAGGAGGTAACAGAGGGACCCTTGTTGACTGAATTCCAATTCCTGATTAAGTAGTTTGTTTGAAGGTAGGTTGTCTGAAACAGGATAGACCTCCCTTATGTAGGTATGGAAGAAGAATGTCTAAAGGTAGGTAATCTGAAACAGGGTATACCTATCTTGTGTAAATTTCTTAGGAAAATGTTGTAGGTTAGTTTGGGATTAAAGATTATCCAAAATTAAAGGACGATACCTATGCGTAGTGTAAGATAGCCTTAAGTCAAATCGGCCCTGAGTAGTGTATATGATAGATGACCTTCATTCGAAGTACTAAATGAGAATACTTTGGCCAAAGTAGTGGAAGGTACGACATCCACTTAGATGTGAGATAGTCGAGACTACACTGTCAGTTCATTGTGATCCATCATGCTAGTTCGAGATTGTGAAATAGCAAGTTCTAGATGTATAGGACACACCACTATGCTCAGTTGGGTTGTCGCAATCGGTTACTTTACCAATCTCTTCGTTCGAAGGGAGGGCCATCTATTGAATGATAGATGTGCGGGGACCGCATTAATAGTCCATGGTTGGCGGAAAAACGCCTGAGTGATGTTTCTCCTCCACCGCAGGCGACGGATACACCAAGATTTGAAAGGAAGGTAACCTGGACCATCTTACTACTATTTGTGCAAAAAGCTTACGAGCTGTGTATGTAATTGTTTTACTTTTGTACTCTGATTTATATTTGCAATGGAAATGGAATCCATGTGGAAAAATATATTGTAACTGGCATGTAATTATCAATAAAGAAAGGAAGAATTTTATTGTAATGTCAATATGGAAAAAAAAATTAATTACCCAAGGATGGGGTTGTTACAAACCATATTCAGATCAAGAAGTTGGTGTGGGGTGTTTGAAAGCATTTGGTAGACTCTTCCCCGATCAAGAAATGGAGTATTTAGTTAGAGCTGAGTTTTTGATTTTATAGCTAGCGAAAATCAAAGTACTGTTGCTTCATGTGACAAGTATAGGATGGATGCTCATTCTTGGTGGTATATCAATGGCTTTACAACACCACATTTCCAAACTCTTGCGATCAAAGTTTTATCGCAAGTTAACTTAATTTTTATTGCACTCTTTAAATTTATATTGTTTACTATTTTAAAAATAATAAAATGGTTAACTTCAAATTTAAAGTTTGATTTACAATTTTATAATTATAAGTTCCTCTCACTTTTTTTCAATAGGTTGCTAGTTCCTCTTCCGCTGAGCGAAATTGGAGTACATACTCCTTTATCCACTCAGTGAAACACAACTGATTGGTAGCAAGTAAGGCAGAAGAGCTTGTTTATGTGCATTCCAACTTGCGCCTTCTTACCCATAAAAAGAATGAGTATAAGGAGGCACGAGATTGTGGGATGTAGATCCAAAGCGAACTGATTTGGATTTTTCAGCTACCACACAATCTTTACTTTCTGCGGCGTCAGATACCTAGCGTGCTTCTAGTGGAAGTGCTAGTGGGGCTGCATGTGGTTCTACTAATTTACCTACATCATCTAATGTCAATGATGATGTTGATCTTAATCTTCTTGATGACCCATATGATGCCTACTGTTAATTGTATTATTTTGTTTTAAATGTTGAACCAATGAACAATGAATTCAATATAATTATATACCTATCATAACATTCAAGTTTTGAAAATTTGATAACAAATTAATTTAGTATAATTGTATTTTATATTTGTTATATTTATGGTAGTTCTAAGTTCTGTTTAGCATATGCATGATATGTGGTATTTTAAATTTAATTCTTGTTTTTACTTTTTAGGCTGCAAATATGTCTATATCTATGATTTTTATATGTTTTATGTACAGACGTACCCAAACGTACCCACACCAAAATTTTTTTTTGCCATACCGGCGTATCGTACCCGTACCCGATTCGGCAACTTAGGATAAAATCAATGGTTTAGGCCTAACTGACAACCTCTGTTCCTTTCTACAGTACTACTACAATTAGGGAAAGGGCTCTGATTTAGAGAAGTCCTTCCTCTATTGCTTGTTTAGTAATTGGACACTATCTCTTGAATAAAACATCAAATTTGATATTCTCATGGAATCATTCTGTGTATATATTGTGATACTGTCATTTACTTGTAATACAATTAAATGATAAATATCACAGTTAATACACAAAATGGTTGCATGAGAATATGAAAATTGGTGCTTTATTTAAGAGGTCGTGTCCAGTTAATTATAAACAGTACAAAGTGGACATTGTATAAATAAGTGCCCTTGACTGTGGAAGTACTATTTACTAGCACTTGCATGCATAGGGGGTTCAAGGGAGACGCCGATAGGAAATAAAAGGAAGAACATAAATGAAGTGTAACAACACATAACCAGTGATATAAAAATAAATCTTAAATAAATGACAATGAATAATCGTGGAATATGATTCAATAACTAACACATTCTGAAAAAGTAAAATAATGAATTAAATCCTAAATAAATGATAATAAGCACATTAAATTTAAAATTATTGTCACGGCTATTGAAACATGTAATTAATTTCTAATCAATTCATATCCTACCTTGATAAGCCAGTGTTTTAAAATTCATTAGGTAGACCTAAGGGTTACACTTGCTTATCATGTATGTAAGATAAATATGTTAAACAATCTATGCTGAGATCGAGAGTTACTCTCAATGTGAAATTTTATTAACGAATAATACAAATGAAAACATAATTAAACAATTATAAAAGAATGTAACTAACAATTTTCAATTTATAAATCCCTTTACATTTTTATTTTTATTTATTTGCTTTAATGCCACATCAGGAAACCTATTCAATACCTTAAAATTAAGAAGCAACCTAAAAAGCATCCAAATATCAATATTAAATGCTAAACCCAAAAAAATACATCTTAACTATAGTTTTTCACTCCTTAGTTGCATAGGAGAGGAGGGATGGTAGTACGTAGCATCTCATGCCTATGTAAGACCAACATATTCCTTGAAGCTGACTTGACAGACATTTCCAAGCTAGAAGCTGCAACATACCCACTTTTATTTTGTTCCTATTGGGTGTGTTGTGTTGTGGCGCTTGCAGAGTTTTTAAATCCCCTTTTTTTACCAAACCGTCATTTTATTTTATTCTTATTTATTGCTTCTCATTTTGAACAGTTAAAATAGAAATATCACCGAATATTCACTCAATTACTATGCTAGGTGGGGTATGCTATGTGATCCATGACCAAAGGCTTAAAACAATGAATATGATCATACAAATATTTATGTCATGCCCACATATGAAGGATGATTATCATTTAAAAAACTTGAAATATGCCACCAACCAATATCCTATAAATATGAAACTCAATTTTAGCCTAGAGGAGTGATTAACTTTTCACCAAGGGAGGGCACGCAGGTTGTAATTGGGATGTGTGGCATCCTGCAAAATAGTTAATGTGCCTTGACTATGCTTCCAAATTTCTAAAACTGTCCATGTACCTTGATTGGGATTCCCTACTTCCACATATTTGCATGAAAAAAAATCTCTTCAATATATCGAAATTTCCCTTGCATTGTGAATCAGAATTGAAAATCTTGCAATGCCATGTAACATTTTCAAGATGTAGTGTCCCAATAATATAAACTATTGCTTTCTTAATCTCTAAGACCCTATACTCTTTGAGCTTCAGGGAAAAGCATGGCGCTAACCATATCAACTAAGTGGTGTAGCAATGCCAAAATCAACACCCACATGAGCACTTCAATGTTCATTCTTAAAATTGTTGAACATTTTCAAGCCTTGAAAGCTCTCTTCAGCCACAAACATGTTGGCACTAGTAATAACAAAAAATAGTAATAATTAAAAAAAATTCTTTGGAACTCCAAGAAGTTGGTCATTTGTTTCAAGGCCATTACAAGGCATGCATTTCCTAGAGCCGTCCACAACAAGATTGGTATGCCCATTCCCAAACAGGATGAAGAGAATTCCAACGACGAGGAGGAATGGGACTACAAGAAATACTAGCCATTACTCGGAGGAGGGGAAGAAGTTACTTCTATAATAGAAGAAATAATAGAATTAGTAAAACCACAAATATGAGTTTATAGGATTTTAGTGTTGGTGATTGTGAGGTTTTGTATTTTTTTTTAGGATTTTCTTAAGCTTGGTGAGACTCTATTTGATGGGCTTAATGCAGTTGAAAGATAGAACAATGAACTATGGGAAAAGGATGTTCGGTATGACGGTTGTGTTCTGGCGTCGGTCCATCGATAGCCTTCTGGACAATTTTTTGCTCTTGTAGCATTTGGAAGTCTAAATTTGTGATTTTTATGGTGAAATATTCTAAGAAAATTAATAATGTAATGAGATTTGATAGTATAATTTAATCCAACAAGCTTCGCATGTTGTTGACAATCACTTTGAATGATGAGATTTTATCACTTAGCTTTTGAAGATTTTTCATTATTATTTTTAATTATAATTATTGACTTGTTATACCCAAAATGAAATTTTTGGCATTCTGCTTAAATTGAGCTAAACAACGTAAAAATGCCATCGAAAGTATGTTTTAGGTCAAACCAAATATGAAATCTTTGTGGCTTTCTGTCAAGGAACCTATCGTTAAAATTTTGAAAAAATGAAAATTAGGGTTTTACACCCCTATTTTTATGGAAACCCTAAAAAATAGGACCTTCCCGGAAATGATTGAAAATAATTCTGATAGGATTAATTGCCTTCACGATCACACTGATCAAGTCAGAATTATCAAAAATTATGTTTTACTCTGGTGGGTCTATTTCTATTTTTCAGGAACAAAGTTAGGAGCTCCGCAGCCATTAATGGCAGATTGGCCAGTACCAGGTGCTGAAAGCTAAACCTCAAAAGCTTCAACGAAGAAACCATGGCGGAAAAGGATGAAAATGATGTCGTTCAACGAAGGAGATTCTCAAAACAGAAAAGGCCAAAATTTGGCTAAGTCTGGAAGGTGCACGTTTTGTCTACCAAGGCAAAACACAGTCTACAGTGGCTAAAAGCGCCCCTCTTGAAGAAAGGCGCCCTTGGACCTCAGAGGGCAAATCAAATCATTTGGCATTGTCAAAACAGTCATCCTCTTCACTTTCATACTGGCTCGACAACGAAACAATCAGCAAGATCATCTGATTTAGGGATCATTGACCAACCGTCAGCGAAGTATGGAGGATCCATTGACGACAGAAGTGCCAAATCAGAGAGCTTCAAGGTAAAAGCGCCCCTGCTGGCCAGGGGCGCCCCTCAGTTGCAGACACCAGATGAATCCAACAGCTGTAGCTTTATACATGATATCTTTCCAGCTTCCTCCCGGCTACGTGATCAATCTAACAGCAAGTCCATAAGACACACTAGACGATCATGAGATGAGATCAAGCAGAAAAAGTCAAATTTGAAAAACTGGAAAGATAAGCCAGAAAATGGCTAAGGCATGGCTAAAAGCGCCCCTCTCAAGGAAAGGCGCCCTTTCCTAAAGGTATCCAGATTCAGCCAGAATCTTCACTGCCTCCCAGGATGACCTTCTCAGCTATGACCTATCTCGTCAGCGAGACTATCAGCAAGAACTTCCGACAAATCAATCGACTGATGGAGAAGGTCAAAGACTGGCAGTCCACAACCAAGATGAAACCAAGCAAAAGCTAAAAGCGCCCCTGCTGGCCAGGGGCGCCCTTTAGTTTGGAGGCCCAAAACTTGCCAGCTTCCACTGAGAAGTCAGGCATCGTGAACAAGACTGAACCGGCTACCCGACGCATCGTCAAGCAGAATCATCTGATTCATCAAACATCGGGAACGTCAGATCAAAGCAAAGAGGGTCTGAAAAGGTCAAAACGAAGAACAAGTCAATGAAAATTGACTAAGGCATTGTCAAAAGCGCCCCTTTCAAGGAAAGGCGCCCTTCTTTCTGGAGACCTAAACTCAGTTTTCTGAGTTAATCTCTCCTAGGCATATCTAATCATACTGATCCCGCCTCGACAACAGAACTGTCGGACACTGCCTGAGATCAACTGAGTAACCTGAATCGAAGATCAAACGGGAGCACTTCAGCTTGCAAAATAGACAAAAATGATCAAACTCAAGGTTGGATGCCTAAAGGAAAGTCAAATAGAAATGTTGACTTGAGTTAGCAAATTTGGAGCCAAAAAAGAGAAAAACACTCCACAATCAGTGGAAATCATCTTTTGGAACTCCAAATCAGGCCTGAATGATGAGTTATCTTCCATACTTTGTGGATCTTAACCCTAATTGCCTTATATTCATGCTAGGCGTCCCTTTCCTCATTATTCTTTTTGCAGGTTGAAGGATAAAACATCAAGTAGCTCCCAAGAACAAGTTTTCAAGATCTGGCAGGGGTTTTGAACGGATCTTCAATATTTTTGAAGATCATTGGCAGTAAAAGCATTCTTCTCCCAAGATTGCTTCCAGAGACAGATTATTGCAAAGTGGCAGTTTATAACTTCCAATCCATCTTCTGTCTATTTCCTCTACTTCTGTCTATATTTCTTTTGCATGTCACAGGAAACGACAGATTTTCACAGATCTGACCAACTGGGTATGATCAGCACAGCTTTTTCAACAAAACCCACATGGTAGATTTTTTCAGAAAAAGTAGCCCTGCTGCCCCTATTTTTTAGGGTTTCCGGAAAAAGTCATAATATTGAAAAACGGACAAACTGGGTTTGTTTGGCTTTGAAGCACGAACAAAACCCATGTGTTAGATTTTTTCGAGAAAAATCACTTTCTGGTGCCCTTGCTGCCTCTGCCACCGAAGGGCTCTTGCATGTCAAAGAAAAACTCGTTTTTTCGAATTTCTGACGATCTGGGTCTGTTTAGAAAATCATTCTTAACAAAACCCATGTCTCAGAATTTTTCGTAAAAACTACCCCCGGCGAGGCTATTTTTAGCAGTTCCAGAAAAGTGTCAGAACAGGGTCAAGTGCCCAGTCAATATTCAAGGTTTTCAGAATGCAGTACTCTCAGGTACAATACAAGACCAAAACAGTCTTATACCATGATTACCTGAAAACGACTGATACAGACTTATGGCAGAAAAATCCAGAGGTCAGTTCTGAAGACTTGGAGGGCATGAATCAAATCACATTGCAGAACATCGAAGAATCCGGTTTGTTTCAAGCAGCATCTATTCCAATCACCTTACAAAGCATCGAGCTTGTAATTGCTTGCACTAAGCATTACAACCCGACTACAAGAGAGATCCTGTCAGTAGACGGGAGGGTGATTTGCAGCTTGAAGCCGGTGGACATAGAGACTTGTTTTGCAATTCCACCATGCCCTACCAAGAAGGTCATATCAGTGACAGAATGCGAAAAGGCATTCGAGGCTTCGAAGGACAAGTGTTCGCTTATAATGGCTGAACATTGGCTGAAAACAAAGAGAACCAGCTTGCCCAGATTGGTTGGTAGAGGAGAATTCAAAGACGAGTACGGAGTGCTAATCACCCTACTCAGCAGAGTCACTGGACAAGAGGAGGGAAAATCCTTCCAGCCGTGGATGTTCTACATTATTGGCAAGATAATCAGTAGAAAAGAACGTTACGACTGGGCCTCCCTGATCAGTGACACACTCCACCAACAATTCACCGGGTTTCTAGAAGAGCACCGTTTCCACATGTGTTCATACCTGGTCTACCTGATAGCCTTCCAAGGCGATTTCAAAACATTAAACACTGTGGGAACCCTGGGTGTGCAAAAGGTACAAGAATACTTTCCTCGCTTGGAGTTCACTCTAGCGGAAAGACATTTCAAAAGGATAAATGACCTTTTTACTATGCACACCGTGCACGAGCTAGACCATGAGATGCACGTGCGTATTTCACCAGCAGCTAAGGCAGCAATGGTGGACTGGGCGGATTGGTTCATACAATTCCCCACTTTCACCTACATACGCGTGTATGGCTATAATGGCCACCCCGCCATGATGCCACGTTACCCCTCAGATAGGGTAGTGTTCATGGAATTCCTGAGGCAATTGGCCGATGTTCACTCTTACCTTCGCGTAAAGAAAAAGGCTGCAGTGAACTTTCCTCTTCAGATGGGACTCTACAGATGCAGAACAGCAGCTGATGCAAGGTTGATAAGCCAAGAAATAGTGAGATTTAATCTCAAGTACCTCATCGACAGGAGGCCATCCTATGACCCCAGAGGCATCTTCGCAGCTCACCTTGAGCAAAGATCATCACATGAACCTTTCATGGAAGATTTTTGGGTCAACTGCGAGGATGAGTTCGAAGTGAGAAGAAGGAACCATAGCAGATTCAAGCTCTCGCAGATTGCAGAATTCATGTCAGAAGACATCGAGGGCTTATCTGAGGACGAAGAAGAAGTTATTCTTTCTTCCTTCTTCACGGGTCTAGTGGATTCACAACCACTCGGCAAAGTAGACTGGTACGCGAAAGAGAGTACGTCTATTGAGGAAAGAACGGGTAGAGTAGTTCGACACAGTCAACTCTACCTGGACAGTAAAAGGACAAGGAAGGTAGTACTTCCCCGATCAGAGCCGCCAGCGGTTCAGTCTACACTACCTTCCACGTCTAGGAGGAAACCCAGACAGAAGAAGATGAGCTTTCCTCCAGAAGGAATGCGGATGTCAGGAAGCACATGGGGGAGAAAAGGAATTGCCAGCACAAGCCGGCAAGAGGTACAGGTGGAGACAGCCACCAATTTGCCTGAGACAGTTGAGACCGCTGCAACTACACAAGAACTAGTGATTGAAATAATCGCTGTAGAGATGGAAACCATTGTAGAAGAAGTTGCAGCAGAAGCGGTGCCAGTGATAGAAACAGAGCCACCAGCTTCACCACCATCACAGAGGTCACAAAGTCCTATTGATTTGGACTCGCCACCACGAGACATTGCCACGGCACAGTCTCGTTCTTCTAGCATTCAGGGGACCTATGTTCCTCCTCCCAGCGATGCTAGCCGAGATTCTATCTGGCTGGAAAGCTCGCTTGGGAGGAAGAGGGAGAGGCCTTCTTATCAGCTTGACTTCTCTGAATTCCATCATGTCCCACAAGACATGCCGGTAAAGAAGTTGAAGAAGCAGACGCATGTAGAAAAGAATGCAGAGAACGAGGTTATCATAGAGACTGCTGCCCCACCTGAAGACAAAGATATACATAATGTGAGGGTTGAGGATTTCACGCTTTCAAAGGTGAACCTTGGAAAGACCACTCGACAGGTGGAGGCAGACCTTCTTGGAATTGCCTCGGCGAGTGTCAAAGAAAGGATGACAAAAGATGGACAAGACAAAGCAGCCTTGAAGGCTGAAATCCGTCAGCTAAAGTTGTACATTTCTAGTTTGATACATGACACTCCAAACTCCTCGGCTTTGCCTCAAGGACTGTTGGATCTCCCAGCTGAAAGAAACCATCATCAGTTGATTACATACGGTAAACACTTGAGACGTCAAGTGGATGAGTTTGTTGTCAAAGGGCGGTGTGTGTTGACAGAAGCATATCAGCTGAGAGACAGAGCACATGGACTTCGATCAGAAATCCAGAAGTCAGATGTAAAGGCAGCTCAAGAGAGGCCGAGAGAGGAGGTGACAGTTGCTGATTTGCAACAAGCATATGAATCAGTTACGACCACAGAAAATAAACACCATCTCTTTGAGTGGAAAGAACAGGTGGCATACAAGGTGAGAGCCTATGATGCCAACTCTGTGGAGCTGATTGACTATAGACGCTTCATCGCCAATATTATCAACTTCGCAAGAACGTTGGTAATATCCTTCCCTGAGTTAGAATATCAGCGGGAAGGAGGAGACTATGTGGAACTTGAAACAGTGCAGACACGATTCCAGGAGGTCATCCGATCTTCATTCCTTGAAGATCCCAATGGCTGCAAATTAGCCAAAATTGCAGCCATGTCTGTCCAGTTAGATGAAGTAGCTACCCAATGCATAACCTATCATCAGCAGCTTACGACGGGTGAAGAAATGCTTTGACACCACATAGTCATCTTGAAGAGCATTAATTGCCCGGAGGCCGAAGAGGTCAATGACTGGATAGAGACTTTGTTGACCAGTGGTGAAGAGGTATAAAGCACCAAGAAAAGACGTCCTATCCTCCAAATAGCATTAATTATGACTGAAGTCAACTTGATGCCTCTTTCCAAGTTGACTCCAGATCTCCACAGATCATGCATGTCAGATCCCACTAATCTAGGATGTCTATTTGACTCCCACGATTTATGGATCTCAGATCTCCTCAAAAGGTGGATGTCTATTTGGAGACACATTTGTAACATAAGTTCACTTTTAGTTAGGTGTCAGTCAACTGAGGTAGACTTCCAGTTTGACTTTTGTTTAGTTTCAGTTAACTGAAGTAGATTTCCAGTTAACTGTTTGCTCACCTACTTCTAGACATAGAATAATATCTTGCTGATTGGCAAGAACTGTTTGTTAACTCAAGGAGATTTTAGGGTTGCCTACTCCTTTGAGTTTCTATAAATAAGAGCCTTAGGTTCTTTATTTGTTTAACCTTTATTTGCTAGCAAAATTGCTGCGCCACTGTTGCCAGAGTTCGCTTGTTTATATCTGTTCACTCTTGGATGAGAGTTCGTTGGTTGATCGCAATTGTGCATGATTTCGTGCCTTTGCTGTCCCGACCTTTGTAATTCTTTGAAGAACCTTGAAGAAATAAATCAGATGGTGCAAGCTTGATTGATCTAATTATTTGAGTTATTCAAAGTCTTGTTTTTAAATAGTGCATTGTTTCAATCTCCTCCTTGGACAGGTGTCGTCGCCTCCTTGGATATTTTGTCATCGATCATTATCGTTTGATGTTGTTTAATGATCTCTCTTGCAGCCTAGACTTTGGACAGGTGTCGTCACCTCCTCGGGAATCCTGTTAGAAAGGCCATCGTTCCTTGTTGTTTCCAGTGAGCTGCTTCCAAGCCTATACCTCGGATAGGGGTTCCTCCTCCTTGGCAAGTCTCAGATCCAGTTTACCGTAACGAGTGTTTGCTTGTATCGAGCCCTATCTTGGTATATATCCGAAGGTTCAGAGCCTCGGCCATATTCCATTGAGACGGAGGATTCAAGTGATCCAACCATACCATTTCGCTCCTACGCCCTCATGCTCTATTTATCTTGAGGAGGTAGGATAGTTTAGAAGCTTAGTTAGTCGTAGTTAAGATCTGCGGAAACCAGAGAAAATGCTTAGCTACGGCGCATTGGTTTATGCACCCTTGTGTCCTGCCGCTGAGTAAAAAAGATAGGAAATCTTAGTACACCCCTTTTTTACAGCATAAAATCAGCAAAGAGAGATCTCCTCTCTATAAGCCGAAGAGCATGTACTAACACACTTGCAATAGCTGTCCGTTTCCAATAAGCACTCCAGAGGTGCTAATTGAAACGCCAATATGACTGTTAAGCCTCAGGGAAGATTACACTTGAGCTCTTGAAGTTGTAAAACACTTATTATAATTTTCAGCCATCGAAACTTTAAAACATTGATCACAATTTTCGGTTGTCTTGTTAGAGAGTGTAACAAGGCTTCATTTTGGAAAGAGAGTTATTTTAGTAAAGAGAGTTACTATACAGTTGTCTGACATGTATCTTGCCAAAATACCTAACATGTATATGTTATAGTAGGGTTGTCTGAAATGTCTCTTGTCAGAATAAGTATGGACTTGATATATTTGAAGAAATGGATTACCCCCATCGAGGCTTGTATATATATGTATGTAAATGTTATCTTAGGATCTTCTCTTGATTCAATTTATTCTTCCCATCGATTTTTGAAAGTGTGTACGAGTTGTTTTATGGACTTGGTGCTTTGCACCTTATATTGTACCTGCTCTATTAGTTTTATTGGTAATATATCTCTAATTTTTAAAAAAAGTGTGAGATAATCTTATTGTCTTCTACCTAAAGGCTAACTTTCCAATTCAATTATTTTTCAAGACAATCCTTGTTAAAGTACTCCCCATTGTAATTCAGCTGAGGTAGTTCACAATAGCATTGGGTTCTTCCTCATCTTCCTTGATGACATGTGGATGAATGTAGGGGAAGTGTGGCATATGTATATGAAACTTCCTTCTAGGCATGTGGAAGAATATTGGATTAGCAATTTGGGTTCTTCCTCATCTTCCTTGATGACATGTGGATGAATGCAGGGGAAGTGTGGCATGTGTATATGAAACTTCCTTCTAGGCATGTGGAAGAAGATTGGATTAGCAAGGCCATTGCTGCAAGAGAACTCATATTCTTTAAGCCCAAATCCCCCATGGTGGTTGTCTCTGAAATGATGGAACATGAGATTCCCCAAGCTTTTTCCATACACTTTCCCTCTTTTCATCATGAAATGCATATCCATAAGTATCTTCCTCTTGGACATGATGCCTTTCCTTATCATGAAAAAGGCAATCCTTAAAACATTCCAAAAGCGCTTTGCAAAATCATGATTTATAGTAGAATGGACCTCCTTCACAACACAATATTCAAGCACAAAATACTACAAATGAAGCCAGCTACAACCAAAAATAGAACAAAAATCCAAAGCTATAATAAGAATTATATAGTACTTAGATTGTTCTCAGATTTGAAACTGAAAGAGTGTTTGAGACTTGATCAAAGCAAATGGATCTGTGTCTATGAGGTATAAAACCTTGTAGAGCAGAGAAAGCAGATTTGTGTCTATGTATTCATCGCGAAGGTCACTGGTGGACTGATGAATAGAGATTAGGTGTATTTATGTACAAATTGGGCAGTGATCAATGTCGGTGGCAGAGAAAGCATGACTGTCGATAGCAATGCATGCATTAATGGGAAAATCTTCTGAAAGGGGAAATCAAATTGAAGATATTAATGCATTCAATTTCATGATATTTTTCTTCAGCTGCCTCAACTTCCCACTATGATTCATATCCCATTAGATGACACGAGACAAGATTTTTTGAGGCTTTAATGTGTTGGTTGAAAATTTTGTATACTTGGGAAAGCGTACAAAATTGTGGTTTCAACCATAGTACGTGAGATAAAACTCTCCTAATTAAGGGAAGGCTCCCCCTTTGCTTTCTATTTTAACAATTTAGAAATTAACTCTAACTATAAATCTATTCTAAATCTGGGTGAAACTCTATCTTGTTCTCTTATTTCAGAAAAGAATCACAGCTGAAAGCATAAATGATTGATGAAGTACACAAATAAAGAAGCAAAGTTTCCATAAAGGCACAAAGTCCTCCGTTGCTCCTCCGGGACGAGAAAACAAATTGAAAGCTCAAAGTCTTTGACAACTTACTCTCCTATCAACCTTTTTAGATGATTTTTTGGTAACCTAGTACAATATGTAGTAGCTCAAAGTCTAATTGCATGATGCACTTTTTATGCACAAACATATAAAATAAAAACAACACAAAGTCTGCAAGCTACCCCCTTTGCTTGAGCGTTCTACAATAGCTTCAAACGTGACAAACATCTCAAAGTCTGCAGTATGAAATTTGAAAAACCAATCTAAAACTTCAAACGCAATAAGCAACTCAAAGTCTGCAAAATTCAGCTTGAATCCCTCTTGTATAACACCACAAAACTCACAATCAATATGCATAAAATGTCGTCAGATAACACCTTGAATCAACACAAAGTTTGAAAGCAATTTGCCTCTTTTAATTGATTGTAATTTGATTTACATCTAAGCTCAAAGTTTTAGAGTGCACATACAAACTGGTAGAGTTTTGTTGCATTGCCAAAAGATAAATATTGTAATAGACCCCCTCAAGTATTTATAGGAGAGAATCCTTGAGAAAAAGGTGGGAGGATCCCAACAAACTTGAGAAATTCTCTCAACCACTAACTAATTGCAATTGACTTATTCAACATTACAAGTCCTATTGTATTTTGACTTGTAATGTAATCACATGTAATTACATTTTACAACTTTGCAAGTGATATGATTACTTGGAATTACATTTTTCCATTTTACATGTAATTTGTCAAAACTAAATTACAAGTACACAATTGAAACTATTTAAGTGTCTGAAGACATGACTTGAACTACATCATCCTTGATTGGGTCTTCATGTTGCTGTTCTTTCTTTGTATCATTCTCCAACCTTGGAATTTGCTTGAAAAATAAGGCCCATTGCAATTTTCAATTGCAATTTTAAACTCGCAATTTTAGTGAAAAATCCTGACTTGCTATTTGGTAATGAAAACCCGAAATTAATCCAAGACCCATTTTCGCAAAGATGGAAGTGAGGATGAAAATGGAGATTAGTGTGAATGAGTGAGGTGAATTTGGTGAAGGCAAATGGAAGTGAAAAATGGCAAATGGAAATGACATTTTGCTGAGATAATGATCACTGAGATGATGAAAAAGGCATTTGCACTCAAGGAAAAGATGTTTTTTTAGAAATAAGGAGACATTTTCAGAAATTTGAGCGTGAAGAAAATGGTGACAAAACTGAAAATGCGTTTCTTCTCTTTTAAAAATAAAAACGCATTTCAACTAAACACTCTAAAAAAACTTTCACTAAAGACTTCAAATGAAAGACATTAAAAAAAAACACAAAAACCAGTCAAACAAAATTGCGATTTGGCTGGGAGAAAACACGTTTTTAAGAAACCCTCTTCATAGATTGTGAGATGATGAAATCTTTAAATGGCATTAACCAACTTGTAAAAGACGTTTAAAAAAAGAAAAAACGATTCCTCAAAATAAGAATGCGATTTGCTTATGAGAAAAAATGTTTTTAGAAAAAGAGGTTTTGAAAAAGACATTTGCAGCCACAAATTTATGGAAAATGTCTCCCTCAAGGGCAAGACGTGATATGAACTAGAGAAAGAACAACAAAAGATAAAGAAAAAGAACAACATACCTAAAAAAAAAGCTGAAAGTAAAAAAAAAGAAATGAAAACCCTAGATGCCTTGTAAACTCTCAAGAAAAGATGAAGGCACTTATATTCAAATTAAGAAGCTGCAATTTTTGTTGAAGAATTTAAGAGAGCTCCACCAAAAGAGGTAAACTATCAAATTCAAACACAAACTCTCTTCAAAACTTGGTTGAATTTCTCCAATCGGGTATCTTCAACACAAAGACAAGTAAAAAAAAAACACAAAGAAGACCAAAATCGGGTATTTGAAAGTTTTCAACAACTTTTCTTTTTACTCATGGAAAAATAGGAACTTTTGGCTCATTTAGCAATTTTATTTTTGACAAAGAGGCAAAATAGGATCTTTTTGACAACTTAGCAATTTTTATTTTGTCATCTAAGCCAAATAGGAACTTTTTGACACTTTAGCAATTTCACTTAAAGCACAATAGGAACTTTTTGGAACTTTAGCAATTTCACTTAAAGCACAATAGGAACTTTTTGGAACTTTAGCAATTTCACTTAAAGCACAATAGGAACTTTTTGACACTTTAGCAAAAATAGGAACTTTTTGGAGTTTTAACAATTTCACTTAAAACACAATAGGAACTTTGACAATTTTTGCTTTATGACTTAAAACTTCCTATTTTGTTGAGTTGTCTTAAAAATCCCAAAATTGGACAAAACAAGGGGAAAAACATGTCAAAATGTTCTCAAATTTCGCACAAGGAAAAATAGGATGGAGACCAATGGCTGCACAATTCAATTGGAGAATTTTGGTGCCTCGAAATGCGTGCCATAGAGATTTATGAAGAAATTTTAGGCAAAATTTCATATGGGTTGTCCAATTTTGAGAATTCAAAATTGAAGATAACAGTTGGCTCTGGTTGGGGAATTGCCTCTGATCATGGAAATGAGTTAAGGTAGTAGAATCCAGAATCTCTAAGTGCCTTAGTATCCATTGGGTTACGGAGTCAAGCAACAAATAACATAAAACGACAAAAAGGATGACGCGACTGACACAAAGCAAGCCTACGAAAACATGACACAAAACTTGTGCAAATGCACTTATTGAAAAGATTAAAACCTACCTAATTAAAACTAGCCAAAAATGGAAGCTTCTCAAACGAAACCGTTAACTGGTTCTGCAAAATAGCTGCCTCTCTGCAACAACTTACAGTACCGTGCATGGTCACAAACAAATTTTTATAGATGAAGCACGAGCAATGGTACCAAAACTTGATGTAGTAATCTGTTGAAGAGATGAACAAATTCACTTTTCTCTTGAGATGAATCATATGTACTGCTGCTCCATAATGGGCTGATGAACTCAAATTGCTCCTGCTGAACTGGAAATGCTTTCTTAGCTTCTTCTTCAAGTATAGCCTCATGCTCAGGTTCAAGTGAAAACTCTGTCTTCCTTTTAGCTTCCAACCAAGAAAGATGTCTGATTGGACATCCTCTTGATCGTACAAAAACTAAATTCTTGTTATCTACTGTAACTTGAACAACTAGTTCGTCAACCATGACAACCTCATGCTGCTCCAAATGATCTCCTTCATGCGATTTAGATGAAAAGATGGTTGTATTGCATTCCTCAGTATGTTGTTCACAAAATTTTGATTGAAGAGAATCATCAACAAGATTTGAGCAAAACTCTTCTATAGTATTCATGGAATGATCTTCATCAAGTTCTGGGGTAGGTCTCTTATGCACAATATGTCCAAGTTCATGACCTTCAAACATGAAAGTATTCGTTTCAACTTGATTGGAACCTTCATGCATGCTCATCTTTTCAAATCTGAAAACATGATTGTCTTCTTCAGAAAAATGACTTTCATTTTTCTGCTCTTCATCAATGGCTTTCTGAGATTGCATAAACCATGGGAGTTGCTAGCTATGTCTGCTTCATTTTCATTAAAGAGAATAGCAAGATCACTTTGTTCAAATTCAGGATGCTTCACTGTCGTGCTTGCTGATGATGCCTTAAGAACATGCTTCCTCGATGGTGAAGATAACTTTTCCTGACTCTCAACAACAAAATTATGAGCAGCAGGTAGATATGGCCTTCTTGGAATGTTTTCATGAGGAATAGAGAACGCATCTTGAGCTAGTTTCCTTTTAAGAGCAAGCAGCTCATTTGCCAACTTTTGCACCATGGAGTTCGTCCTTGTGCTAGAGTAAAATGAATCCAAAGAAGAAAAACCACTTGGTTCTATCCTTATCTGCCCAGCAAGAATGAGATCGTCTTCAATTTCTATTGCCAAGGTCTGCACAATTGTGAGAGTACTTGGAGCTGCTCTTCTCAAAAGAAAACCGACTTCTGACCCTTGAGCGTTGACAAAGAAACACTTCAAATTCGCAATTGTGGGTTGAGCAGCAAGTGGAATTCTTCACGTCAACTTGTTGAATTGTGCAATGGACTCGCGCATAGGCAAATAAGAGGCCTTTTTCAGCTGTGTGAGTTGGGCCAACAAAGCATGACCATCTTCAAGAGGTCTGAACCTTTCTTCAAACTTAGCTATGAGAGTAGCCCAATTCGTGATGGTTTGTGGTTTGTGGTTTGAGATGGTAAAACCAATCAGCAGCCTTGCCTTGGAGAGTCTCGATGAATAGCCTTACTGATACATCTTCATGTTCAACACCAAGCACACCACATGCAATGTAGAAAGCAACAATGCGTTCATCAGAATGTTGTTGTCCATCACCGAAGAACTTTCATGAGCCATCAGGTAGAGCATGTAGAGGAAGAGTTAGATTCAATGGACCAAAAACATTTCCCCAAGGACCCTGGATAGCCATTTACATGTCCTTGGTGAAAGCTTGAAAAACTACATAAAAGTAAATTACAATGAAAATGGGTACTTGTAATGTCCCTTTCTAGGTTTACCATAATTCTTGTCCTGATTTTCTGAAGATATCCTTTATGATGGTTTAGTGTTCAAACTATGTTCTTTTTCTCCTTTTCCTGATCAATCATAAGATAAAAACGTTCATAAATTTATTCATTTTTATATCAAATAATCACAATTACTTATAAGGTTTAATAATTGCAACAAGCATCATTAGTGCATAATTGTATAATACATATACATATACATATATATATATATAATTATTATTTTACTTATATCCATTAGTATTCATATATATATGTTTATATAATTATTCTTTCCTTATTCATATATATATTCTTTATTCATTGCATATTATTTATTATAAAATTTATCTATATCTATGCATATATACTTGTATGCCTATTAGATAATATATATATATTAAATGACTATATTCCAATGCATAACAATCATTGTTGTTGTTCTTCTTAATTGCAGATTGTATTTTTCCCATGTCTTCCCCCTTCTTTATTTTTCTTCCTTCTATTTATACCATTCAAGGTAGGTGACTCATGGGGAGAATGTATTGTTTGGTGAAAGAGGTGACTTTTCATAAAATATATCCCTTTGTTAGATTTAATTGTTGCCTTTAAAAGCTTATTATCACAATAATATCTATCCTTGAAAATAATGTATTATTACTAATAATTATGATATTTCAGATTATATACTTATTTTATTATTTTATTTTGATGTTTTATTGAATATATTTTAACATTAAAGTATAATAATAAAACCAATTTTCTAATATCTTATTATTATTTTATTTTAATGTACTACAATCTTTGATTGTAATGATTATAATATTTATTTATTATTATTATTTTTGATATTAAGTTATTTAATACTGGAATGTAATAACAATAATTTGCCTATATATTATTATTATATTTGTTATTTGTTATTTCATATTTATATATTTTTATATTGATATAGTGCACATTTATTTTATATTTAACATTAATATTGCTATTTATTTTATTTATTAATTTATTAATTTATTTGTATTTTAACACTTGGTCTTTATGGTATTGTTGTTTCGGGGACATGACAGTCCTCCCCGCCCAAAATTGCTTGCCCTCAAGCAATCATGATCTAAGATGTGTGATTTTACGATGTTTCTTGTGGTGATGCTATTATCTTGATAGGAGTTGGAAGTTCTAACCCAAGTGATGGTTACTCTGGTTATGAGGACAATGTATTGACTAATATTCTTAAGTTCTACTATTTCTCTATAACTTCCCAAAAGCAATGAGTTAGAGTTTGTGACTCAGTACAACTTAAAACCACATGAATCAAAAATTAAAGCAAACACTCAAGTAGCTCAACTAAGCAAACAAGTAGCTCAACCAAGCAAGCAAGTAGCTCAACTAGGCAAACAAGTAGCTCAAGAAAGTAGGTAACTCAAGCACACAGGCAAATAGCTCAAGCATACAAGCAACCAACTCAAATAGACAAGCAAGTAGCTCAAACACACAAGCAACCAGCTTAGGTAGCTCAAGCACACAAGCAACCAGCTCAGGTAGCTCAAGCACGCAAACAAGTAGCTCAAGCATGCAAGCAACTAGCTCAAGCGAGTATGCAACCAGCTCAAACACACAAGCAACCAGCTCAAACAAGTAGGCAACTAGCTCAAGTAGGCAAGCAAGTAGCTCAAGCACGCAACCAACCAACTCAAACAAGCAGGCAACCAGCTCAAGCACACAAACAACTAGCTCAAACAAGTAGGCAACCAGCTCAAGTAGACAAGTAGGTAGCTCAAGCATACAAGCAACTAGCTCAAGTAGACAAGTAGGTAGCTCAAGCACGCAAGCAACTAGCTCAAGTAAACAAGTTGGTAGCTCAAGCACACAAGCAACTAGCTCAAGCACATAAGCAACTAGCTCAAGAAGACAAGCAAGTAGCTCAAAAAAACAACCAACCAGCTTAAGCAACTTGCCAAACTACATTTTTTATATTTTCATAGCTTTTAAGCATAAAGTAGTCACAAACACAATGACAAGTTCCAAATACATAGTGATTAGCTCTAACATTCATCACATACACAATGGCTAACTAGCACATCACAATGGCTGACACACACATATTCCTAATGCATCTCCTATCCTTGGAGGGTTCAACCATAAGAGAGTATAGGAAGCATGACTTGATGGGGAGCCTAGGATCCATCATGCCAACTCTTTCCCTTCCTCTTATGATTTAGCCTTTTGGGTTTCCTTAGTTCCCTCCTGTTGTGACCTATTTCACACATCGCCCCATTGCAAATGGGGACCCCCAAGTTTTGATGTCGCCCTCTGAATCGCCAGTTTAGAGTCCTAAATTTGAATAACTTTTTGAGAGTAAGTCCGGCCAAGGTGAGATTTTGAACCCGTTTGAATGCTTAAACGTCATGGAAATACTTAGAAGACCTAGTAGACGAGGAAAGCCATTGCTTTCGGTCAATTCTGACACTTCCTATTTTTTAGGGATTCTACTTTTTTGCTTTTTGCTTTTTTGATTTTCAGCATTTTTAGGCCATTCTGGAGTTCCTATTTTTTAGGGATGCTTTTTGCTTTTTCTATTTTTAGAAAGTTTCTATTTTTGGAAAGTTTCTATTTTTGGATCCCATCAGGCAAGAAATCAACACGCCTCTAGATGTCAAAAGAATCAAGGTAAAAATGGCAAAAGTTTTGAAAAATGGCTAAGTCATGAAGATGGCGCCCTCAAGGAAGGAATGGCATGAAGTCTATGAAGTCCGCCATATGCTAAAATGGCAAGAAGTCTAAGAAGTCCGCCCTACCTTTGGCATGCCAAAGGTAGCCATTGGCAAGCCAAGGCTGAAGTCCGCCCATGGCATGGAGGTCTCCAAGTCCGCCATGGCACAAGGAGAGCCAAGTCCACCCTTGGCAAGGAGGAAGCCAAGTCCGCCCAAAGGAGAAGAGTGGATGGCGCAAGACAAGCCAAGTTCGCCCATGGCACAAAGGGGTCAAAGTCCGCCCAAAGAAGTCAATGGCATGAAGTCTATGAAGTCCGCCATATGCTAAAATGGCAAGAGGTATGTGAAGTCCGCCCCAAGAAGTATGGAGAAGGGAGGAAATATGAAGGGGTCCACTCCAAGATGTTTGGAAAAGGGTGAAATTGCAAGGAAAAGTCACCTTATGTTGAATTAAACGGCCAATTACAAGTGAAGTCTGCCGTTGGACAAGGCAAGAACAAAACTCGCCATGGCAAGAAAAGGTTGAAGTCCGCCTTAGACAAATGGAAGGTAAAACACGCCATTGGCAAGGAATTATGGAGAAATTCGCCTAACTTAGGAAAATTTTATTTTCTAAGGCATGAAAAATGGAAAAATGTCTAGATAGAGAAGAGGTTAGGCTGGCTTGAAAATCACTCCTTAGCAAGATAAAATGAAATTCTTTGGCAAGAAATGGAGAATGTAAGGCAGAGCAAGTGTGAAGTCCGCCCCTCTCAGCTGAGATAAAATCCTAAGGCAAATAAAAAAATGACAAAGTGGCAGAGATCTCCAAGTTCGCCCAACCCAGAAGATGAATCAGTAAAAATGTCCAGAGGGGTCAGAAGTCCGCCCGGGGAGTTGAAATTTTGCAGACAAATTATTGAGCACATTTTAGCTAGGCAGACAATTGGAAGATAAAATATTTGGCCGTAGACAAACAAACTTAGCCATGTATCAATTTTAAACGGGTTGGAATTTAATATTTTAATATTTTTAATTCTTTTCCGATACTTGGGAAATTTTAATTATTCGAAGTCTGGAGATTATTTGGAGGATTGAATTATTCTGCCTTAGGTAAATTTAAAATTGCCATGATTCGAAGATTTAAAGTATGTTGGAAAATTAATTTTAAACAATTAATTTAATATCTTTTGATATTTTCTCCAACACTTGGGCAATTTTTTAAGAAATTCGAAAATCTCAAACAGAGGTGGCACAGAGATGAAAATTGGAAACTTGCCTCGGCAACTAAAAGTGAAATTAGAAACTTGCCAATCCGAGAAGAAAAACGTTTCTAAAATTGGAAGAGAATTAGAGAAAAGAAAGCAATTCCTTGAGGAAAATCGCACTTCTCAGCCATAAAATGAGTTTCAGCAACTCATTTCTTCACAATTTCGACTGAGAAGAGGCTATCTTTCTCGAATCTTCTGGGAATCGTTTGCGAAGGAAAAATTCAGTGCAAGTAACGTTGCTGTGACTGTGAGAATCAAGGAAGCAATTTCTTCTTGACAAGTGTGATTTTTAGAAAGAAATAAGTTATTTCTTTGCTGAAAATCATACTTCCCAGCTTTGGCGCACTTCCTCTGGCAGATTTTCAGAATTTTTAAATTCGTTCGCAGCCAGAACACGATCTTTGAGGTTTGGAAATTAATCGACAATGTGTTTGTACCTCGTTTCTATCTTCTACTTTCTTTCTGGCATGAGTTTCATCCATGGATGGGCGAATTTGATTACTTTCAGCTTGCTTTTTGACAGAAATTTTAATTTAATAAGCTGAAAGTGCGATTTTGTCCAAACTACACCTCGGAGTAATTTGATTTTAAAAGTTCTTATATTAATGTTAAGTATTTTTGTACTTGCAGGTTGACAATCAATCAAGAAGAGACATCCAGGCAAGCACAGATGAAGTTCCGAACAAAGGATTGCAGCCAGAGACTAAAATAAAATCAAAATGGAAGAACATCTCGGACACCAATCTTGGTCATATAGACCTCGATGAATTCAAGAGAAGAGTATATGGGCACAATGGGCCTTTACCCACGCTTGCAACCAGGAGAATGGTAAGAAATGGAATCTTTCAAGCTGCCGGATTTCCGCCTGCGCTTGAATGTGCTGAATTGATGGTGGAGTGTGCGCTTCATTATAATGCTGAGTTGAGACAAATTGTGGCGCCTGACGGGAGAATATTGGCACATCTGGGAGAGTTGGCCATACAAGAGGCCTTTGGCATTCCTTCGTATCTTAAGACCACTTATAAAACTAAGGAAGACGCCTAGAGATTGTATGATGAGCAGCCTGACCTTTGTGCCGCCAACATCAACAAGTCATGGCTGGACAAGCCTAGGCCGTCGGTCAAGAAAATGCCCAAGAAGTTGATGCGTACGGACTTCAAGGAGGACTACAGAGACATCATTATCTTGCTGAACAGAATAGCCGGCAGTCCTTTAGGGGCGCCATTCGAACCGTGGATGTACTATTTTATTGAAGACATCATAGAGGGCGTGAAGATGTTTAACTGGTCACGAATGATAAGCAACAACCTCCACGAGCAGCTTGTCAACTTGGAGAAAACTAAAACGTTTTATATGAGTTCTTATGTCATCTACATGTTGGCTAGGACTTACAAGTATGCAGGCTTGATATGGAAAGGCACGGTCGACAGTGGATCAAATGAGCTGAAGGCATACGACTGCTATCCACAATTGCAGTTGAAAGAAAAGGCGCACTTCCGGTGAGCTCATGACGCCTTCCTTATGTATATCACCAAGATACTCCAGGGAGGGACGCATCAACGACTGACTCCTGAGGCCAAGAAGCTGATTGGCAAATATGGATCTTGGTTTATCCAGTATCCCCGATATACTTACATCAGAATCTAGGGATTCACTTGGAACCCATATCGTTTGCCCATTTTCCCAACTAACAAGATGGTCCTGTTGGAAGTACTAAGGCAGCTAGAAGAATTTCAAGGCCTCCAATGGACAAAACAAAAGGCGGCAGTAACCTTTCCCTTCTTTATAGGGAACATGCTAGAGTCTTGTCCATCATCACAGGCAGCAGATAGTGCCAGGCTCGAGATTCAGCATTATCCTTTTGCTACCTATCCATCTAGGAGCCACTTCGACCTGCATCATCACATCAAGACGGTGGATGGAAGGAGGTACAAGCATAGGTTTGAATTGGAAGATTTCTAGGCAAATGTTGCGGACGAGTTTGAGGTTAGGTGAAAGATGTGGTCCAGATTACCTGTCAGTTTGATCAGAGCAACAAAACTTTGTCGAGTGCTGGATTAGTTGGAGGAAGATGGACAACAGGTACAGCCGCACCTTGATGAGAGCTTGCCTTTGCCGGTGGTCAGATGGTCAGAACCTGAGCACGCCGATTTGAATACTTTGATGAGACCAATTGTCAAGTATACACAGTGGTGGGTTGATCAACAGATTTAGGAACTCAGGCAAAAAAGGATAACCTTGACTTATGATATGTTGAGTGAGGCGGAATCCTATTCTTCCAACGCAGACGCATCCCAGGGCGTAGAGATGATAGAGGCCACCACTTCCAGGAAAAGGAAGGAGATAGCTGCAGGCAAGGAGCCAGTTCAGAAGCAGGCTAAGCTAAAGCCTTCACACTCGGTCGCATCTCAGAATATTGAAGAGATGCTGGCTACTGTAGATGCTTCACTGGCTGACATTAGGGATCCTTCCTTGATTTCGGAAAACAATATGGAACTTCAGCCGGATGAAGATGCGCCACCATCTCCCACAGGCACAAAAATATTGGAGTCCGATGATGAAAATGTGGACACCCAAAATGAGGATTTCCAGGAAAGAATGATTTTAGCCCTTAGGGGAATTCTGGACGTTCCTAACAGAGAAGACTGGCCGGAAGATGAGGGCATAGAGCAGCCGACGATCCCAGATTGGCTAAGGGAGAGGCTGAAAGTACAGGCGCCAGTGGAGGAGCCAGAAGAGGATGACACTGCTGACTTCTTGGCTAGGCTTACGTAGACTGCAGTTAAGAAGCCAGCAAAGAAATTCTCGAGCATACAAAGAGATGGAGCTAGTAACAGAACTGTGCAGATTGCAGTGCCTACAGTGGACAGGCCACAGGAGGACATGGCTCCACAAGATTATGCCATCACAACCATTGACTTGGGTCCAACCACAAAGGGCCAGGAAATTGAAGACTTGGACAATTCTGTGTCCACTATCAAGTCAAGGTTGGCAAAAGAGGTAGCCAAGAGGAAGGAGTGCCAGTTAGAAATTGAGCGCCTAAAGGAGTATATTCAGCACTTGATCAAGCCACTTGATCAGGATAACATGGCAGATCCTCTACTCCCCAACTCTTCACAAGAGGCCGTTAAAGAGATAGAAGAAAACATGGTCACAGTTTGGGAAGCCAGAGAATGGATAGCAGTGATGGGGACTGAAGCTGAGGCATTTGTAGAGAGGTTGACTCTGGTTTATGGTTAGGCCACTGCCCTACTTTCTAGACTAGCCGCTTTGGCGGAAGTATGGGAGAACCTTCCGGATGTGCAAGAGAGAATAATCCCTTGCCTTAGGATTTTGAAAGGAGTTCCTAAGCAAGAACTGATAGACGGAGGTGTTATTGCAGCAGGAGCAGCCTATGACTTCCATACCTGGTATTGGGCCTTGATGGCACGAGGCGAAGTCTTGGAAAGGGTGAAGGTTGATGGTATTAGATTGGAAGAACAGGTCAAAGAAGTTCAAGCCAAACTTCTCAACATGATCGCCGATATCCTGGATAAGGAGGCTCTACGAGAGAATGACCTGCAGTTAGAGGTTTTGAAAGGGAAGGTCCAAGAAGGCATCTTTGCCATCACAGGACCCATTTTGAAGCAAGACTGGGCCAAATTGGAGAACTTTTTAAGCATCCAAGAATCTTTTGAAAAGACCAAGCCAGAGTGGGAAGATACCTTTGCCAGATGCGCCGAGAGTGTGGACGGATTGGAATTCAGGATCTGAATGCTTCCTTAGGTCACCATGGATGAAGTTGTCTTGATCGTGTCCAGATTCATCAAACACACGGCAACGCGGGAGGATCGGGATGTAATTCCTTGAAAATAGCTCCAAAGCGCCACATCACCCTGTCAACTCTCAGTTCACTGAAGTCATTTTGGGAAACACTAATTAGGGTTTATTTGTTTTGATCTTGGCCGTTGGCTCATTTTTAATCTGAGTCGTTTATTCAATTTTGTAAACTCTATATAAACTTGTTTACTCTCATTTACAATTTGTGAAGTGAGTTGTATAAGATTGTTGCGACGAAACCATTTCCATTTATAAAAGCTCTTGTGCATGATTTGCTAAGAACCACTTTTATTTTCAATTAGTGTGCAAGGTTTTAATATTTCTCCTTCAACACTTAGAGTAGAATTAGATTAGTATTTAATTCATATGTTTGTTAAGTGGATGATAGATTTGATAGCAGTGGTAGATAAAATTTAGCTCATACTTTTGTCAAATGGATGATTTGCATTTGATGTGTAAAGTTAGTCTGAGCCATTGATTTGTGGATGCTTAACTTCTGTTTGTTTTCAATTCAAACATGAAAATTATTATCACTTCCTTTGAAGATTGCACCCACTTTGCGTAGTTGTCCGAAGGAGGCGAAACAAAGTGTGGTTACCCTATTTTATCTTGTCACTGCCGTCTCTTGAGTTCTTAGGCGTAGTTTAGATTTCTAAACCCTTATCCTTTTGCCTTTTTTTGGAAAATCTGAAACACCCATCGAAAGAGCTTCAATGATAAAACTGTCTAAGTCCTCAATTCGCGAAATGAATTCCATGTAAGTCCCCTTGTGATTACTAGCAAATCACAACGCCCACTGACCTTGTCCATATGTCATAACCTGGCCAAAAGAAACATTGGAGTTATTGTATTATCTTCTAGGTATTTGCAATTACTTTTCAAGAGAGGATAAAGTGTCCTTGGGCATTTTATTCTGTGTATGGTGGCGTATTCAAAACACACACCAACACCTCCCTTATAGACAAATTTCTCCATTATCAGTCGCAATGACTGCCATCGGTTGCAATGACTGTCATTATTAGACTCAATGTCCGCCATCGGTCGCAATGACTGCCATTATCAGATGCAATGTCTGCCATCAGATGCAATGTCTGCTATCGGACGCAATGTCCGCCATCAGTCGCAATGACTGCCATTATCGAATACAATGTTCGCCATCAGTCACAATGACTGCCATTATCGAACGCAATGTTCGCCATCAGTCGCAATGACTGCCATTATTAGACGTAATGTCCGACATCAGTCGTAATGATCGCCATTATAGGACACTTGGTGCCTCAACTCCTCTAGACCCAAAGGCAGTACCCTCAGATACCCCAGAGGTAAGTACCCCCTTGGCCCAAGTGGGCTCATCTTGTCCCCTCTTGGGTGGCGTATCTAGAAAAGGTCTTCATTGTCTTGTTGGCTCAACTCCTCTAGACCCAAAGGCAGTACCCTCGGATACCCCAGAGGCAAGTACCCCCTTGGCCCAAGTGGGCTCATCTTGTCCCCTCCTGGGTGGCATATCTAGAAGAGGTCTTCATTGTCTTGTTGGCTCAACTCCTCTAGACCCAAAGGCAGTACCCTCGGATACCCCAGAGGCAAGTACCCCCTTGGCCCAAGTGGGCTCATCTTGTCCCCTCCTGGGTGGCGTATCTAGAAGAGGTCTTCATTGCTATCTCCCTTTGCAATACTCTTGTAAGGTCCTTTTGACTGCATTGGTGCCCTTGGTTCTCATATAATTCTTTTTCCCACTTGTCATAGGTTGTTGCTTCTTCAAATGTTTGCAAATGTTTTGAAATTCAGATTATTGTGTACGACTGTGAGGAGTATCCAAAGTCTTGTATCCTCTTGTTTGACCTTTCTTCCACAGGATGGCAGGATTATGCTCTGATACCACTGTAATGTCCCTTTCTAGGTTTACCATAATTCTTGCCCTGATTTTCTGAAGATATCCTTTATGATGGTTTAGTGTTCAAACTATGTTCTTTTTCTCCTTTTCCTGATCAATCATAAGATAAAAACATTCATAAATTTATTCATTTTTATATCAAATAATCACAATTACTTATAAGGTTTAATAATTGCAACAAGCATCATTAGTGCATAATTGTATAATATATATATATATATATATATTTACTTATATCCATTAGTATTCATATATATATGTTTATATAATTATTCTTTCCTTATTCATATATATATTCTTTATTCATTGCATATTATTCATTATAAAATTTATCTATATCTATGCATATATACTTGTATGCCTATTAGATAATATATATATATATATTAAATGACTATATTCCAATGCATAACAATCATTGTTGTTGTTCTTAATTGCAGATTGTATTTATCCATGTCTTCCCCCTTCTTTATTTTCCTTCCTTCTATTTATACCATTCAAGGTAGGTGACTCATGGGGAGAATGTATTGTTTGGTGAAAGAGGTGACTTTTCATAAAATATATCCCTTTGTTAGATTTAATTGCTGCCTTTAAAGGCTTATTATCACAATAATATCTATTTTTGAAAATAATGTATTATTACTAATAATTATGATATTTCAGATTATATACTTATTTTATTATTTTATTTTGATGTTTTATTGAATATATTTTAACATTAAAGTATAATAATAAAACCAATTTTCTAATATCTTATTATTATTTTATTCTAATGTATTACAATCTTTGATGTGTAATGATTATAATATTTATTTATTATTATTATTTTTGATATTAAGTTATTTAATACTGGAATGTAATAACAATAATTTGCCTATATAATATTATTATATTTGTTATTTCATATTTATATATTTTTATATTGATATGGTACACATTTATTTTATATTTAACATTAATATTGCTATTTATTTTATTTATTAATTTATTTGTATTTTAACACTTGGTCTTTATGGTATTGTTGTTTCGGGGACATGACAGTCCTCCCCGCCCAAGATTGCTTGCCCTTAATGTAATGTCCCTTACCCGGACTTGCCCTAAAATCCCTTTGTTGATTAGGTTTAGGGTTTCTTCCTTCCAAATGAATGTTCTTTTTAATGAAGTAATCTTGGTCTGAAACCTGCATTCACCATATTAACCAAATTTCCACAAACACATATATTTATTAGCATTAATATCTAGATATCCAAAATATAAGCATAATCATAAATGCAATTTTAACAAGCAAGAGGAGTGCCTTGTGTGGATCTTGCCCTGAAGCCTTTGTGTTGGGCACGCGAGGTTGTCTCTCACAATACTCCTTTCCCAACGGCTTAGTCCCTGCATATCCCCATACAAGACAGTACCTCAAAGACACTTGCCCTATTAGGACAAGGTGAAGTCCTGCGATCCAAGGGCCTACAACCTACCACCCTTATAATAGTGTAGTTTCCTATGGTGGGACCCCCACCTCTCTATGTCTAACCCGTTCCTTGGCCTACGAACATGAGAGGGGGGCTTTTAGGCTATCCACTTGGACTCTACTTCACCTGCCTAAGAGGGTACCAATCATGGAGAAAACAATCTTTACACAATCAGATATATTTGCATTCATCCAAGATCTATTTCATGCCTATAATCAAATATATTTTCATGTATCAATGATTCTTTAAGTTCATTATTTCCTAGAATGATTCTCATTATGATAAGATTAAAGAAAACATTATATCAATAATCAGATTAACAATATCTATTTCTTATATTCAAAATATGCTAAATATTATTTCTAAGTGAGTACATCACCTAATCAGCTGTGTCTTCCCATGTCTCCTTATTCCTTAATCATCTTCCTTCAACCTTACATTTAATCATAGGATGAGGACAATTCATAAGAATACATAATCTGCTTATGTTTATATTAAAGATTCATCATTAATTATAAGTATCGTTATTGCATAATCATGTATATATATATATATAATTATTCCTTATTCATATCAATTAGTATTCATATATATTTTTATTCATATATTATTCATTGTTCAATTATATTAGTATTGATTATTCATTATTCATATATATGTTTATTCATATATTATTACTTATTAAATTATTATTCTCTCCTTATATTGGTATTTATATATTCTTTATTCATTATAAAATTTATCCACAATCATGCACATATACCTGTATGCTCATTGAATAATATATACATATTTAATGGCTCTATATTCTAATGCATACCAATCATTGTTGCTGCAGTTCTGAATTGCAGATTGTATTTCTCAATGTTTTTTCTCTCTCCTCCTTGTTTTCCTTCCTTCTATTTATACCATTCAAGGTAGGTGACTCATGGGGGGAATGTATTGTTTGGTGAAAGAGGTGACTTTTCATAAAATATACCTCTTTGTTAGATTTAATTGCTGCCTTTAAAGGCTTATTATCACAATAATATCTATTTTTGAAAATATATTATTATTATTATTATTATTATTAATTATGATATTTCAGATTATATACTTATTTTATTATATTATTTTGATGTTTTATTGAACATATTAAAGTATAATAATAAAAATAATTTGCTAATATTTTATTATTATTTTATTCTAATGTATTAAAAATCTTTGATGTGTAATGATCATAATATTTATTTATTATTATTATTTTTGAGATTAAGTTATTTAATACTAGAATGTAATAACAATAATTTTCCTATATATTATTATTATATTTGTTATTTCATATTTATATATTTTTATATTGATATATTACACATTTATTTTATATATAATTTATATATTTTAATAATAATATTTAAATTGCTAATGTTTGTATTTCAATATTATATTTGATGATTACAATTGTAATACTATCTTGTGATAATTATAATTAATAATTTATTTCTTTTTATATATTTTGTTATTTATTTGCATTTTCTTATGCAAATTGCATTTAAATGTTTGAGGTCATTTGTTTATTTATTTATGTTTGTGTTGCTATTTTGGGGACATGACAGTCCACCTTGCCCAAGATTGCTTGTCCTCAAGCAATCACATTTCCAAACATCTTTTCATATTAGGAGTTACGTCCTTCCCCACCTCATCACTATTATTGAGATCCTAATTTAAGTCTCTTGCAAAATTAACTAAGGTTCTATTTTGAATCGGATTCTTCAATTGATGGTATTGAAATGCTTTCCCTTGGTATCCCAAGTTTTGAGGGAGTCGCACCTTTTCACTTCAATAGTTACAACTCTCCATTATTGCATTTGGATACTAATAATAATAATTCAGATTTAGTTAATTTGTTAGTGCCTCCTAGCCCCCGTCAGCATTTTGATAGACAACATTAACATTTTCATAGTTTAAACATAAAGTAAACATGATGGTGAGCTCCACAGGAATCAAAAATTAAAGCAGATAACCAGGTAGCTCAACCATGTAGGCAAGTAGCTCAAGCAAGCAAGCAGGTAGCTCAAGTACACAAGCAAGTAGCTCAAAAAGGCAAACAAGCAGCTCAAGCACCTAGGCAAGCAGCTCAAGAATATAGGTAAGTAGCTCAAGCACACAAGAAAGCAACTCAATTAGATAACTAGCTCAAGCACACAGGCAAATAACTCAAGTAGCTCAAGTAAGCGAACAAGTAGCTCAAGCATGCAAGCAAGTAGTTCAAGCAAGCAAACAACTAGCTCAAGCAGGTAGGCAACTAGCTCAAGTAGACAAGCAACTAACTCAAGTGAGTAGGCAACTAACTCAAGTAGGCAAGCAAGTAGCCTAAGCACACAAGCAACCAGCTCAAGCAAGTAGGCAAGCAAGTAGCTCAAGCACACAAGCAACCAACTCAAGCAAGTAGACAACTAGCTCAAGAACATAAGTCACCAACTCAAGCATGGAAGTAATAAGCTCAAGCAAGTAGGCAAGCAAGTAGCTCAAGCATGAAAACAAGTAGCTCAAGTAAGTAAACAGCCAACTCAAGCACACAAGTAAGTAGCTGAGGCACATAAGCAGGTAGCTCAAGCACATAGGTAAGTAGCTCGAGTACCCAAGCAACCAACTCAAACAAGTAGGCAAATAGCTCAAGTAGACAAGTAGGTAGCTAAAGCATGCAACAACTACCTCTAGCAAGTAGGCAACTAGCTCAAGTAGACAACCGGGTAGCTCAAGCATGCAAGCAACTAGCTCAAACAAGTAGGTAACTAGCTCAAATACACACAGGATGGCAGGAAAGATGCTCTGATACCACTGTAATGTCCCTTACCTGGACATGCCCTAAAATCCCTTTGTTGATTAGGTTTAGGGTTTCTTCCTTCCAAATGAATGTTCTTTTTAATGAAGTAATCTTGGTTTGAAACCTGCATTCACCATATTAACCAAATTTCCACAAACACATATATTTATTAGCATTAATATCTAGATATCCAAAATATAAGCATAATCATAAATGCAATTTTAACAAGCAAGAGGAGGCTTTGTGTGGATCTTGGCTCCCAAGCCTTTGTGGGTTGGGTAATGTAGGTTGCTTCTCACAATACTCCTTTCCCAACGGGCT